>ML677348.1:41625191-41676491 GCA_007922305.1 Dermatemys mawii
GGACCAGAGTGGCGAACCACCACTCTGGTCCAGTAGGGGCTGCAGGAAGCGGCGTGGTACTGGCTGCCACTTCCCGCAACCCCCAGTGGACTGGGATGGCGAACAGACATCACCTTTAGCCAAACCTGCAGAAGAAGCAGGTAAACAAACTGGCTAGGCCCACCAAAGGTGCTTACACGGGAGGCCACGTGCCAAGGTTGCCGATCCCTGGTCTACACAATTCTTAACTGGAGCTCTTAGCTACTGACATACAAATGTATAATGCCTCCAAAGAAAGCTGGAAGAGAGAGAATGAGTAGGGGTGTGTGTGTTTAAAAATAAGCATTAGTGATAAGTCAATTATACAGATGTTAAAAATTATTTTTCTGTTCCCCTAACTTTCATGGTATATACAGCAGGGTTTGTGAAAGTCTGTATAGCAAGAACACATTGGTAGACCTTTTAAACAAAAGCTACTAGGTAATAAGTTATTTAAGAGTATTTCAAGCACTGTTCAGAGTATTTCAAGCACTGTTCAAAGTATTTGTTTTCTTTGTATTAAATATAAATGTCTACATACGGAACAATTATGTGGTACTTCTTACTCAGAAGGTGCATGAGAGCTGTTAATGGGATTTAAATACAGTAGACCTGGATTTGGTATTGCAATGCTTTCTGAAAAGACAGAATTCTAGTTGGTGCTTCAGCAATGAGTTAAGATAAAGTGAAGGAAGGCAAGAGTAGCAGAAGTCATATACAATTCACCCCATTTTTCCCAGTCACAAATGTTCAACTACAACACTTCTTCCGGGTGCAAATATCTTAATCATTAACTTTTATATAAATGGGAATTTCCAAAGCTTAATTCTAAACCTGCAGATAGAAAAGATCATAATACTAATAACATAGGCGAACTGTGCAACTGCATATGAAGATAAACAATATTTTGACACATAATTAACTATTTTGTCTCATTACATCAACTTTGATGATTGAGTTAAGACAGTCTTTCTCCTAAAAACACATCTGAAGATTAAAACCACTGGGCCTGACAGATCACTTTAAAGGGTTCCCTCCACCCCGATATACTACAAGTGCATGAATGTAAGTACTGTTAGTTAGATGTAATGTGTCTCTGTGATGTAAAAAAAGGAATGTTCATCTTTGTCATTCTTTGTTGTTGTCACACTTCTACCTGGTGAAAATATTAATTAAATTGGAGAAGTTGGGGATTGATACAAGAATTTGAAAGTTGGGTAAGAAACTGGTTAAAAAGTAGATTAAAATGGATCATACTGAAAGGTGAACTTTTAAGCTGGTGAGATGTTACTTGTGGAGTTCCCCAGAGTTTGTTCTTGGGACCAGTCTTATTAACATTCTCATTAATGGCCTTCCAACAAAAAGTGGGAAAGTGCCAATAAAATCTGTGAGTGACACAAAGGTGGGAGGTATTAGTAATATGGAGGAGGACTTGAATATTATAGAAAATTTGGATGACCATAAAATGGAGAAATAGAAATGGGATGAAATGTAATAATGCAAGGTCATGCACTTGGGGACTAACAACGCAAATATTTACTATAAGTCGAGGATTTACCAGTTGGAAGTGACAGGAGGAGAGAGATCTTTTTCACCAATAGGATGCGGCTGTGAAAAAGGCTATTTCAGTCCTAAAATGCATTAGGTAAGGTATTCCCAGTAGAGATAGGCAAGCATTATCATTTGTACAAGGTACTGGGGAGATTTCATCTGCAATTCTGTGTACAAGCTGGTCTCCCACCTTTAAGAAAGATGGATTCAAACTGAAACAGATGCACAGAAGGGGTTCTAGGATAAGCGGAGGAAAGGAGAACCTACCTTGTGAGAAGGGACTTCGGGAAGTTGGTCTATTTAGCCTAACCAAACAAAGGCAGAGGGGAGATATGATTGACTTCTATAAATATATCAGATACTAGGGAATGAGGAGTTAAGTGCCAGTGTTGATGTGAGGCTGGCAGACCAGGTGCCAACTCTTGCCAAGGCCCTAGCTTGAAACCAGTCTGGCTCACTTTTTTTTTTACTATTGTTAAAATGGGTATTAACATTAAATACATTTTCATAAACTTAAGATGGTATGAAATGTTTGTAAATTTTGCATGTCCTAATCTTGTTAGGATGTCTGTATCCCCAGTTATAAGGTAATATTTAAGTGTTTGCCCTAAAATTATAAGCACCCACAGTCAGGAGAGAAGTATTACCAAGTGTGAAATATTACCTTACCATAGAAGGTGTTAACTTCTGCCCAACAAAAGAAGATACATAGAGATCATACAAAACCATTATGGAACACCAGAGGACAAAAGGCTTTGAGTGCTCCCCACACACTCATGAAGAGGAGATATGTAACATGGCTTGTCCTGTCATCTTGAACTGGGGGAATGGAATAAAATTCCCTGACAGGAAGAAACTATATATCTATGCTGGCCTTTGGGAGAGCATAAGCAAGGGATCCACAGCCACTTAGCCTGGGTTAACCCTAAGGACATATAGAGATTGCATGTTTCAGAAGCTTCTATGACTGCTAGGAACATAAACAAATACAACTGAGTTACTGTCTTACTTGTTTTAACCTTGTAAATTTTCTTTTTCTTAGTTAATAAATATTTAACTTGTTATAGGACTGGCTACAGGCATTGTCTTTGGTATTACAGTAGACTCTCGATTATGCAGGATGATAGGGAAAAAAATCCTGGTTAATAAAATCCTGGATAATCACCATCCATAGGAAATATGGGGAGGAAGGGGTTGGTTCACCAGCCACCCTGTGCCAGGAGGAGGGAGTGTTGGTTCACTGGCTGTCCTGCTCCATGGTGAGAGGTTTTGTGTGTGTGTGTGTGTGTGTGTGTGTGTGTGTGCTTGGGGCGGCAACAAAGCCAGAGCTGGCCCTGCGAGTTACGCGTATCTTTTTTGACATCCTGGTTAATCCACATTCTGGTTAACCCAATTCTGGATAATTGAGAGTCTGCTGTAGATCAAAAGTCCAATAGACCTGGGGGAAGTGACTCGTTCTCTGGGACTGGGAGTAACCTAAATACTAAAAAGTGACCTTTTTTTGCTGGCAGGGATCATCTATCGAAAAGGTGAGCTTGTCTGGGTGGCAGGATAGATCGGAGTACTCAGTGGGAGTGTCTGACTCTATGGTTAAGCTGTTAGAGTGCTCCAGGAAGTCACACTTGATTGGTGGAATCTAACTATAGAACTCCCAGCCAGCTTGGTGTTTGTGCCCTGCTTCTTAACTATTTGCCCTGAGGTTGGTACTCATGTTCTTGACCCACTCCAGATAGTCTGACAGTTGACACAAGAACAAATGGCTATAAACTAGCCATCAACAAGTTTAGGATTGAAATTAGACAAAAGTTTCTAACCATCAGAGGAATTAAGTTATGGAACAACTTTCCAAAAGGAATAGTGAGGGATTTTTACTCCAACTTGGTTCAAGATTGAGCTTAGTAAATTTGAAGGGGTGGAATGATGAGGTTGCTGATAATGATATATAGCTCATCGACATCTAATAGTAAATGTCTCCAACTGATGGATATAGGATACTAGATGGGGAAAGGCTTTGATTTATCACAGATTTTTTTTTCTCAGGTGTATGGCTGGTGGGTCTCACTCATATGCTCCAGTCTAACTGATTGTCATATTTTGGGTTGGAAAGGAATTTTACCCCAGGTCAGACTGGTAGAGACCCTGAATGCTTTTTGCCTTCCTCTGCAGCTTGGAACATGGGTCTCTTGCTGGCTTTAAGTAGAATAAATGGTAGATGCTCTGTAACATAAAGTCTTTAAATCAAGACTTGAGGACTTCAGTAATGCCTGGTCTACATTACCCAGTCCTGTCGATGTAAGGGAGCTTATGTCAACCTAATTAAGTCAGTGTATACATTACAGCCTTATCCCACCAATATGCCCTACTACATAGACCTAACTACACAAGAGGCATAAGGCTCATGTTGGTGTAGTTAGGCTGACACAGTGTCTATGTAGACACTATTACTTAGTGTTGGCTATCAGGTGTTGGCTGTCTTGTCAATTTCAGATTTAAATATGATTGGACACTGGGTGTTTTTATTTTAAAGATTTAAGAGTGTCCTTCATAATCTGTCTTACATGAGCAAAGAGGCTTATCAGGCAGTTGATTCAAAGTTTCTTTTGGCTTGTTTTTAACAGACTGAACATAACAAAGTTGTACTAAACTATGCTACCAGCTATTTAAAATAGCTCCTCCGCTAAAATCAGCTCTTTAATTGCATCAGACATTCTTGTCTGTGCTCTTCATTAGCATATCTGTTCCACTTGTCTATGAAATGTCAAATGCTGAAGTGGCTTGTCTGTATTCATTAGGTTCATTAATTTTCATTAGTTTTCTTTCCATTTAGTACCTCTTGTAGGCAAGGCAGAATGGTCTAAATATTAGTGTTTATACACTGTTCTTTTGTGAAAATAGAAAAAATTACATTTCAGTTATTTCATAGTTTCTTATTTTCAGTTTAAAATGTAGAATTATACAATGCTAAATCTTTTCAACGTTTATATATATATAATATAATATTATCCTAACTACTTTTGATCTTTAAAACATCCAGATGGAAAATGCTACCAGTGACTGGTCTGAACTCATCTTTAGAATCATGAAACATGCCAACGACAGGGAATATACTTGAATGCCTCAACTGGAAAAAAATAAGGTGATTAGAGCTGCTTGAATAATATTAATTAACTTATTTAAATTTTGTCATTTTTAAAAATCAACTTTTCTCCCATTATCCACTCAGTTTAAACATCTGGATGAAGAGACTGTGAATATGAATTCATCGAAAGATGCATTTGATAGATTTTTACCTACAATATTCTGTTCCTTTCACTTTTCAGAAACAGATTCACTTAAACCCAAGCCCATGATGTGGGCATCACTTAACTGATGAGCAGTTCTTTTCTCCCTCCTTTTGGATGCATGCTATTTGTATAATGGTTAAGTATGAGAGGTTTTTATTTTAAAAAAAGAGAATCTAAATATCTATTACATAGGAAGCAGCAATGGCTGTTCCAGAATCAGGCTGGTTCACTTCTTAATAAGCCCAATTCCTCTTTCCCCAACCAAAAATTTCCCCAGAAAGAAACAATTATTTCTGAAATTTTGCGTCATGTGTATCATCCCAGAGGAGTGTTCTGCTGTAAAACCTGGTAAGAGTGAGAGGAATTTCAAAGTGATGGGCTCAAGTTCCTCCATTACTATGAGCCTTGTGCACTAACTTACACCAGTACAAGGTAGGTGTAAAGTCATTATCATGCCGATTTGGTAGTGTTTAACACAATCTTTACACAATTTTTGCTCTGCTATACATGACTGCACATGGTGCAGGGCAAGAAAAAATCAGGCCTCTGGTGTTAAGAAAGTATACTTGAAATTTAATTTTAAAATGGTGTAACTCTTTTGAGACATCTTCAAAAGGCATTGGTCCAGGAACTCCAAATTTACTTTGTCATCCTTGTCCAAAAGTGATTTTTAATAAAATGTTTTTGTGGGACATCAAACAAAAATCCAGCTTATGATACTTATCCATTAAGACAGGCAGAGAAGGGATTAACTACAGGTTCAGTAAAGCAGGGTTATAAAAATGCTGAGGGAAAGGCATTGAGCAGAAAGAAGAGAAGGAAATGCATGCAGACTAAAGAGGGCAAATTAAGTTTGGGTGAGTGAATGAGGGGTTAAGGATTATGTGGCTATAGGGAGCAGGCTGGATCTGTTAAATGTTCACTTCCAGACAAGTTAATGTTTGGGGGTTTTTTATAAACATTACATTAGTTACACATATACAATATTGTTTTGGGGAGTGAGCTGGATTCCAATAAAGCATGCTTTCATCTTTAACTTTCTTTTTGTCTTTGTTAAAATAAAACTCAGATTTTTGTGGATTTTGTGCAAAATGTTTTTTAGGTAACTATGTTACCCTTTTGATTAGTTCCAGACAGTGAAGTAACGAGAGCATAAATCGGATCAAACTCATTCCACAATCCTTGTGGATTGTACTTCCACCTTGCATATGGGGTAAACATTTTTTACGTTTGTTTCACGTTTGTCATTAAGAAAACATTAGAACTAGCAATCTTCTGGTTATTAAGGCAGCTATATCTTTTGATATTGTGAATGTAGAAGTATGATAGAAGAATTAGACCCAAAACAATAAAGAGAACCACAACTTTGTAGATCGTAACAATAGGGATCTCCTTTCTGAGTGGCGCAGTGGTTTATTTTGATATAGACCTGGTACACATAAAATGACTTTTCTAGTAGTTCCATTTGAGGTGGAAAGTCTGCTTCAGCTGTTTTTAAAAAAACACTGACCCCTTTTGTATTGTGAGATGTAAATCAATGCACTCAATACAAAGGAAAGGATCCTACAATATTTTATTAGCAGATTGTTCTGTTTCACACTATATGACTAGCAGGTTCAGCACTGCACAAGTCTAGAGATCTCAGTTTACAGCTGAATGATAACCTTCAAGAGATAATATTGTTACACTGTAAGCACAGAAATTTATATAGAAAGAAGTAACCTTAGACTGTGGGGAAGCTCAGCGAAGTGAATCTTTGGGATGCCTTCCAAACTTGTTATATTAAATCTTCAGTCTGGTGCCTTCCTCCTTTGTTTGGGAAAAATGAAGCACAGTTGCTTATGCTGGGACCTATGTACAGTTGCCAGTGTTTTAAACAACAAATAAGGTTCAAATCTTCAGTTAAACCAGAGATCTAGAGTTCCACATACTGACAAGTGCAGTGTACATTATGGTGAAATTTCTCAAACGCAAATGCTTCACGGACTACAAGTTACAGTGGAATTTGACTGTTTTTGTCTGCATATATTTCACATTTTTTACATAGGTTGTTTTGTCTCTCTTTAATCTGTATGCTTTCTTCCAAAGATATGGGATATTGGTTAGCAAGTACAATAGAATAAAGAAGTGTCACTGAAGTAACCCATTAAATTGTTACCAAATGTTGATGTGTTTTCTTATTTCTTCTATTTCTGTTTCTTGCGCATCTGACCAATTCTATCTGCCTCCACCTCCTATAGTTCCTTCAACTTCCCAACAATTTTGGAGTGCGGGAAAAGGAAGTGTTGCTCTCATTTTCCTCTTTACTGCTTTCAAAGTAGCATGATGCTGCACCCTCCCTCCCCCTGCCACCTCCTTCTGCCACTCCATACCCTCTGGTATTCTGTATAAAAGGTTTGGAAAAGTTTTGTACAGTTGTGCATTGAGAAAAGGATGAAAGATTGCTAAAGTCAGTCCTGCAGCTCATAGAGGATTGGAAAGAGTTCCTACAAGAGATCAAAATGCAATGTTAAAAAAGTCGCTCAGCACAATTAAGGGAATGAAAAACTGTACAGGAAGACTCCAGGTCTGTGAAGTCAATTTTATCAGCTGGTTATATTTTACTTTCCCAGTCAGTGAAACAATTTAGTGAAATAAAACAAGAACTGTGCCTTATGCAAAGGAACAGTAATTGCCCTTTTCTCTATTCTACAAAGAAACCAACAAGCTGTAGTAGTCTTTATGACCCCATGTCTGTGAACATGGAAGTCTTCATGATTTTCATAAGACTCAGGCCAATAGGTTTAATTCCATACCCCTCGACTTGAAAGATGCAAATGAAGTTGACCCTACCCTGGAAGACACTGTTAATAGATAGTTGCATGTCTTTATTGGTGCATGGGGTTTGGGAGGTGGAGGTGTTCTGAGGACAGACATCTTCAAATTTCCTATTGGGAATGGGTATAGTATGTGGACTTGCTATAGGTTAAGAGGAGAAAATGTAGGGATCATAGGGTCATAATACTGAGTACATCAAATACAATCCAAGAAAGGATTTTAGTTGTTTCCATGCTGGAATTTCAGCAGCCAGAATTAGGAAACCACAGTTTTGTACTGGACATATTTTAAGACCTGCTTGGGGGTGGGGGAAGGAGAGGAGATGAGTCTCATACGGGACTATTTGAAGAAAATATACCTTGTGTCCCATATAAACCTGATGATACCTTGCTTATACTGTTATGGATTGTTACTGTCAGAAATACTGAGTCATCAGACTGAAGCATCCTAAATGATTCTCTCTCCCTCTGTCATTGAGCCTTTGTTTCACAATTATACCTTGACAGGCTGAGCTAAAGTACTTTAAGAGTATACTTTCAGCCAACAAATAGATCAGTGCTGGCATGGATTTTGATCCCGATGAGTTCAGTCTATATCTAATGCTCACATCTAAATCTTCTGGGCTCTCTTCTGTCTCCATCCTTCCAACTAAGCTACAGCCTTTTTCATGCCCTCCTCCTTTATTTCACCCCTGAACAATCATTAATCACTTCCATGTAATGAAGCTTGATATTTGACAGGCATATAAAAATGCAATATCCTTGAGGAGTTTACAAGCTAAGGCCCTAATCAAGGGGTGGGCAAACTGTGGCCCGCGGGCCATTTTTATCCAGCCTGTGAGCTTGGGCGGGGGAAGTGGTGCCAGTGGCCCTGCGCTCCTGGGTCAGGGGCCAGGCCAAGCACTGTGAGCATTTTGGTATTTACTGAAGATGGGAGCTACTGTATATCAGGGTGGGGAATTAATGTCTTTCCAGAAAATGCAACACCTCTTTTAGAGACTGCTTAAAAACAAAACAAAACCCTAAGCATATAATACAAAATGGTACTGCACAACACATCTGAGGTAAATAAGGCCTTCAAACTACCAATTTACCTGCAGATATTCATAGATAATTTGTATAATAAGCCAATCTTTAGCTTTAACTAAATACACGAGAAAAGGTAAACTAGATAGCAGCGTATCTAAGGGTTACAGTGTGCCTGTAAACACAGCCTAAGTACATGGTACAGTGTAGGCATATTGCTCTTGGAAAGTGAGAAATGTGTTTCAGAGACACCCTAAGAAGAGTAATTCCCTCTAGGGCTTTCCTGATGCACTTGGGAAGGTGATGTGTATGATTCCTTTATGAAATAGCTTAGTACTACTCTACACCACTGAACCTACCACCAGTCAGTTTTTAATTAAAATTACACACCTTCACACAGCTGTGCCAATCTTTTTCAACTAAAAGGGAACAGCTTAGAAGCAAAGAATAGCAAAACAAGGACATTGGACTTCAGAAATTTGGATTTCAACCAATTCAGAGCAATAATAGGCAAACTCCCATGGAACAACTAGTTGGGAAGAAAAGGAGTCAAGGGTGGCTGACAATACCTAAAAGATGTAATACTAGAGGCTCAATATCAAGCCATTCTGCTGTAGAGGAAAGATAAGAAGAGCCATAAGAGTCCAATGTGGAGGCAAAAGGAGCATTTTAGCTATCTAACAATCAAAGAGGATACAACCAGGAAATGGAAGGAGAGGCACATCACCAAGGAAGTATACATGGGAATAGTATGAGCATGTAGAGACAAAATCAAGAAAGCCAAATAAAAGAATGAGTTATAGCTGGCAAGAAATGTTAGAGTCAACAGTAAGGGGTTCTTCAAATATGCCAGACAAAAAAAGAAAGATCAGGGATGGTGTGTGTCTGCTTCTCAAGGGAGAAGGTGAGTTGGTAACAGAAGAAGACAGGAAGTCAGAGCTGCTCAATGGCTACTTTGCATCAGTCTTCTCACAAAAAGAAAAAATGTGACCAGATGGCTCGGAAAGTTACCATAGACAGTAATGGGGAAGGAAGGCAGACTGGGAGAAGTAAAGAACATATCAGAGATCTCCTGACCAATTTGAATCAATTCAAGTCAGTGATGTTGGATGCTATTTACCTCAGGGTGCTGAAGGAATTAGTTAAAGAACTCTTGGAGCCACTGGCAATAATATTTGCAATCTCATGGATAACAGGACATGTCCCAGAAGAATGGAAAAGGTTTAATGTAGTCCCCATCTTTAAAAAGGGGAAAAGGGAGCAAGGAACTATAGACCAGTGAGCCTGACTTCAATACCTGAGGAACTATTAGAGCAATGTATAAAACATTCAGTGTGCAAATACCTGGTGGATGAAGAAGTAATAGTAATTGCTAGCAGCCAGAATGAATTTACTAAGAACAAATAATGCCAAACCAGCTTCATTTCCTTCTTTGAGAGGATAACCGATTTGGTGAATAGGGGGAATGTAATGGATATATTATACCTGGACTTCAGCAAGGCGTTTGACATAGTCCCACATGATTTTCTGACAGGTAAGCTGGAGAAATGCTGGCTTGGCAGAACTACCATTAAGTGGATACATAATTGGTTAAACAATCACAGACAAAGTGTAACTATTAATGGAATGATGTCAGACTGGAGGGAGTTCTCAAGTGGTGTCCCATAGGAAGGAGTTCTGGATCTTGTTGTTTAACATCTTTATTAATGACCTGGATGTAGGAATAAAAATCACATTGATCAATTTGCAGATGACACAAAGCTAGGGGGGTTGCCAACACTTTGGAAGATAAAGCTAAAATTCAGAGGGAACTTGATAAATTGGAGAACTGGGTTATAGACAATAAAATGAAATTTGACAAAGACAAATGAACAACTTCCATTGAGAAGAAAGCTTTCCTTTGAGTCAATAAGTAAGAACATGTGATTGTCTATTTTATGAAGCATCAGGCTAATAAACTCAATCAGTGAAAAGATGTGGGTATTTTGATATAAGCTATTCTAATCAGAGTGAATTGAAATTTGTTTTTATTTTGAATCAGAACAGGGGAAAAATCAGTTTTCCCTTAAACAAGACTTTCAAAAATATTTTCTCAGACAACCAAAATATTCCATTTTCAGAAAGTTGAAATGATTTTTTATCTGGCTTTAAAAATTAAATTATAAAAATTCTAATCTGATATCACATTTTGAAACAAAGTTATTTCCAAAGAAACCAAAACTGTCAGGTTTGGGGTTCCATGCCTCCTTCACCTGAATCGCCAACCTCTCTAGCTTCCCATCCAGCGTCCCCTAATGTATCTCCAAACCCCTCTCCTGCATGCATCCTCTAGCACTCCTCTTCTCCTAGGCAACTTGCACATGTCTAATTTCCTCATGCACAAAAATAACTTGATGAAATTCCCACAAAATAAAATTGCCACTTGTGATTCACAGTGCAGCTACCTCTAGCCAACCAGTTCAAAACCCCTTTTCTCTGAAGCGGGGGCTTGTGATTAACTAATCATTAGATATGTTAATTGAAGGGTGAGTTCACAGCCATCAAGAAGTTTGTGATTCATCTTGCCATCAATTTCTCTCAGTTTGATGTTGACACGACAGCAAAATGAGGACAGACACATGCATGGAATTCAGTGGTGGGCCAAAACTTTTATGAAACCTTTAGGACTAAGGGGGCCACTATGTGCCCTCCACCCATAATTGGTTCCAGTGTGGAGATTACAGGGCTCCTTACCATATAGCCTGCGATTGGCTTTCCTCAGCTTATCCTCCCCCACTCCCATAATCAGTGCTCTCTGAGACCTAGCACCCCCTTCCCACCATGAGGGGACAGAGGATGCAGCAGAGTGAGCACTTTGTCCAGCCAAGGCCACAAGGTCTGACCTGGGCCTGGAAAGTCAAATCTCAAATCTTTTCTCTCTGAGAACCATTCATTTTATTATCTTAATTACACTGGAAACAGGCTGTGTGTTGCTAGGAGTAAGGAGCACCACCCGGTACCTAACTTAGGTACCATGCATGTTCCTACTTAACCCTCCTTTGACTTGCATGTCCTGTTGGTTCTCTGCCAATTTAACCCAGGGGAGAAAAAAAATATTTCCTGATCCTCTAAAGGTGTGATTGATTAGACCAGGGATCGGCAACCTTGGCATGCAGCCCCCCAGTGTAAGCACCCTTGGCGGGCCCGGCTGGTTTGTTTACCTGCCGCGTCGTCAGGTTCGGCCGATCGTGGATCCCACTGGCTGCAGTTCGCTGCTTCTGTCCAAAGAGGTCTGCGTGGTGTTGGCTGCCACTTCCCGCAGCCCCCATTGGACCTGAGTGGTGAACCACGACCAGTGGGAGCCGCGATCAGCTGAACCTGTGGACGTGGCAAGTAAACAATCCGGCCAGGCCCGCCAAGGGTGCTTACCCTGGGGGGACACGTGTCAAGGTTGCCGATCCCTGGGCTAGACCCACAGTGCCCGTCAGGCTGGGTTCCCATTCCTAGTTGGTAGGTAGCAGAGACTGATGGAACAGAGGTTAAAGGGGCTGCACTTGGGCCTTGCACTGGGGTAAATCCTGGGAACAGGGGAATGCTAGCCAATCAGCACCCCTCTACCCTAACTGACCAATGGGTGACAGAAACTCTTACTGGAGGAGCTACCTAAAGCCCTTTGGCAAGTACCTCCCTTCTTTGGTACTGGCAATGTCCCCCTTTCACTACTAGCCCTATCAACTTCCACTACCTGTTGTGCTGGGTGAGTGGCATTTAACAGTACAAGGCAGCAGAAGGAAACTGGAGGGTTTGGGGTGTGGGCCTGTTGCTCTGGAACCCTTCAGTCAAATGAACCCAAATGTGGACTGCTAATGCTACACTTTGGCCCCATGAGACATACCAAATGTCAAAGGAATCTGATCAACCATTTGGATTTTAGAGCATTTAAAAATCTTAAGCACATAAAATGGTGGGAATAGGAACCCTTTATCTGTTCTTCTGTATTGACACATGCATATTGTAAAAAGAACACTTTCTTAAATACCATTCTTTGTCTGTCATACAGACTTCAGTGTAGGCCCTACTCTGCCATGCATAAAACTTGGGTAAAAGACCATTTTTACCCACATCACATCAATAATTTCATCTCTAACTCTGAGCAAACAGCAGCAGTAACAGAAACCAAGAAAAGTCTTATGACTATTTTGGTGTGTGTGTGAGGAGTTATATCTCTGGAACTCCAGGCCCAAACTACCTGTACTTCAAATATGGGTCACTAACCCTACCCTGCAGCCTTCTAAAACATACCACATTTCAAAGAAATTAAACTAAGCATGGCAATTTTACAGGGTCTAGAATTGTTCCTCTTTAAACAGAGGTCACGATGCCACTTGGACTGTAATGGCACTCCTGCGTCGCTGTAGTGAAAAAACTGCCTGGACCTTGTGGAGTCCAAAGAATTATTTAAAGCATATAACATACAAGGTCTAGCTACATGCATGCTGCTGCTCTGGCTGGATTCTTTTGTCTTCTGAAATCTAGAAGACAATGATGATCCCTAGAGAGCTCTTAAACTATATTATATTTGTAGGAAGTGTGCATATGTGTGTATACAGAGGTGTGTACTTATCTGTAATTATCACTATGATGCACCAGAAAAGAGGTTGAACATAACAATTCACTATTTACATTAATTACAATGATTTTGTTTTATAATTATAGCAAGGACCTGCAAGGAGTCTGATAATACCAGATCTGGGATAGTGGAAAAAAAAATCTGCTGTGCTTCATCTCTCAGAATGCCCTAAAGATGTGGTATTATTTAAGGATAATTCATGTACTGTTGGGCCTTAATTGCTTAATTATTGGATGCTCATTCTTGTCTTCAGAAGTCATTACTACGTGTAAATCTGGAGTAGATATGTCAATGTTTAATTTAACCTTTCCTAATTTGTCATATAATGTTTTAGCAGATTCTAGTTAATAAACACAAAGTTGGGGGCAGGAGAATTAGCTCTGTTGTGAGCTAAACAGTACTGGTCCATTTCAGAACCAGATCATGATAACATGCTTTCAAAAATGTTCCTGAACGTGGGTCATTGCTGTATTTGTGATCACACTGTGGTGGTACATGGGACTGACAATGATTTGCTGGCCCAGAGATTAGCTAGTTGGACGTATAAGGCAAGAGCCTTTACAGAACTGCTGGGTTTTGAGTCAGAATTTCTACGGTTTGGTTCTTCTCTTTTCCCACCCATCAAGATAGCTCTAAGTCATTCCTACTGCCTGCTGTTGGCCAAACATATTTAAAATGCCTTGTAGGAGAACCAGGACTGATAATGAGGGTGATGGTGGTACAGCTGGGTTGCAGGCTGGAGGCGGGCATAAATTTTCCTTGTCTCAAACCACTGAGATGCTTCTTCATGCCATCTGGGAGGATGTAGCAGATATCTGCAAGATATGGTTTCAGAGCTCAAAGGACAGTATATGTAGATAGTTTGATGGCCATCTTCCCTGTAACTTTTGGAAACCTGACGCTGTGTAGCTTTTGTCTGTCCTGGCCTCGGCGCAAGTACACCAATCCATTGTACCTTTCCTTTTCATGGCTCAGAAAGACTAATTGGCCTGACCAGATATGGGTCAGGATAAGATAGGACTCATACTATACACATTGGCACAACTTTAACAGAAAAGATTGAGCTTTAGATAACTGAATGGTATTTTTCATCTTCTCTGACTTTCAATTATATGAAAACTGTGCTGGCCTACTCTCCCAACTTAAGATCATGCTCGTGGGCTGAGGAGCAAATTCCCTAATTCAGCACTCTGCAGATGGAAAACAGTGGTGTTCCCATATAGAATTGTTCTTATAGTAAATAGCTGAAGAGTGAGAGAGACTGTAGAACTTCAGTGGCCTGAAATGCTAATTTCTACTGCATTTGGCTTTATGAGTGTTTGTTACTGTATGTACTTGCTTTGCCAAAAAGTTATTAAAAATAAATCAGCAGCTTGTATAGTAGGGACTGACTCTAAATTTTATGCCACACTACAGAAACTGAATTAACAGGACAGCTTGTGAAATTAAGTTATCACACAATAAAGAGTGAACAATAGAAAAGACAGCATTTGGGCACCTCAAAACAAATTTACTTTCTACCTCTGGTAATTGCAAAATAAACCTGTCCATGCTGTTTGCTTTTTAATGTCTGTGTTTTAAAAATCTGCTTAATATTTTGCTAGCTAGTTATTTAGTTATGATTACTGTATCCAATCCAAATAACCAGAATGTCTGTGACTTCTGAAATACAAATTTGACTGTGAAACAATTTTATTATATTTGCTTTTTGATTGTGATGAATTTCAAGTGTCACTAAAATAACGCCACTTTTAGTACAAATTTGTATGTACAAATGTGGGTTTTTCATGCATGCAGAGGGAGGTGCTTGTGTAATGGTATAATTTCCTTTCTCCTACTACTTTCATCTTCTGATATATTTGGGTCAGGCATTGTCCTTTTCTGTGTCTGCATCCCCATTATGGTAGGAACTGTATAATCTCAGAAAAGGACTCTAGGTGTTACTGTAATTTAAATTTCAAAATTTGGTGTAAATATTTTTAAATTAATAAAATTCAGGTTTGGAAATCATCTAAACAATGGTATTGATATTAATTAGAATTTAATAGTATTCTTGGCTGAATAAGGACAATGGGATTTGATCCCTAGAAATTGCCATAGATAATAGTCCATTATATGATTAATGTTTATCTTAGTAAAACATCCTGTACTTATGTTTTTCTGAATAAATTACTTGTATCTAACTCATTTTATCAAAAAGGATACAAAATTGATTACATTTCATGGTAAGCCACTAGGGAGCATACATGCATAAGCAGCAAATAATTCTGCATCCTGCTATGGTACACTTTATTTTAATAATATATAACTAATGCCTCTGAAATAATAATGCAAAATAAGTCAATCCCTTGACACCTTTGTTCAGTACTAGATTAAAAATGGAATATGTGAGTATGTCTAATAAAAATATCACCTTCTTTCTCCTTTCTCCACACACACATTTCTTATATGCTAATGAGGAGGTCAAGATAGGTGGAAGAAAGTTTGATACTTTTCTGTTGAAAGTGCTATTATAGTTTAAGTAGTCAGCTGGACCTTATTATAAATATATAATTGGAACAATTTCAAAGAGAATATGAATGTGCATTCCTAATCTTAAAAGGACATAAACCATTTTCTCCCTTCATCAAGCTAAGATTAGATGGCAAATTTATGTTGCTTAAAATGTAGGCACATTAGCTACATAATTTCTATTTCATAGGATTGGCATATTGTCTTTTAAGAAAATGTACCTATTTTTTTGGTATGAGTGTATGTGTCCCCTGTTTTGTATGATGTAGATGATATATCATCTGCTGCCATGTGTTGTGTTATATCACTCAATATGATTTGACCTTTAAAACCCAACCCTGCAGTTAGTTCTGTGAAGGCAGAGCCCTGTGTCTATGCAGATTGTCATTGACCTGAAGAATAGCCCATCTCCTTGCAGGATCGGGGCTAAAATTTGAAAGGATACCTTACAAAATACAATTGCATGTTACTGCGTGATATAAAGAAGGGAAGACATTTCCTCTAGGGAGCTATTTAAATATGCATCTCTTTTGAAAAAAAGTATAAGAAAAATAGACATGAATAGCTATGCAACTATTAGTTGTGGAATCTAGGAGCTGTTCAAACTTTCCTTCTTTCAGAAACCACAATGTAGGAGGTGTTCAGAAGAAAAGATGGCAATTCTATCCATTATCGGTACATCTCAGACTGGAAATAAAATGTCAACTTTTGAAAGTGAGGGTAATTAATCATTGGAATAACATATCAAAGGTTGTGGTAGATTCTCAGTCCCTGGCCATTTTTAGATCAAGATTGCATGCTTTTAGAAAAAATATACTGTACTTCCAACAGGAATTAATCCATGGAAGTCATGGCTTGTTTTATACAAGAGGTCAGCTTGGCTGATCAGTGGTCAGATCTGGCCTTGGAATTTATGAATCTATAGTTCTTGGACAGACAGGAGAATGCTGGTTATTAGTATTTTATGGTAGTACCAGTATATACCAAACTTTTTTTTTAGTTTTCAAATAAACAAGAAACATGATTCTTGTTCAGTATAATAGACATGGACTGTATTGAAGAAAAGAAAGGAACAGAATCGGAGTTGGCTGACATTTTTTCATCAGACATTTTTTTAATAAAAAAATGACTTTTCAACTAACAGTAAAACTTTCTCAGATAATTTTCCCGTTCCTGTTCCTTTGATCAGAATTGTCTTGCTTCCTGGGACCTGTGTATCACATTTCCTTAATAAAGCCATCATTGCTTTAGTAGTACCTCTTCAGTGCTCTCATTTCCTCCAAACCTTGTCCAGTGTATTTGATAACTTCCACAATCCCCTTTAATGTTACCCTCCCGTACTTGTTTAAAGCCTTCTCCACCTCTCTGCTGTGCTTCTTTCTTTGTTTTGCCCTTAGAAGACAAAATTCCTTTCTGTCAAAGGTTTCACACCTTTGCTTTTCACTTCAAGTCTTAAATTGGTTCAAAGCACAGGGCATGAAAAGCTCAGGGGAAACTCAGCAGACTCATAGATAGACTTGAAGCTTGAGTTGGAGAAAGGAGCATGCTTTTTTATCAAAGAGATCCTTTTTCAATCTTCGAAGGATGCTCGCATATTACGTGAATGCCCTGGACACCTTAAATACCATAGAGTCTACACAATGAGAACAATGTGACCAAAAGCACAACAGAAAGGAAATTCAGGATACAGTCTAAGCACTGTCACCTTTCCAGTTTTGTCTTTCAGGAGATTCAGTGCCTTACCACATTGTTTGACCCCTGGAACTGATTTTTAAAAATATTTCTTGACAGTTGCGTAAACATTGATTTACAATTTGATCACTATGTAGGCAAATAGAAATGTGCAATGGCTTTTAAATGCGATTTCCCCCTTTTCCCTAATTTCACCATTATAGTTATACAAATGCAGGTTTTAGTAATGTGACTAGTGATAAATAATCTGACAGTTCAAAGACAATGTTCATGTAAATTATGTATATTTACTAATCAAAATGTATGTTGTAAAAGCATTTAGGATTTGACAGGACACATTAAGAACATGGAAATTACCATCCACCTAGTAGCAGCATGGCGGATTAAGTACTTATTGAGGCACCCTGTTATGCTCAAGAACTGAAAATCAGCTTTGCTCACAATCTTTTTATTAGCGATTGTAAAAACAACCTTTCCATCGTTTAAAAAGTTCTATTTGCAGTAGCTACAGGAAGGGCACTATTAAGATGCCATTGTTAGCTAGGCTCCCTAGGCTGCAAAATGTCCTATGTCTTTCCAAACTCTGCTTACCACCAAAGGTGGAAAAACTATCTTGAATCAACATCTATCCACCTTTCCTTTAGCACTAGTATACCCCCTTTCTACCTCCAGATTTTTTTTATTTTGTTCTGTTTTTGCCATCATGACATTACAAACACAAACATAACTATTTTAGCTCACATTTAAAATGTCATTTATTAAAAATTTTCTAGAAATTCTTGATTATATGTTTGTAAGTTACCAATATAGTTGGTTGAAATTTCAGGTTAAAACCTTTCCTGATTAAAAAAAAATGCAGCTTAGTCAAAAACAACATTTTTCCCCCTGGGGAAAATGTCAGTTCCGATTGGGAAAAAGAATAAATTTCCCCATGGGAAATGTCCATTTTCATTGGAAATTGAAAATGTCATTATTTTGTTGCAGCTTTTTGTGTGTTTTTTTTAAAAAAAACCAGAAACCCCTCAACGGATTATGTCAGAATGCTGATTTGAAATGACTATTGATTACTTTTACTTAAAATTTCACTTTGGGTCTTTTTAACCTAAACACCTGAAGAAAAATTCATTGCCTTAAAATGATCGTTTTGCTTTGAAATGTCAACTGAAAAGAAAAGATTTTATTTCCAAATTGGTACAAAATTACCCATGGGAAAAGCAACATCCAAAATGTTTTAAACAAATTTTTATTTGAATTTTCTCCTGAATGGGGGAAAAATACCAGTTTTCCAACTAGTTATCTGCATTACTGACTGATCAGTCACTATGAACAGACATTTGCTGAAGGGCTCGGGCCTTTTAATCAAAGACACTTTACTAGAAACTTACAGAATCTTTAGTCTACTTGCTAGCATTTCATTCACAAAGCAGTCAACTCTAGCCTGTGCAAAAACAATTGGCATAGAAGAGTAATTTTATAGCTTGTGTGTTTGTTCATTTGTTTTGTTTTTCTCTAAGACCAGAAGGGAACATTATGACCGTCTAGACTGTCCTCCTGCATAACACAGAAAACAGGATTTCCTTGTATGAATTCCAGCTTCAAGTCTAAAAGCTGTGCTTGAACAAAAACATCTCTTAGAAAATATCTAATTGGTACCCATTTGATACTGAGACAACAATTTTGATTTAAAAATTGTCACCAGTGGAAAAGCCACCACGACCCTTGGTGAGTTATTCCAATTATTAACTAAACTATTTGTTAAAAAATTGCACCTTTTTTCTGTTCTTATTTTGTCCATCTTCAACTTCCAGCTATTGGATCTTGTTATATCTTTTCTCAGATAGCCTGAAGAGTCCTCTGTTATCCATTTTCAGTACTGCTATGAAACTATTCCCTCTGTTGCTGATGTTTTCTAGAAGCTCCATGAACCTATCAAGGCATAAAGCCATAGAACTGTATTGAGAGTACTTCCATGTGATGGTTTTGGGAATCTGTCTATGTACAACCTATGCATTATATCTGTTATTAAATTGCTGTATCATTGGATGTCTTGGTATACGTGGAGTCAATCGTGTGCTGACAGGGCTGTGTCATGTATCTCCCTAACTAGGAACAATGATTGGTTCTTAAATCTTGGTAGGTCCCATTCAAGTGGGAGACTAGGAGGGCCGAAGCTTAGGGAAACAAGTCCAACCATCTTAGTCTGCAGGGGAGGCTATCTGGAAAAAATCCAAACAGGAAAACTAAAGTCAAATGTTAATGATGAGTCTTAAGTATCACAGGACATGAGAGGCTCAGGGGAAACTTTGGGGAATCACAGATACACTTGAAGCTTAAGCTGGAGACAGAAGCAGGCCTTTCTATTCAAGGGGTCCCTTTTCACTCCATGCCCAGCTAAGGAAGAAGGAAAGTGACTGGATGAGGGCTAGTACATTCCCATGGGGTCAAATGTCATCCCTCTATGGACCAAGTTAGCTGTGGGCAGACCCATTTATTTTACTCCTCACAATGTTTTGCTAATTCTACTAACTTATAGACCCCTTCTTCTTGAATAAAGTGGGTCCCACTTATTTCTATTTGCCATAATTCTTCATTAATAATTTTCGGCAACACCCAGGCCATTGCTCTTTTTTTCTGCTTCCCTGTGTAGTGTCACATCATTCTGTCTTTCCACTCTCCTCTCAGAATGACTTGGTTCTAATAAAACTCCATATATTTCTTCCACCCTCAATTCACTGATTCCATATATGAGGATCTTTGAACCCTTCAAAAGGCCATTGCCCATTACTTTACAGATTGACCTTTCTCTCCGTTTATTGTATCCCATAAGTTTGCATCTGTACACATCATATTGCTAGTACAGTTTTATCATTAATTTCAGACACACCAAACAGATTTACATTTAGAGATGTTTCCAAGGCTTGGGTTTGTTTCAGTTGGAGCTCCACATTTCTTAGTCCTTTCTCCAAAAATGCACCAAATTTTGTTCTACAGATCTTACCCAAGGTTGACATTTTCTCTTGTAATGTCTCAATATCAAATGGGTACCAATTCCACTACAATATATTCCCCTGCATTTCTTTTATTTCATGTAGTTCCATCTCCAGCATCAATGCCACCTTCAATATATTCCCTTACATTTCTTTTATTTCTAATAATCCTGTCTCCCCATTGTTGTTGCCGCACTTGTAATAGATGTAAGTCATATGGCATAGACTCTGGACATACTTATGTTTATTTGTGTTCCTTGTAACCAAATTGTTTGGCCCACAAAAATAGTACTTCTACCCTACTATATGAGTTCTCATCTGCCATGATTTGTGGTGCAATTTTGTTTAATGATATTTGATTAATAAACATAAAAAACTCAACCATATCCCTGAAAGTATACTCCCTCATTTTTCAAAAGCAACTTAATTTTATAATTATAGAAGAATGCACCATTATACCATACTCCCATAATCTGAGAGCAATTGATTCATTCCATCCCACAAGTATTAGTCAATTCTTGTTCATGAATCACATCTAGGGTGATTACATCAAATTAAAAACTCCCGAAGGTGCAGTTCAGAATACTCATATTCAGATTATTTTCATCATAACTAAATCTAAACATTAGCCAACCTACTCCCCTTTGTATATACAAATATGTCCATTGGTTTCCAGATCATTTGTTTTTACATATCATGTCATTTTTTTGCCATCTTCCCACATATTTCAAATTTTACCTCAAAAGGTTTTTCTTCAGATCTTGATTTATTTGGTCCTGTATTTCCCATTCTGTCCCAGAAGCAATCAAATGTATTATCCCCTTTAATCTATGCCTTCATCCTAAAGGTGCTCCCATGTGTATATCCATGTACCCTTAAATTTCTTCAAATATTCATAAAACATAAACACCAAAAACCATATTTCCACCCTTCAGGTTGACACTGATTTTTCCATTTCCCCCGAATTGTTAGGATCCTTGATATAGATGTCATGGGCATCTTTCTATAGGAATAATATCTGATGTTTCTGGCTGTATTATTTTAAACACTTACACTGAGCTCTTCTATCTTTGCTTCAACTCTGTTATTTTTTTCCCTCCTAAAATATAACACACACAACACAATTCTTCTACTAAGCAAAAAATGCAAAGCCAAACAAGCAAGCATAAGCAGTAAGTCAATTACAAAAATCACGGCACCATATTCACATTTAAAATCCAAGGTCTGTATAGGATAATTTCTGCTGCAATTGGTCATTTCTTCCCCTCTGTAAAATAAACTAAAAAGAAAAAGAAAGGAACATTATTTAATCTTTAGGCCACAGCTTTAATTGTGATGTGTGGACCCACTTTCCCTTTTCTCCCAGGTTAATCTGTTACAGTACGTGAAATTTTATTCATGATGGAAAATAGTCCAACCAATCTAGACTCCAGGACATGATTTTTCAATGTTAATTTCAAATACATTACTCTATCCCTGATTTTCCATAATTTACTATCCTGAGCCACACAAGAATCCACATAGTCTCTTGCTTTTCAATGGTGTCAGACAGTTTAAACTCCATTTTCTTGAGTTCTATCAGTAACTCTCTCACCCATTGGGAAACTGACTCTTCTTCTTCATCTTCATCTTCTTCATCTTCATCTTATTGATCTTCTTCGTCTTCTGGATATAATAAATCTCATAGGCCTTCCAAAGAGAATTTGATCATTCTGTGGCCCATGTTGTCTGCCCCCATTCTGGAATTGTGCATTTGGTGGATAAATACTCCCACCCCCAAAAGACTCTGAACTGACAGGAGGAAGGGGAAAAGAGGAACGGGGAGGGAATCTATTATCTCACACCTCCAATTCTGCATCATATTCAAACTCCTCAGTATCACTGCCAAGATTATGTACAACTCCACTTCTGCCTCCATCTACATCTCCTTCTCTTTCATTCTTCTGTCCTCTCTTGAGTAGGCATGGACAATCTCTGACAACAATGGGCCTGATACATCCCTGCAGGCCTTTACCAGCCAGGAAAGATATTAATCTCATGTACAATTTAATAGTCAGTGTTCCAAGCCCCTCCAGTTCTTCAGAGAATGACATTTGTCAAAATTTGTTCCCTCAAACATGCAGTTTGACAGAGACAGACAGTACCAAATGAATCAGAGTTTCCTATGTAAAATAGGAAAATGCTTTCTCACAATTAGAGCTCAGAAGAAGTCAGAAGTTATATTAACCCATGCTGTCCTCAACCTGAAAAAAAAAATTGCTGACTGTGAGTGCTATAGTGGCTGCAAACATTTTTTCTTTGTCAGAACCATAACATATAACTTTAAAATACCGTTTTTTTTTCATAATCCATCTGGTTCAAATTAAGATTTCAGTCACTCGTGCATCTGCCATCTTCCTGTTCCATTTTACTTTTCACATGACCAGTGATAATTGAAGAGACCTGTGATGCCAAAACCTGACAAGAGGCTCCTAGGGGGGGCTTTATTGACAGTTGGCAATAAGAGTAGTGTAATATTCAAACAATCAACAATAATTTGTCAGAGGAATAATCTGGAATTTGGAATATCTGGTTCTATTAGTTTCCAAAGAGGGTTCATCAAAACAGGCCCATTCCCCCAACCGTAACTTCATTATACAATAATATTAATAAGCTTTTTCATAAGGGATTGTGCAAAACAATGAATATTTATTTCTTCCATTATTCCAAAGGTCAAGGATTTGTAAGAATACATATTTGAGACTCACTTCTGTAACCGTGGCCAAATTGGTGAACAATTATTCAGCAGAATAGTCTCACTGATTTCAGCAGGGCTACTCTCAAAGACACTACTATCCAAAAGCAAAATGGCAAATCGAGGCCTTTAAGAAATATCAGTATATTAAACCTATAATAGAGTCAGAACATAAAACTTCATATGGAAATGAGATATCATTAATATTCCAATTTAAATAATCTATTTAACTCCTAAAGTCTTTGGGGGGGAAAAGGAGACTAAATACGTTAAGTGTAAAAAGCTTAAAAATGTGATTAACATAAAATTGAGTAGTTTATTCATCACTTCATATGCAAGGAGCCAAAAGAGTATAATGAGACTCACTGATTTTTTGGTCTACCATTAGCCATTGCCAGGGACACTAGTAATGTCAGTAAATCATTTCCATTAATTGAACAATTTATTAAATGAAATATGTACATCAAATATGGCTTTTAATGCTATTTTAAAACTCTTTCAGGTAACACTTTAATATATTCAAAGTAATAAGAACCGACAAAAGAATACTTTTTTAAAGTAAAGCCCAAGTCCTATCATCCTCAGACGTATGATAATGGTTCTGTAGGGTAGGCAAGAATTCTAATGCAACTTAAAGGGCTGCATATTGTCATCCTTAAAGATATATTTTCTAGATCAGCTTGTGAAATTCTAACATGGGTAAGCAGGTATTCACAGGAGCAGTCCCAGCTTCAGTGAAACTACAATCATAAAAAGCCACTCCCCAGTGACTTAGGAGTTTGCCATCTGACCCTTTGAAAAGTGGTATTCTCAATCTTTTCTCTTGCAGTGTATGCTTTTATTAAACATTCCATTAGCCTATTTTCTTGGTTCACAAATCACGGAAACTCATTCTACAGTTAATGTACAGCAGGTTATTAAACCACTATTTTGTTTAATGCTTTTTAACAAGCACTTTACACTTAAATGTAAAAAAAGGGGTGACTATTATCGTTATCATCATTTTAATCAATGATTAACATCAGTTCTCTGTGTTGTTCCTTCAGTAGTAAAAGCTATGAATTTAATATTTTAATGAAGAGATTTTACCTGTGGATAAACTTGTACTCTGAATGGCTATTTATGTTTTAAACTGAAGAGTTTATCTGAGACATTCTCTATGTACTCTTGTAGAGAAAATTGCACTTTTTACCAAAACTGTAGATTAAAAGGTTTAGAATGATTTACAGATAAAACAAAAGCACAAATAACTTGCTCTCATCTAGGAGGATACCTTATCACAGCATGACACACATGCTAAAAATAAACTGGCACTCACAGTTATGGCCTGGATGCATAAAATGATGCTGCTTGGAATTCTCATCTGTAAACCCTCTCTTGGCGTTACAGGCCTATACTGTTAGCAAGAAATGAGGGAGGAAGAGGAGTTGCTGGAGGGGGGCTGGAGCACATGAGTTATGAAGAGTCGCTGAGAGAACTGGGATTGTTTAGTCTGCAGAAGAGAAGAATGAGGGGGGATCTGATAGCTGCTATCAACTATTCTAAAGAGGATGGATCTAGACTGTTCTCAGTGGTAGTAGGTGATAGAACAAGAAGTAACAGTCTCAAGTTGCAGAGTGGGAGGTTTAGGTTGGATATTAGGAATAAAATTTTTGTTAGGAAAGTGGTGAAGCACTGGAATAGGTTCCCTAGGGAGGTGGTGGAATCTCTTTCCTTAGAGGTTTTTAAGGTCAGGCTTGACAAAGTCCTGGCTGGGATGATTTAGTTGGGATTGGTCCTGCTTTGAGCAGGGGGTTGAACTAGATGACCTCCTGAGGCCCTTTCCAACCCTTATATTCTATGATTCTATGCTGTCTCTCATAACTTTTAGCACAGTATGTGGGAGACATTTGGTTCAAATTTCCACTCCTCCTGGGGTGAGAAGGAAGTGATTTGAACAGGGTCTGACACCTCTCAGGGGGCTGCTCTAATCATTGGGATAGGGGATATTCTAATTCTCCACAGTGAAAAAGCTACACCACAGGGTAAAGAATTAGAATAATTGGAGTAGGAGGAGTGGATTCTGGGTCTCCCACATTCTGGGTGAGTGCTCTAGTCACCAGGTTGGATTCATTCTCATGCTTGCATTTGTGTGCACATAGGTATACATGCTCTCTCTCTCTCTCTCTCTTTCTCTGAGAGTTATCTGGGCCTGAGAGAGAGCACAAGTATGCTGTTGCTGTAACCGGGTGGTTAGAGCACTCACCTGGGAAGCTGGAGACCCAGCATCTACTTTCCCTGCTCCCAAGGACTTTATCGAGAGTGCAACACCTTCAACAGGAGACACTGAGGAAGCCCATCTGTCAGAATGTCATAGCCCAGTGACTAGAATGCTCACCTGAGAGGTGATATATCCTTCATGAAATCCTCTTTTTCCCCCTGCAGCCTGGGGAGTTGCCAGGCTGGAGCTTCCCAGCTCCCTTTGCCCTTCCCCAGCACTGCTCTGCTTCAGGTACCCTTTTCTCCCAGACACCCAGGTCCTTCTCTCTCCACAGATAGAAAGAGACTGACTTAGTTCCTCACAGACCTTTTATCAGGGCAAGCTGTGGCCTGATTGGGGCATGGCCCAGCTGTGGCTGCTTTCCCAATCAGCCTATTCTATTAGCTCTCCAGGGCAGCCCTTTCCAAGGGCTGTTTTAACCCCTTCAAGGCCAGAGCAGGGGGACTGCCCCGGTACCATCCTCCATACATATACCACACAATATTAATTATCAGTATGTTAACTTTCTACTGATATTTTAGATGACATGTTTTAGATACATGTTATAAATTTAGTGAGTTGGGATACACTCAACTGGTCAGGCCAGCTGAAACAGTCTACCAGATGCCAGTCAGCCTCTTGCATTAGGATGCTGTTAGGGTCAGAGGTAGTAAAATGTCTATCTTCCCCTGGTTTGTGAATCACTCTGGATCTTAGACAGGAGATAGATGCCTAAAAGGAGGCAGCAGTGTGCATACTCAGACACGCAGTCACCTATGAAACTTGTTTACTGCAAGAACATAGGCACTGAGTGAGTTTACAGCCCACTAGAGCTCAGCAGGTGTTTTGGGTATTTCAATGATCCCCAAACTGGGACTTACGCACCTAAACCATGGACTTAAGTGCCCAATTTCTTGTGTGCATTCAGAACTATATCTTTTGTTAGGGAACTTTATTGTAGAATATAATTAGGGACCTTGAAATTCAGACACTTTAGCCTAGTCGCAAGGATGGGCCCAGGAAGTAAACCAATAACTAAAAAGCACCAGGTCTACAGATCACACCCTATGATTAAATAATATTCCCTCTCACATAGCTTATGGAGAAATCTGTTAAAAACTATTTGTCTCCTTTATTTGGATATCAAGGAATCTACAGATCTGTCAGTAGGTATCAGGTTCTAAGTCCTTCCTATCTGAGTTTCCTCCCTGAAGGTCTTTCTTGTATCACATTTGTATAGAAGATGACGCTTCTGTTGAATCTTGATGATTAAAATAGAAATAAGAAAGCCATCTTTATCACTGATGATAGCAGTAATTAATGTTTGGTTTTTGTCTTGTCTGGAAGGCTTATTATTTCATTGAAGCCCACAATTTGTTTCACATTCATACTATTTTTTGTCAGAATACATGACAGATTTCAGAGGTAACAATGTCACATGAACAAATTACTGTGGAGCAAAGCTTTTAATTCAATTACATACATGACAGCTACTTCAGAGACTGTGAAATTCTAGGTTGCACCAAACTCTCTGAAAGTGCTGGCAGCAGGATTTCTAATTAGTCAGAGCTTACATAATATACATTTACTATATGTAGTAACAGGTGCAACAAAAACTTGCACCATGACATTGCACCATGACCCAAATTTAGCTCCCTTGATGATGAGTAAATCTCAAAGGCTTGTTAATAATCTTAGGAACTGATTCTGCACATTTACACTGAGTAGTCCATTGAATTCAATGTGGACTACTCAATGGGATCATTAATGTAACCATTACTAAACATAAATAATAGTAGCAAAATCAGACCCTTTGTGTTAAATATAAATGTATTTTTTATTATTATATAACCCTCTCTACACTCTCCTTTGCCATGATGCCTATAAAACACTTAACAGGCTACTGGTTTGCCTTTTATGCTGATCAGTATTGTTTCCTTGTACTCCTCCACGTGTCTGTTTATAGACATCTGTTGTCTCTTGCCTGATACTTAGAGTGTGAGCTATTTAAGGGAAGGGACCATCTTTTGGTTCTGTGTTTGTACATCACTTAGCACCCTGTGGATCCAGTTGATGACTAGAGTTCCTAGCTGCTATGGTAACACAAATTCTTAGCTTTAAATAAGCATATCCCCTGTACACATCAAAAAGAGATATTAAAAAGAATTAGAGCAAGGGTTCCCAAAGCTGATTCATGGTTTGTTTAGGGTAAGCCCCTGGCAAGCAGCAAGACACTTTGTTT
Source organism: Dermatemys mawii (assembly GCA_007922305.1). NCBI lineage: Eukaryota > Metazoa > Chordata > Testudines > Dermatemydidae > Dermatemys > Dermatemys mawii. The sequence goes on from ML677348.1 coordinate 41,652,901, forward strand.
ATCTGTGTCTGTTGGTATGACCACTCACAGTTCCCAGTGTCTATGGTTCACCATTCCCATCCAATGGGAGCTGTGGGAAGCAGGGGCCTGGTCTGCACTGCTTCCCACAGCTCCCATTGGCTGGGAACGGCAAACTGCAGCCTCTGGGAGCCATACTTGCAGATGCTCAGATAAACAAAGTATCTTGTGGCTCGCCAGGGGCTTACCGTGAACAAGCCGTGAACCAAGGTTGGGAACCCCTCAGCTAGAGGGTAGAACTTCAGCCAGTGCAAAGTGGTATAGTTTCATTGAAATTAAATACACTGAGTAAGAATTTTGCCCCTTATGTGTATATTCATAGTTGTGACGGAGTCAGACCAGAAGGATATAGGAGAGTGCTGGAAGGCAGGTATATTAGTCTCAGGATGTGCAAGTCCCTGTTCCCTGGATAGCCAAACAAAGGCTACTCCAGGCCAATCAAGACACCTGGGGCCAATTAAGAACCTTCTAGAAAGGAGTAGAAACAGCTAGCCTCATTGGGACACCTGAAGACAATCAGGGACTGGCTGAAACCAGATAAAAACCTCCCAGTTAGTCAGGTGGGCTGTGGGTGTCAGGAGCTGTGGAAGGAAGTTATGCTGTTGGTGAGACTGAGTGGTGAACAACATATCATACAGAAGGAAGGAGGCCCTAAGGTAAGGGTGAAGTGGAGTTTGAAGAAGTGAGGACTGCTGTGGGGAAGTAGCCCAGGGAATTGTATTGTGTTTTGTGCCTAAAAGATCAGCCATCTTAGCTGATACTATTAGGGTCCCTGGGCTGGAGTCCGGAGTAGAGGGAGGGCCCGGGCTCCCCCCTTTTCTGCCTCCTTTAATTAGTTACTGAGAAAGGGAGGTCACTCTGGGCTTAGATGAGTTTCTGAGGCCCCTAAATCTGCCAGGAAGCACAGGACCCACAAATACAGACTTGGAACTTTGTCACATAGTATATTGTATGCACTTAAAACTACAACATCTCCAGAGAAATTAGTATGTGTTTTTAAAATTTACATTGAAACCATTTTATAATACTGAAATTTAATAAAAAACATACCTCAGTTAGTTTGGATATTCTAGGCAATTATTTCCAATATCATCTTTCTAATATATCTTTAAATATTTCTGAACTTCTCTGAGTACTGAACGTATCATTACAGTATTTTCATCACAAAGATATGGTTATGTGACAGTTGCATATTTAGCAAAAGATTCAGTAATTCTGTCAGGAGATTTATTTCCCCAGGATCAGACAGAACAGAGGCCATATCTCTAAAGAGGTATTACCAAGAGTCCTCTCAAACATTATCATCAAAACATATTGGAAAGGTGATACTAGGATAATGTGACGAACTGAATAAAAGAAACTCCATAGGACTGTGAAGTCTTCAGGACAGGCTCTGTTTTCCTATGTCTTTGTACAACACTTTACACAATGCAACCCTCCGATCTGGGCCTTTGGCTGTTTGCTGAAGTATAAATATATTATACAATCAAAATATACAAAATTTGTTCTGGCATCCTTATACTTCTTCTATTCTTATGTCAAATTAAATTGTGGCAAGCCCGAAACTCATACTGTCACTTCTACTCTGAAGTGTGATCTGGGAGCAGAGAAATAGGATGCTATAGACAGGTAAAGATGCAGTAAATAGTGATACTAGCAAACAAAGTCAAGGATCAGCTATCTCTTTCTTTCTTCACTAGCAAATATGAATAATTGTATGTTTACCAGAGCTAAGCCAACTGCAGTACCTATCAAAAGCCAGTTTCTTAGGGTGATAAGGAGGACCATCCTTTATCAAGATATGCATAATTTCACAGTTCATTTTAAACAAGCTTTTAAAATATATTATCAAGTTGTCTAAAGTGCCTCACAGTCATGATGCCAACTAGAGGGTTGTCTGTTCTAAACTTAGATTTCACCAAATAAGTATCAAAATGCACTATAGTACCATAATTATGGAGTCAAAAACAATCCCTTTGTTCACTTCAGTCTGTCTTGCCACTCAGGCAAGCTTACTTTTGTGATAGATGGTCCCTCACACCAAAAATCACATTAAGAATCAGGTAAATGCCGGTCCCAAAGGACCAGTCACTTACCCCAAGTCAGGTGCACCCTAGATCTCTCACCAAAGACAGAGTTAAAGAGAATCCTATAACAAACTAAAAGTTTATTAAGTAGGAAAAAGAAGTCAGTTATTTACAAGAGTCATAACCATAAAAGAAGCCTAGAATTTCTCCTTACCTGTAAGGGGTTAAGAAGCTAAGAGAACCTGGTTGGCACCTGACCAAAAGGACCAATGGGGACAGAAGATACTTTCAAATTTTGGGGAGGGAAGGTTTTGTTCTCTGTGCTTTTGTTTTGTGGGTGGTTCGCTCTGGGATTTTAGATGAATCAGACAGACATTTTTCCCTCCACCTAATTCTACATTAGTCTCTAAGTATCACAAAAATAGTAAGCAATAGCTAGGCAAGGCGTGTTAGCTTATATTTGTTTCTCACTTTTGAATTTCTCTTGCTAGAGAGAGATATACCTGTGTTTTCTCTGTAACTTTGAACTTAGAGAGAGGGGTTTCCTCTGTGGGTTTTTTGAATCTTTCTTGTGACTTGGTAAAAGTACTTCCATCCTGATTTTATAGAAGTAAGTTTTGTGGGGTTTTTTTAATCTTTTCTTTCATTAAAATTCTTCTTTTAAGGATCTGGCTGAGTTTTCCGTTGTTTTTTTAAATCCAGGGTTTTGGATCAGGCTCACCTGTAAGGATTGGTGAGGGGTTTATCTCAAGCCTTTCCCAAGAAAGGAATGTAGGCTTGGGGGGATTTGGGGGGAAATAGGATTCCACATGGCCTCTTCCCTGATTCTTTGTTTTACACTTAGTGGTGGCAGTCTATCACCCAGGTACAGGAGACGCTTGTGCCCTGGGAAAGTTTTAACCTAATCTGGTGAAATAAACATAAGGAGTCTTTTAATGTGGGTCCCCACATCTGTACCCTAGAGTTCAGAGTTGGGAAGGAACCCTGACAACAAGGTTAAAGTAAGTAAACATACATCGAGTTAGTTTAGAATTCAAAAGTTGATAGTAGCAGCTACAATATGTAAGCTTGATACGTCCTATAATGCTAACCCAAGCTAAACAGCTGGGGACCTCTTATTATGTTTAGCAACCTTTGCCCCTCAGAGTTCAAGCAGCAGAAGAATTTAATTTCTCCTTAACAGGGATGTTTATTCCCTTTCACTAGCATTCACATTGTGATGGGATGAGGGCTTGTGCACATACGCTCTTCAGCATTGTCAGGAAGCAACCAACAAAGTTTTTTGTCCACTGATGTTCCACAATGTCTTGTCTGGTGTCTATGGGCCTTCCTGTGCTCAGATGAAGATAACATCTCTTGTGGTAAATTAGTGTTTCACACTTGGGAATGCATCTCCCCTGTCCATGGAGGTTTACAGTCTTAAAAAAAAACCCATTTTTTATAGTTAGAGCCAACAATTAAAATATTACCTTATAATACAGGATATAGACATTAAAATTAAGATTAATACATGCAGCATCCTACAAGAATATTTCACATTCTAAACACTTTTTATAACTCTAATATCTATTTCAACAATACTAACATACAGACAAGCCAGACTGGTTTCCATTTATGCATTGGTCAGTATGCAGCCGGGACCTTGGCATGAGCTGGTACCTGGTTTGCCAGTGACACAATTATCACTTAATATCGTCAGTCATGAAATCTGAGAAAATGAAAGAGATCGAGGATCGCTGTGAAATGTTGCAGTCAAATTATTTGGTGTTCTGAATTCGAACTGTGCTGGGTTCATATTTTCAGAGTGTGATTAAGTCCTCTGTAATCTAGTAAATTTGATACACTTTTACTGCCCTTTTCAAAAACATTATTTGCTCCCCAGTCAGTTTTCCTGAACTCAGTTCTGTCCCATCTGTCTCATTAAGATCAGTGACAGGAATGGTATACTATTAAACTGCTTTTTGCCTCTCATTTTGTAGAGACATGGTCACCTTTAATCTTTTGATGGTGGAAAATTCACCATAATATGTAGAACTTGCCAAAGATGCAGAATTCTGGTATCAGTCAGGTAGATTGATGTATAAGCTCATACTTACTGTGGAGAGATGGGAAACTTCAAGTTTATTTTTATGAAAACATATGTGTAGCTCAATTTCCCCTCCATCTTATATTGTTACCCATCACATAATGAAAGGCTTAACTTCTTTCTCTTCTATGAGAGAGACAGGAGCCTGGATGTGTGGACATGTCAGACACTAATATTGAGATGGCACATAGGATATTCAGGGACTACTCTCAATAAATAGTATATGTATCTTGGTGTCCTGGCTCACTAAGTATGCTCACTCAACCCATTAACTGACATGAGACTATAACAAAGGGTATGCCTACACTGCAATAAGATGCCCACATCTGGCCCAGGTCAGCTGACTCGCGCTCATGAAGCTATAAAATGGCTAGCGCTCTGGGGCTATAAAATGGCAGGGTAGATGTTTTTGCACGAGCCTGGGCTTTAAGATCTTCCACCATTTTTGGGGTCCCTGACCCTGGGCTCCAGTGCAAGCCCGAATGTCTACACTGCAATTTTATAGCCCCACAGCCTGGGCCCCAACAGCTCAAGTCAATAGAGATGGGCCACCTGCAGGTGTCTTATTGCGGGGTAAATCTACCCCAAATGGGCAAAACCCTGCTTGAAAGGTTTGAATGACTGGAATCTGTCAGGGATGTGTGGAATCTGTGTGGAAGATGGGTGATCCTTAGTAATCTTAGCATATCTTAAAATTAGACTGTTCATTGTTTTATGCTATATCCTAAAATAAATATTCTGCGCTATGGGAAAGCTAACTGGTTGCTGGTAATCCTGTCATAGCTTCTGCAAGAAAGCAGAACTTCAGGCATTGGACTAAAGTCAGACCTGCTGGAATAACGGCAGTGAATTGCAGGCAAATTGCACTTTAAGTCCCACAACTGGATGAAGAGGCAGGAGAGCCCCTGTGCCAAGAGAGGTGATGAATAGAAGCCAGAAACTTGAGGGGGCCTCAAGGATGCATAAAGGGCTCAAAGGTGCAGTTACCCTGGAACTGTGACATAAATCCTTGGTCAACATCTTCTGAGATCAAAAGACATGATAAAAATGGTTATCCTGTGGATTTATATGTTCAGTTATCTACAGTTTCCCTCACAGTTATCGGATGTGATGGGGAAAGGCCAGATGGCTATAGGAAAGTGCTAAGGAACAGATATGTTAGTCTCAGGCTAAACAAATCCCTGGTACCACTGGAAGCTTCTAGAAAGCAGTAGATATAGCTAGCCTGATTGGGACACCTGAAGCCTATCAGGGACTGGCTGAAAACAGTTAACAACCTCCCTGTTAGTCAGGTGGGTGTGGATGTCAGGAGCTGTGGGAGGAAGTTGTTCTGTTGATGAGACTGAGTGATAGACAACATATCATACGCAAGGAGGGAGGACCTGAGGTAAGGGTGAAGTAGACTGCTGTGGGGAAGTAGCCAAGGGAATTGTATTGTGTTTTATGGCTAAAAGGTCAGCCATCTTAGCTGATACTATTAGGGTCCCTGGGCTGGAGCCCAGAGTAGAGGGTGGGCCTGGGCTCCCCCCTTTCTACCTCCCCTAATTAATCACTGAGATTGTGAGACAACAGAGACTGTGCCCAGAAGGATAGCTTCTCTTCACTGGCTTATGATGAAAATCGCTCAATAGGCTGTGACCTTGTCTCTAGAGAGAGAAGGGCTACATGTAGGTTCACAGTGAGCCTCTGAGGCTAGTGAAATCTGCCAGAAAATGCAGGATCCATGAAGATAGGGACAGAGCTTTGTCACACAAAGCAAGAACATGGTCTTTCCTAGGCGCAGTCACCAGACCCCCAGAGAATCTTTGTGAAAGCTATACATTCCAAATAATGATGCCCCAGTCTAATTTTAAAATCCTCAGGCACAACTGGTTCATGGCCTGTGACTCTTGAAGTTGTGTGGGGTACCTACATTTTATTATATTTTTGACTGACATGACTATTCTGCCAAATATTAAAAATAAAACCAGTATCTACGAGTTGTTAATCTTCCAGCCGGGGGGAAAAAAGCCACAGTAAAGCTAACTTTAAACACAATTCCATTCTTCTACTAAAATCAGCACTTATGCCTCCCTTCAAAAGAATGCACCATGCAGACCTAGGTTCAAGTCCTTGCTCTGCCTAATTCAGAGCAGAGACTTAAATGTGGGTCTCCTACATCCTAGGTGAGTGCCCTAACCAGCAGGATATTCTGGGATAGTGTGCTCATTGCATTTCAAAAGTTCCCATTTCTGTTCTGCATCAGCTCAAATATCTTTGAAATCTCAATTTTTTTGTGAAATAGAATTCTTGTTTTTCAACCAGCACTAACCAAAATATGCAAAGAGATGAGCTTTGCAGTATGCCTTGAAGGTCAATACATGCCAGATTATTCGGACCAAGTAAGGAAGACCTTTCCAAAGTTTAACATCTCTCCCATAAACTATAGTGAATATCTTGTTGGAAGTAGGATTAATATTTGTGCCACACATATGGTCTATATATGCTGTGATTCAGAGTAAGTAGTACCTTTTTGACCTCTCTCCACTCTCTCCTCTCTTCACTCTCTCTCTAGGCCAGCGGTGGCCTGGCCCACGCTGCTTCCCGCAGCTCCCATTGGCTGGGAATGGTGAACCACGGCCACTGGGAGCTGTGAGCGGCTGAACCTACGGACACTCTGGTAAACAAAGAGTCTTGCGGCCAGGCAGGGGCTTACCCTGCACAAGCCGCAGAACAAGTTTGGGAACCCCTGCTGTAGTCATTCCTGTCTGGGAACTAATGAGCTATGTTAAAAATACAACCATCCCAGGAGATCAGTTGAAGCTGTAGCACAGAATGGAATTCACCCTGCAAAGTGAGCATGGAGGTATTGTATGGCACCAAGATTGTATATTATATTTTATATCATGTCTTACAGCTTTGTTTGTGGCCTCTGTGCAGCATTGTAAATGACTTTATATTAAGAGGTTGTTTTAATTCCATGTACTACGGCTCTCGGATGTCAAAATTAATCATATACAGTCAACAAGAACAGAATTTTATGTCAAACTGATATTTTCTATTGGCTCTAATGGCTTTTATATCCTGTCAGTGTTTGTCATAACTCTTGGTTATTTTTCATTTAGTGCATTGTAACCCAAGTGAGGCTTACAGCAGGCTACAAACAATATCAATAAAAAGTTATTTTCTTGTACTGGCTATTGTAAAACCTATTCACAAATTACATATCCAACTGCTGTTTCAAAGAAACCTGTGTGGGCTAGCACTCTGCATTGTGTTCAGCTCTCTAAGCAGATGTTTAGTTCCTGTGCAGTCTCATTATAAAGTTGATTATTGCTTTTCTCTGTTGAAGGCTAAAAGAAGTCAATGAAAATTACCAATGGCTAGAAGAGAGACACACAAAGGTAATTTAATCACTTAAAAATAAGGATCCTGCAAGATGTTTAAAGGTCCAGCTGATGTGACTTCACGCTGTCAGTTACTGAATGTTTTAAACTGAAAGCAGTTCCTTGAATATGATGTTCCTATGCACACAGTTCTGTGCCTTTTGAGCATAGGCATATCATAAAACATCAGTTTTTAGGGCCATGAGTGTACATTAAGTACTTTAGTATACTCCTGGCATGAAAACTGGATTGTCTTTTTGCAGGTATTATGGTGGGGCTCTAGAACTACATAGTCAAAAGATTTGCACTTAATATAAGAGTAAATCTCTCATTTTTATAATCTAAAGATTAAATCTAGTCTCCAGATTTAATATTCTCACTGTTCCTTGACCTATTTAATTTTCTATTTATATATTTAGTTGTCTAGAAAAAGAAACCTTTTCCAAATGATCTATTTTTGAAATTTCTTCAAGGAAGGAATGGGGCTTCTTTAGCTTTAATAACCACAGAAACTAAGTCCAGATGTCTCACAGACATTTATTCTGCAATGTCTGACATAGGCCACCGTTTTAATTATAAATGTCAACACAAGCAGTTATTTCCATTGTTTGTTCAGAATCTAATTTATAATTGCACAGAAAAGCCAATTGTCAAGTTCAACCTCCCCCCACCCATCCAATTCACCTTGGATTGTCCCTTGAAATGTGTTAACGAGATACCTTAAACAAGCTGTTCCATCTTATATTTAGCTGTGACTCTCTGAATAAGCTTTCTAAGACCTGAAGAAGAGCTCTGTGTAGCTCAAAAGCTTGTATCTCTCACCAACAGAAGTTGGTCCAATAAAAGATATTACCTCACCTACCTTGTATCTCTGAAGTCAACTTTTGTCAGTCTGACGTTGTTAACCTACTTCCTTGAGTTTGCAACCTTGTTCAGCACAGGGAACTTTGGAATCCAGGGAATCAGTCTTTGTAATAGGCGGGCATTGGAAAAGATCTGATAGGTTATTGCAGGGAAGGAAGAGCATCTCAAACTTTATAGCACACCTCTTTACCAATGGTAGGCAGCAGTATCATGAGGGTGGGACTTAAGAGGGTGAAGGTATGTGATGCTCTTCCGGGAAGGTGGACTGCTGCGCAGTGATGGGACCTGCCTACCTGAGAAGGGGAAGAGACATCAACTCATCAGCGTAGTGAGGAGGAGTTGAAAGTAGGTTCAACGGGTTCAGGTACCAAACACGCACTGGTAAGTGACCTTCACAGAGTTGAGTGTGGTGGGGAATGGAGAATGGAAGATTATAATAGGGTATAGAAGCAAACAGCTGGAAAACAGTGGGAGAATCTGCTCAACATCATATAGGTTTATACACAAATTCAAGGAGTATGGGGAAGAAACAGGTTCAGTCTTAATATAAAAGCTAAATTATGACTTAACTGGCATCATAGAAACTTTGGGAATAAATCTTGTGACTGGTGTATTATTATAGAGGGGTTTGTCTAGGTCAGGAAGGACAGGCGAGGAAAAAAAAGAGATGTTTCATTATCTGTCAATATACACACACACACTGCACAGTCAACCTGAGGAACTCTTTCTCAGAGGATATTGTGAAGGCTAAGACTATAACAGGGTTCAAAAAAGAACTAGATAGATTCATGGATGATAGCTCCATCAATAACTGTTACCCAGGATGAGCTGAGATGGTGTCCCTAGACTCTATTTGCCAGAATCTGGGAATGGGCAACAGGGGATGGATCACTTGATGATTACCTGCTCTGTTAATTCCCTCTAGGGCACCTTGCATTGGCTACTGTCAGAAGACAGGATACTGGGCTAGGTGGACTTTTGGTCTGACCCAGGATGGCCATTCTTATGTTCTGAAGTGTTTATACACTTGTTCTGCAGTCTAGAAGGAGATGAGAACTAGATCAATTTAAAGTCTTTTGTGAAGACAAAACCGGGAGGCGGCAAATGAGAGATTGTGGTAGGGGTCTACTATAGACCACCAAATTAGGAGGAGAAGGTGGATTAGGCATTTCTACATAGGCTCTGGATAATGGTGCTGGGGGCTCTGCCACACCCCCTGGGTTGAAGTGGTTTCCATTATATAAATGGTTTACAGTTTGGTTCAATAGCTCTCGGCATGTCCACTATAAAAATTGTTCGAGAACCCCTGTATTTCTACAACATGTAACATATATCCAAAAAACAAAATTTGGCAGTAATGGGGGATTTTAACTACCTAGCCATATGTTGAAAAAGTCAATCATCAAAAAACAGTGTCCACTAAGTTCATGGTCTGTACTGGGGACAACTGCTTGTTTCAGCAGGTTGAGGAAGCAATGAGGGGGACACCTATTCTAGACTTGATTGTAACAGAGAGAAATGGGTTGTGAATCTGCAGGTTGATAGTAATTTGGGCAAAAGTGATCATGATGATAGATTTCATGATTCTAAGGAAAGAAAGGAATGAAAGTGAAGAATAAAGACGATGGACTTTAGAAAAGTAGACTTTAACAACCTCAGAAAACTGGTAGTTTTCTGAGGTTGTTAAAGCCAGCTTTGAAGTAATATATCATGAGAAAAAAATCTAAAGCAAAAAGGAGTTAAGCCAGTTTCTCAAAAAGACAATATTAAGGAAGGGCACAAGAGCAAACTGGCCTGATGAGAAGGAAAGAGAGAGCCATTTTGACCTCTTACTATTGTTTCTATCAGGAGCTATTTAATGACCTGAAAATGAGAAAGAATACTACAGTAAGTGGAAATATGGATAAATTCCTGAGGAGCAATACATGAGAAGAGCATAAGCGAATAAGGATAAAATCAGCAAGACTAAGGCCTAAAATGAGTTACAGCTAGCAAGGGACATAAAAAGCACAAAGAAGAGGTTCTATACACACACGCACACACACACATTAGGAGCGAGAGAAAGGCAAAGGAAAGTGTAAGTCCACTGCATAATGGGAAGATAGCTAGCAACAGGTGACATCAAGAAAACTCAAAGAGTCCTGTGGCAACTTAAAGACTATCTAAACTTTTAGTTAGTCTTTAAGGTGCCACAGGACTCTTTATCACTTCTTCAATTCCAGACTAACACGGCTACCTCTCTGATTCTTGACATCAAGAAGACTGAGATTTTTAATGCTTATTTTGCTTCAGTTATTGCTAAAAAGCATAACTGCGACCAGATGCTTAACATACTGGCAAAAAGGGGGAAAGAGACACAACTAGAATAGCATACTGAGCACACCCCAGCCCAGGGCTGAGCAAGACTTTTCTTGCAATTTCAGCTCTGGGCTGGGGCACTAGACCTTAAAGGACAGGGACAGTTTCCTCTTTCTGTCCTCTCAATGTCCAGGAAGCATAGAGGAGGAATCTGCTTTATTCAAATGCAGAGGGGAAAAGAGACTGTCCTGGAGATGTAGTCACTAAGATCCTGGAACTGGACCCTTGTTGAGGGAGAGAAACTGGGACTGAGAACTGGGGAGGTGGAGGCTGCCCCACTCCAGCAAAAAAGGGGTTAATGTCAGCCCTGGGAGAGGACTGGAGCTGAGACCTGCTAGGCTGGGATGATTGGGGGAGCGGTTGCAGGTGGGCCACACCTCAGTCAGGCCACAGCTGCAATTCCCTGGGCAAAGAGACTGGGTAGAAAGATCTGGGGTGATGGGAGGGTAAAGTAGGAATGGCTAGGCAAAGAGATTGAGGCTACATCTACACTACAGTCAGGATTGATGGTCTTAGATCGATCCACCGGCGGTCAATTTGTGAAGATCTAGGGAAGACCCACCAGATTGACAGCAGATCGCTCTCCAATAGACCCCTGTGCTTTACACCCAACGAGAAGGGTAAGGTAAGTCGAGGGGAGAGTTTCTCCCATCGACCCCCAAAGGTGTAAACCCCACAGAAACGTGACATAAGAAATGTCCATACATTATTTATGTAGCTGGAGCTATGTAATCATAGGTTGACTTAGTGTATACCTAGCTTCAGACTGGGAATGTGGGAGACACTGGATGGGGACTCTGGAGAGGGAAACTAGGACTGGCTGGGCAAGGAGAATGGGATGAGAAACTAAGAATGGAGATTGGGACTGTGGTAGGCAAGGACATTGAGAGTAGGACAAGGTGGAGAAGAGGTGAAATATAATAATGCTATTTGGGAAGATGCTGGGTTTCTAATAAGCAGTTCATAGAAACATAGAATATCAGGGCTGGAAGGGACCTCAGGAGGTCATCTGTTCCAACCCCCTGCTCAAAGCAGGACCAATCCCCAACTAAATCATCCCAACCAGGGCTTTGTCAAGCCTGACCTTAAAAATTACCTCCCTAGGTAACCCACTCCAGTGCTTCCTCACCCTCCTAGTGAAAAAGTTTTTTCCTAATACCCAACCTAAACCTCCCCCACTGTAACTTGAGACCACTACTCCTTCTTCTGTCATCTGCTCCACTGAGAACAGTCTAGATCACTAATTCAGTTCACTGTAACACATGTAGAAAACAAGAACACTTACTAGAAAGGATTGAAAACATTTTTCAGTTCAGCTAGTGTGTTAATATCCGTCTTTCCTGAATATCTGAATAATACTGTACACTACATTTAAATATACAATGGGAGATATCAGTCTATTCTACTTACCTCACAGTAATAACTCGGTAAATTATACATTGTATTAAAAGTGATCTGCATGTTTCAGGATCACTTTCAAAGAGATGAAATGCAGTGATGCATTTGTTTTCGGGCTGAGAACAATGTTTTTGCAGCACATGTAAGACAAATGAGAAATAAAACATCACACAGACTTCTGAGTTTGACCCTATCATAAACCTGAATTGCAGAGGCTACACTTCACATCACATTACATTCATGAAGTGGTGAATGCTGTTGGGTTATAGCCAGTGCCTGTCAAGATATGAACTCTCTGTAACCTTAACATTCACCAAATAATTCACAATGCGATGGAAACTGAGGAGTGTTTGACATCATCACAAAGATTAAATGAGAAGTGGGCGCTGATGAAAACATTCTCTTCTCTAACCCTTCTGCCAGTACATGTCACTGCACATGTTTAATCACAAAGAAAAGCTCAACTGAAGCTTCCCCTTCATAAATTTCTAAGTTATTTATAAAGACTAAACCTAAAGCATCCTCGGATTTCCAGTCCAACACTTCTCATATGTCGTGCTTTATCAACATTACATAAAGTGGATGAAAGTCCATTGGTGTCAATAGCTAGGTATCCATTTACGTCAGCACCTGACCCTACCAATGTAATAGTTTTCCCACATGCTTTGGTATTTTACACTGCTTCAGTGTTTGTATTATCATAAAGAGATATGCAAAATAAGAGAAAATACAGCAATACCAATATGAATCCGATGTTACCACTCTTGGGGAAATCATTGAACACATAGATGGCTTTGAGCTTAAAGTGGCATTCAGCTATAAACATTATTTTTCAGTGTTTTCAGAAGGCTTTACTCCGCAAAAATACACTAACCTTCAAGTACAAAATGATCTATGGAAAACTGTTGATTCTTAGTGATAATACCTCATTCACAACAGATAGGGAAATCTTGGGGTAAAGTAAAAGAGCAGAGAACTAGGAATGCATCCTGTGCAGTAGTGTCAGCAGAATAAGGAGAGTTTCTTTGTATTTTTCTTTTTTTGGATAAATAACTTTCCCTCAGTACTGCCTAAACACTCAGAAAGAGGAAGCGGGCTGCAGGCACACAGAATGATAGTTAGGAACTGTGGTACAAGCTATGGAAAGGGTGAGACCAAGGGTCAGGTATTGGCCTGGGACCTCCTTTGTGGTTTCTGCTTTCATAGCAGGTTACATTCCCTCTTCCTTCTTTCTTCTAACCCCAGTGATGGATATGGTATCAAATATTTAGACAGAATGGAATGTTATCTGTGTGGAAACAGGTGACCCAGAAAAAAATATTTATAGCAACTTGTTTGAAGTAAATGTGGTGATGGTGGTGGTAGTGTTTAAATAAATTACCATGATTGGTAGTGCCAAGTTTTAACATTGCAATTAAGCTAATTGGTCATTGGGTTTAACGTGCAGGGGCTGGGTGATGTTATAGGCCTGCGATTATACACAGGATCATGATCTTATGTTTCCTTCTGGCCTTAAATTCTGATTTCAGTTCAAACCATTCTGAAGTTTCTTGGCTCATTAATTATTGATTTTTAAGTAGAATATTACATTCCATTAAGTACTTCAGCAAAAATCTGGGACCAATATATTGAGACTGGCTGCATCTTCCAAAATACCCAAGCTATAATCTGAACACGGAGAGAAAGTAAAACTTTAATGAAGAATATTACGTCCTCTAAGTTCTGCATAATTTCAGCCCTATTGACTTCTCTCTTTAAGAATGAGACCTGTTCCCCACTCACTCTGTGCTGTTAGTCTAAGACTTATTGGTCTAGCCTTGCCACATAGATATTTTTACTGGAAAAAGAGGAGGATAGACAATCTGTTAAGTTCTTGCCACATTTGGCATCTTTGTGACTGTATCCATCCTGTAACTGTAATACAAGTAATCAAGGAACCATTGCTTTGTACTATAAAAATAAATGTTCAGGGCCCTGAATCCAGCAAAGCACTTAAGAATATGGCTTATTTTAAGAATAAGTCATGCCCCATTGACTTCAGTGGGATTACTCATGTGCTTAAACTTAAATTTACATGCTTTGATAGATGAGGACCTTAGATGTAGAGGTGGTGGACATATTTCCATGTCTTTTTTAAAAAATCTGTTAAATATTAGATTTTTGATGAATATCTTAAATTCCCTAATTCCCTAATATTACTGTGGATTGTCAGTTGCAATGCTCAGCATCTGACAAATTTTACCAATGTGAAATATACTCTACCTAGATTTCTTTTCTTTCTTTTATATAGGGTTTTAGCTATTTTATAAAGTGGTGCTTTTTAGTTATTATTTTAAACTAGCTGCAGGGTGTATATGGCGCTGCAGAGCAGACCTCTCACGAGCTGTAAGCAGATTCTAACCTACAGAACTGTAAAGACATAATGTCAAGGGGGTTGAAAATGAGACGGTCAGAATGAGAGAGGATTTAATATCAAGAGATATTTGCTTCTAGTGAGCTTAACGTTTCCTTTGTTCTGAACCTTAATATTGAAAAGCTAGAGAAGTGCTATTTCACATACTGCACAAATAATTAGTGGCAGTAATTGAATAAATGAGTTAAGATTTCCCTAAACTATTTTAAAAATTATAAACTCCTTTACTTCCCCCCACCCACACACACATATCCCACAAATCATAGCAGAAGATTGTCTTGTTTGTACTCTTTAAACAGCATTGTGTTTACATCTGTATAACTTTAGAGCATGTCTCGCTAAATAGGCTTGTGTGTCCTTTACAAAGCTGTTAGACATAAGACCACATCCATGAAAAAAAATGGTAGTGTTGAAGATTGTTCTTTGTGACATATTTTGCTAGATCAAGTTATTTGGAATAGTGGTACAGAAGGTTGTGCTAGCAACAATCCTCAGTTTAGCTACATGATGCAGATATTAAATGTGATTAAGGCACGATTGGCTGAGAAGAACTCATCAAAAAGGGGGGTTTACATGAAGGGCAAGGAAGGTGAAGAAAATAAACAAGAAAATGAAAACAGAAGTAATTTATATTACAAGGCACAAAGGAATAGATGAAAGCTGGTGGTTAGAAGGACCTGGAAGGGTCAAGAGACACCTATAATGAAATCCAAGAAAAGATAATACAGACTTTTTAGCATCTTAAATAAGGTCATAAGTGAGAATGAAGAAAAACTTACTAAATTTAAATGTTTCTTTTTTCCTCCATTGATCCAGAATTACAAAGCCAGTTCTATGCCACTTAGAAATACCCTCAGAGCCAGTTGTGTGTGTGCATTCAGAAAAGGAAACACAATTTACCTTGGATTTCTACACCTATGGAGGGAGAGTTTATATAATCCACCCCAAATATAGTATTATTCAAATCATGTGACAAATTTTTTGCAGTATAAAATTATTTTTTAAATGTTTCTGAGCAGTATATTAGGAAATTCATATTGGGAAACCTCTTTGGAGTCCAAATATCACCTACTAGGGAATAAATAAGGAAGGAGCAAGAAAAACTGAGTTCCAGGATAGCATAAATACTGTCCTCCTGGTAACTGGGTGGCTAAGTTAAGAAGCAATTTGTAATTATCTTGAGTTAGCATCTTCATCCACCCATAGCTTGCCATACTAAAATGGCATACCTCCATTTGTTGGTCAAGGGTATGCCTATTTTCGTATGCCCTGTATGTTATAAAGTCAAAGTGGCACTGTTTTGGGAAGCAAAGACTTGGGTACCAAAATATCCATCAGACCTGTAAGTTAACATGCTAGATCATGTGAGCTACTTACTTGTATATTTGATTGACGCAAATCAAGGGATCAATGAGGTGCAGAATAGATTCCCTACTAGAATATAGGCTACTTTGGTTCCCTGAATGTTGTTTGTTTGCCTTATACATGCTCTCAAACTTTAAGATTATAACTTCATAAATGTTCTACTTCAGTTTGGCTACATATGCAGCAATTTGGATACTTCTCCATATTTCCATCAAACTTCAGTATTTGAATGGATTTTGTGCTAGAAATAAGGCCAGAACAGGGTTTATTGCATTATTTTTGTACTTCCTGGTTTTTGTAAAGCCATAAATCCTGTCAGAAGAACTTTTCTGATGGCATTTTGACACTCTCCTGTTTCTTGAGTCAGCCAGTATTCAGAACTGCAGAGATACGCAGAGGAGTTCATTTGTTCCAAGATGGAACTCATACTTAGGTAGGAGCCAGTTTGGAGGGGAGAAGGGCATACAGTGTTGCACAAGCACTCCAACAAATGCAGTATGTTTTGGTTTTGCACTGTGGGGCATGAGGTCCCACTAACTAACCAAGGAATTCAATAGTTTAGGAATTTGGTGGGCTCAAAGACAACTCCTGTCCTTTGCCCCAAAATTCAATCCATAAACACCCTCCAACAACCTATGCAAGGCCCTGTCATGGGAGAACCACCATCTCTATGACTGAAGTTGGTGTTCTTCAAAGGAAGACCAAATATTTTATATCCTTCTGGTATATACAATCCCTTAGAGAGACTGGGGAGTTCATTTTCTCTGCCTAAAGCTTTAGGAAGCAAAGCAGACATGTTGCCCTTTTACTGGCAGCCGATGGTGATGTGATCCATTATCCATTCATCTAGAACTTTTGTTTTAGCAACAATCTGGGATTCCCGAATACTTGAACTCCGGAATATCCTGACATTCTGAAATCCCAGAATGTCTTGTATTCAAACAGCCCTAGACTTTCAGATGTGGAAACTTGCAATGATGGCTGGTGCACAAATAACGTGAAAGTACTGAGGCTCAGATCCAAAAAAAGACTGAGGTGTTTCAATGCTGAACTTTTAGGTACCTAGTCAACTAAAGAAATCTACAGGCCCTGGGTGAGGTGCTTAAATGAGGAATACACAATTCATGGGGAGAGATAGAAACCTAAGAATGGGACCCACAAAAGCCAGCATGCTAGGGAAAGGGCTGCCTAAATTAGCCAGTAGCAGCTGTTGTGAAGATGTGTGTCCCAAGACCAGGGGTGTGCAAACTTTTTGGGCCAAGGGCCACATTGCGGAGGGCTGAGTAGGGAAGGCGGTGCCTCCCAAAACAGCATGGCTCTGCCCCATATCCAACCCCCACCCACTACCCACTCCCTGACTGTCCCCCTCAAAACCCCTGACCCATCCAACCCTCCTCATTCCTTCTAGCTTCCTCCCCAGGACTCCACCCTGTTTCTAAGTCCCCCTTCTCTTTGTTCCCTGACTGCCCCCTCCGAAGACCCCCCAACATCCTAACCACCACCCAGACCCCATTCCCTATCTAAGCCCCCCTGCTGTTTGTTCCCTGACTGCCCCTCCTGAGACTGCACCACCCTAACTACCACGCCTCAGGACCCCACCACCTAAGCCCCCACCTTGCTTGCCATGTTCAGCCGGGTGCTCCAGTCTGAGTGCGGGGCCCCACAGCTTGGCCCAAGCGGAGCCCCGCAGCTCACAATGCTTGACCCAGCCCCCAGCCTGGGAGCATGGGGCCCCACGGGGACCCACACTCAGCCTGACCCCCGGCCTGGGAGCGTGGGCCCCGCGGCTTGCCATGCTCGGCCCACACCCTGGCCGGGAGTGCGGGGTCACTGTCACTGCTCTCCCGGCCCAAGCTTGCGGGCCAGATAAAAATGGCTGGCGGGCTACATATGGCCCGCAGGCTGTAGTTTGCCCACCCCTGCCCAAGACCCATCTCTCTCACAAAGTTAGGCATCTAAATTTGGGCTGCGGGTGGGGGGCTGTTACTGCTTGGGATCCACAGCCAGAAACCCTTCTTTGGAATTAGGAACCTAAGCTGTTTTATGCAAGAATGGCAGTAACACATACCCAACTTTCTATGGGGGTGGAGGGAAGACTAAGGGTAAGACGCAGTAGCCTAAATAAACTTTAGCCAAGTAGTTAGGCTACTCACCAAGGCTATACACCTGTTCACTTCTCTCAGGCTATTAAGGAGCAAGGACTTGAACATGTTTTTTTGATTTTTTCCAGTGAGTGGCCTAACCTCTGAGCTGTCAAGCCATATGACATGATGTCTCTTTAAGTATATGTATCACTGTGGACTAGCTTCAGCAGACCAGACTGAAAGCCTCACATCAGAATAGCTCCTATTCTAGTGGTTAGGGTACTCACATACTCTGAACACCATCTTCAAATCAAACTCTGAATTGAAGCAGTATCTCCCACATCCTAGATGAGAGCTGTAACAGCTGTTATAAGGAAGGCTACTTCCTCCTCCTGGGTGTTTTGTGTGGAAGTGAGTGTGTTCTGAGCACACTTCCCACACTGGGATCTGCAGATAGGTGGGGGAAGACCTATCTGCACCTGGTTTGAGTATCATACTGGAGCTTAGGCATATGATAGGTATCTGGGTGCCTGCCTGAGGAAGCAGTATGTATGCCTACAAGCAGAAACCTAGCTGTATAGGGCACTTTTACCATGAAAAATTAGGTGCCTATAAATTTTAGCTACGTACAGGATTAGAAGTCTATCCAGGCTTTTGAGTATCTTAGGGGCTCCCACATTTGGACTCAGCCATAAGGGCCTTTTGTGAATTTGAAAGTGGTAGAAAGGGGTTAATTAGAAAGGTTACTGGTGGTTCTCATAGTCAAACACTTGCTGTCTTGTTAAAAGAGGTTCGTATTCACTTACAAAGAGAACCTACCATGGAAACAAGCAGAAAGCTACTTCATCTCCAAAGAAAGCATACACTGGAGGTGCGTGTGCCTGCATGCTTTGTTTCTTCCTTTGTTTTTTAGAGAGGAAAAAGGGGAAGGATAGGGGGCCATGGATTCAGGGAGAAACTAAACTTTTCTTGAGTCTCCATACTATGAAAGCAAAGCTTCCACAAGAGTTCTCTTTTTCTCAGATTAGTTCCCATCCTTGTATTTAATGTTCTTTTGAGACTGAAATTAATTGAAGCACTGACAGTATTTTTCTACTTACAGCTGAACTGCAGTTCTGTAGAATCATAATAAACCATTCTATATGACTGAACTCCATCTGTGCTTAGAGATGACCTGACCACAGAAGGTATGACCGAGATTTTACAGATAAGAGGAAGTCAGACAGGGGGATAAAAAAAACCCAAACCTTTATAGTGTCAAACTATTGAAGAACTATTGTACATAAAAAGTATTAGCCACTCAGTGAGTATTCCAAGGATTTGTGCGTTGTTTCAGAAATCAAAATACTAGACTGTGATACATTTTTACTATACTGTTCATAAATGACTGAACACTTTTCCAGTGAATTCATAAAGATCTATTTTTTCTGGTCATATTATGTCAAGAAATCATTGTTGAGATTTTTAGAATGCTGTGTTTGAAGGGTTATTTGGGATCACCCAAACCTTTTGTAGTGTGTGACTTCATTCTTCCTGCTAATGCTTAGGTTTTCAGGATTAATTTGTGATTTCATGACCACTGTGGCAACCATAGCAACTAGAGAGACTTCACTGGAAGAAAGAGCTAGTTGGGTTTGAATTGGTGACTGAGAATTGGAAGATTCTATACCTCATTATTAATCTCAATGAGACATTTAGTTCCCCTACTCCAGGAATTAGTAAATAAAAGCATTATTCCACCCTTTATGTTCATACTATTAATCCAAACCCCTGTATTTCTGGACTATTTTGAAAGGAATGTTAATCTATGTAGTACACATTCTTTTTAATAAAGAGATTAACTCACAGTGGCAGAGGTGATTTTATTTCGTAATTTAAATAATTCTTTTGTTTTGAAGTACTTTGGAAAAGCATCTTAATGGAAGCAGTCTAGACCATATAGCTTATGCATTGCAGAAAAGATTATACAAAAGTCATAGCTTCTGGGGAACAAAATAAATCTTAATGCTTGTAATTTAGTCCTGAAAACTGACTTTCCATCATTGAGAAAATGGAATAGACAGTAATGTCTTGATATCTCCTGTACTGTCATTATCAAATGAGTGAAGCTATATCTGTTAGTATACTCTGTTCACTTTACCTATTTTGCTTGTGTCAAGTATCTAATATATTTAATTATTTAAAGTTTTGTCTCATTACCTATAGATAACATATTCTGTATCTGACATTTTATATTTTGTACAGTCTTTGTATAAGCTCATGGAAATATTAGCAGAGTTTTGTTTTATTGAAAATGGCATCACCTGAATGGACAAGGTGGGGGGGGGGGTGCGCGCACGCACGCGCGCACACGTGTGTGTGTATTTCTGAGTAGGAATTCAGAGGGCATCTTTTTTCACTTTCAAAGGGAAGGGGAACTTGTTTGACCAAGCTCTTTTTGATTGACAATACGTGTTTTCTTATTGCTATATACAGTTCCTATCATCTCTCCCACACCATCACATTTGTGTTTCTCTTATGTTGCAAAGAGGCTGGAGAGTCATGCTACTCAGAACCAAGAAGTGAATTAAATGCTAAAAGTGTCCTCCTTTAGATACACAGCTTCCATTTAAGTAGGTTATTAGATGTAATTCCTTCCCATTTTTTGTAGCTGTGGTAGTCATTCAGTCTGATTACATTATATTTGAAGCAGAGGGAGAGAATTTGAGGAGCCTGCACAGGTAATGTACAAACCCAGCACATGATAGTTAAATCCTTCAAGTTCCCTATGTAGAAAGAATTTGAGAGCAGGTTGGGTCAAGGGTCTGGTTAAGTCTGCTGCATATGTCACCACACTACACTGGATTCACTGGCTATTGTCCCCTGGTTAGGAGACATGCAGCAGCTGAAGTTACAGCTACTGAACAACTCTACAGCTGTTGTAGGGGCTGGGGTCATTCTGTGAATGGATTAATCACATTGCACAGCCTGGCTGTTCACATTTTGGTTTGGTTTCAGGGTATATCCATACTTCACTAACAGACCTGTGGCTAGCCTGGGTCAGCTGACTCAGGTTCACAGGGCTCAGGCTGTGGGGTATAAAATTGCAGTGGAGCCCAACACAAACTGTCTACACTGCAATTTTATAGCCCCACAGCCTGAGCCCCGTGCATCTGAGTCAACTGAACTGGGCCAGCTGTGGGTGTTCTAGTGCAGTGCAGACATATCCTTAGATTTTATTGGTCACAGGAGCAATAGAAGCTGAGCAAACCATTCTCAAAATATTTTCAACAATAACATTTGTGCAATTAGCTGCGTCATCATGTCTTCATTCTCTAGCCCCCAACACAAAAATGCACCCTTTGCAAATATAGAAAAGCTCTTAGAAACTAGTGCACTCTTTAGCACAGTCATTGATTAACCTAAACCTATCTGCATTTGCTGTTGTCTGCTAATACTCTCTTTATTTTTGGAAAATTGGTATGACGCTTCTCGAGGCTGTGTATTCTGAACAATTAAATTGGCTTTGAGCCTTACAGCTTTATTGACAGCAGCAGTCTTTGAGTTGCTGTCTAAAGAGTGGTCTGTTTTGGTTAAAGCTCAATAAATATTCCAGCTGTGGATAGCTATGAATAAGCATTGAACTATCCTTCACTTGGCCATGACAAGGGTTAATGATATTACAAGGAAGATTCTCCAATCGTGAAAAGGTTTCCATATTGGAGGGCTGAGGGAAAGACAAAATTCTTCTTGTTCCAGCTTGTGGGTTTTTTCAGTTGTCCGTCCATCTGATTTTCAAGAAAGTGAAAGTATAGTGTATGGAAACTGTGTTAAAATTGTAAACTGGCACTTCAATGTTTATGGTTTCCTGGTACTACTTGAAGAGCAGGGAGCTCCAGACAGAAGCAGTGTGCAGCAAGCCATCCTGCTACAAGGTGGGTTGAGTTATGACCCTCTGCTTTAGAAATATAAAAACGGCCATACTGGGTCAGACCAAAGGTCCATTTAGCCCAGTATCCTGTCTACTGACAGTGGCCAATGCCAGTTGCCCCAGGGGGAAAGAACAGAACAAGTAATCAGCAAGTGATTAGTCCCCTGTCACCCATCCTCAGCTTCTGCTAAAGGAAGCAGACTCCTTTGTGTCTTTCATTTTGGGTTCTTGAGTATTACTATTCTGAATTATAAAAAAATAAGTATCATTATGCTGCAACCTTCCAGTAAGAAAACAAAGTTTGTACTGAAATTTGCAGCTTGTCTGATCATATTACCATTTGCCTAAAAATAAAAATAAGCAATTTGACAATTTATTTTAAAATATATAGCTTTACATATTAAGACATATCTTTTAACAAGCCAGTGAAAAATGAAAATGGGAATTTTAATTCAGTTCTCTGAATATAAAGAACAAGTTTACTGCTACAGAAAATTACCATCAAAAATCATACAAAGATAATAAAAATAAAATGTAACACTATCAAAGCATTTTGATTGCAAAAATATAATTGACATTTAAGTGAAAGAGCATCATAAACACATATATAAACAAGACATCTTAACGTAAGATTAGAATACAGATCATCAATGATATATGGAAACAATTATTGTCTTACTTTAATAAATATGAATATATATATATATGCTCATGTTAATACATCTCTTTTCTTATAACCAGTTATTCTTTCTTTCCCTTCACTCCCTTTTCTTTCCTATACATAATAATGAATTTTACCTGCAATGAAAAGAGCCTGCACAAAACTACAGATGGGAGGGAAATGATTTTTCTGTTGGCTGAAAATGTTCAAGATTTTGAACCTGTTTCCTGTCCCAAATTAGGATGAAAAGTCAAAATCATGTTTGTGTTCTACAATGGAAAGAAAACTGTCCCTCTGGATACGCAGTATACTCACTCTACGGTGTTCATAGTGAACTATAGTCTTTTTCCTATGTATTTTAAGACAGGGCTAGACAAATAATTAACACATTCCACAAAAATTTGCTTGATCATAAAAATGAATCCAATAAACTAAGTTTATACTTTTTTGTATTCACTTTGAATACTCTGAACAATTTTACCAGCAGGAATGTTCACCAAAGCAGTAACTAGAACATATTCCCAAGCTAGACAAATTCAGACTAGAGGTAAGGTACTATTTTTTTTTTTTTTTTAATCAGTGGGGTAAGTAATGGTGAATTACTGAGGGATGTAGCAGAAATTCCTCCGCTGGAAGTCTTTAAATCCAGATTGGATATCTTTCTAAAATAAATGCTATGTCTCAATCAGAAGTTAGGGGCCTGATGTAGGAATTACTGGGTGAAGTTCTATAGGAGGGATCGGCAATCTTGGCACGTGGCCCTCCAGGGTAAGCACCCTTGGTGGGCCCGGCCAGTTTGTTTACCTACTGCGTCCGCAGGTTCAGCCAATCGCGGTTCCCAGTAGCTGCGGGGTGAGGGGGGGGAGCTGGTACGTGCCATGGTTGCCGATCCCTGTTCTATAGCATGTCTTATGGAGGAGGCCAGGCTAGCATGTCTTATGGAGGAGGTCAGGCTATCTGATTTTAATTGCTCTTCCTGGCTTTAAAATCAATATATGTTCATGGGAAGCAAGTTTTTTAATTAATCAGATTCACATGCAAA
>ML677348.1:41676501-41824374 GCA_007922305.1 Dermatemys mawii
ATGTTCATGGGAAGCAAGTTTTTTAATTAATCAGATTCACATGCAAAACCTAATTATAAGAGTTATTTTAAGTTCTCGAATAAGAGAACAGCTACAATCCTATAATCTGTGTGTCCGATCAAGACTAACTAACACAGTTCAAATTTCAGATACTGAATAAATACAATGAGCTGCTCATGAGCAATCTACAAACCAAATGTCATTGGTCAGTTTTTCAGTGACTAATTTTAAATAACCATTAAATTCATACACATAGACAACTTGCAAACAGTAAAGCAGAGAGAAATTTGTCAAATGAATTGCTCATTCAGCTTTGTTTTATCCATTATGCTGTCACAATGCAGTTTAAAAAAAATCACAGAAACATTAAGTATACATACTGCAATTCTACCCCACACCAGAATTCAGCTGTAAAGATTTTAAAATTATTCCTGTTTGTCTTAAACTTTGAGATGAAACCACAACCAATTGTTTCATGTTCTCCACTGATTTGCTTTAGGAATAAAAACCTGTTTAACAATCTTTAGTACTTCTATACAGACAGAGAATTTGTTCTGGCTGGGAATTGTGCAATAATCACCAATGTATCTTCAGGGCAACCTTTCTCTGAAAAGTATTTTCCATCTGCCACTTGACAATATGTGCAAGTGATGCTCCCATTCTCTGTTCTTTATGCTAGATGTTTCAATGTAAATTGATCCCTGTGGAGAAAGCTCATGTTGTCAGTAATTATAAAATCTGGGCATAAGTTTTAAATTTTTTTTATTTTATTTTGAATCACCAGAGTTGTGAAAAAAAATATTGTTTCCTATAAGAGAAATTGCAGAAAATTCTTTGCAGCTGACCGCTTTAATGCTACAGAATATATTTCACACTTAAAAAAAAAACCTCATGGAAAAGTGACTCTCTTCTCAAATTTTGCACTAGTTTCCATTTTAACAATTTGATTATAATCACAATTGTGTTGCTGATCTGAGCCACAGTTAACTGAAATCAGTCATAGAAATATAGGACTGGAAGAGACCTTGAGAGGTCATCTAGTCCAGTCCCCTGCACACAGGGCAGATTAAATACTGTTTGGGTACACCGAAGAAGGACAGAAGTTATTTGATATGGGCTTAATCAGGCCACAACTTTATTATTAGAAGTCTGGGACTACCCAGCAGATAAAAGTGTGCAGTGCAGGCAACTTCATGTTTATTCTATAATTACCGGAGGGGCTTCTGCCAGCTCCCCCACTTTTTACATCCAGGTCCCTCCAGCCAATGTATTGGTGGGACTTTGCGATCCACCCAACCTCACAGTAAGGTTAAGGTGAGCTGTAGGAAAAGGAGGTTGGCTCCCTGCCACACCAATCCTAGGAGTTTCCAACCCCACCCTCCCATTCATTCCTTTAACAAACGCTTTCTTTTAAGTCCTTTTCCAAGCCATGTATCCAGTCACTGTATTCCTTCCCTATGGAGTACCTGCACTGGGCATCTGCCATAAGGAGGAACCAGCAATTAGCTTGACTGCCTCCTCCTCAAACCCAGTTGGGTCCCCAGACATCTCCCAGTGCCCTCTTTTATATCAATCAAAAACATGTCAGCACCTAGGTCTGGCAGGTAAACCCCATTCTCTCAAGATAATTCTGGTGCCCCATACACTATGCCAGAATGCAAAATTACCACCCCTTCTATGGTCTCAAGAAATTTGGCCACCGTCCTATTCACATACCTCGCCTTGTCCACCCTTGGGGATGGGAGGGACTCATGGCTCCCCAAAAGACCTTGTGTTGAAGTATGTCTGACTATACAATTGTAATTCCTGGAAAAAAATTCAAGTATCAGCCTCAGGTCTCCCCTTGTGCTGATCGTTAATTGGACCCCTTTACACATTTCTAAATCATTTTCCCTAACATGCACTGCCATTATAACTGGTGACAGGCCCTTACAGCATACAGCAGTGTATCAGCTGATCCAGTTACATACCCCTTTTTCCATACCACCTCACTATTGCTTCATTGCAGAACCCCACTGTGAATCCTCAGGCCATTTGCCTATGTGCCCAAAAGACAATATTGTGCCCGCAGATCCACACAACCATGGCTGGTCATCCAACAGCCGGAATGAGATTTACACTAGTTAATGCTGATTGCCCCCCTGAGGTCTCACATGCATTTGGTAAGCTTCTGAAGGCCAATTCTCGATTTCTTGAATTGTCTCTACTCCCATACCTAATTGTGCTGCTGCTCTTGCTGTCCCAAATCTGAGTGAGTGGGAACGAAACCTTGTCAAGCCCCCAACCTCATTGGTTACCATTTCAACAATGCAACAAATTGATATGTTGTGAGAGGACTCCTGTAACTGTGCATTAAAAGGAGGCTTTCCCTCCCACACCCTGCTGAATCACAATATAGGCCCTCAAAGCCTGCACAGGGCAGACCTCAGGCTTTCCGTCTTCCCACTGGATAACAGATTCACCCTGGCCTACTTGATCCATCTTTGACCTGCTCAAGAGTAATATCACTGAATGTTCGTTCCATTGTACATCACACAGTTTCCAAGTCCTTCCCATAGAGTCCCTAACAGACCCAGATACTAGCTTGCTGATCCTGAAAGCACAAAAAATGCTGCCCTGAACAAAGCCACATCCTGTCCTCTACATCTATGACATACGTTGCTAAGGATCTTCACTGCATGAGATCATTGAGCATATAGATTATGATGGGATTATATGAAACCTCCCTGGGGCCACTTGTATGCAACCATCACATCAAAAACCTTCAAACTAAAAAAAAAAATGCTGCAATGATCTGAATAACCATTTAGCCTGCTGATGATTGTAATGGCAGAAAAGTGATTCGAGATTGTTGGGAATGTCAGTTTACAGGTTGTCAGAGACAGCATGTACTGCAGCATCTACTCCTCTGTAATGGGCCATATTGTTGACCGACCTCCCTGATCCTGAAATTGCGTGAAATCATTAATACTCCTTTCATAGCTCTGCCATGTGTATGGAGTAACTGATCTCTGTGCCACACTGACGACCAGCCAACACCAGGGTTTTACAGTGCTAGCAGCATCTGACTGGGTTCCCATCTAGCTCCTTGTGCCAGCTCCCAGAAATCTGTGCATCTGAAAATGAGACAATGCATCTGTTATGTTATTATCAATGCCAGAATGGTGATGAAGAAATTTATATTTCCTGGAGCCTTCCTAGGGCCAAAGGAAAAAACCCACAAGAACCCAGAGAAAGAGAAAACAGGAAGCTCTCTGAAGCAACACCCAGCCCAACACCTTGCCTATAAGATGGATCTTTCCTGTATAACTTTGTTCAGATGCATTGCTACATTGACCTTTAGCCTGCAGTCAGGACCCAGAAATCCTACCTTACCTTTATTTTTAAAGCAATTGCTTCCAATTTCAATACAGTTCTCGGTAAATGACATTAATAAAGGCAGAGGTTCATCCGCCTCAGGCCTCAATTCCTTGTCTTCTAATCCATCTAAATGCAACTCCAGCTTCTCCATTCCTTAGGCCTGATCCTGAGAGGTGCTGATCAGAACTGGTACATAGGAATTACTATACAACATCCCGATATTAAAAGGTCTAAGATGGAATTTGAACAGCAAACATCAAAAGATTTGAAAGAAAAAAAATCCAATAAATTATTTAAGTAGACTCAATATCTGGATGGCTGTTAGAGACTCTGTAGGTTCACTGGATCACTCTGAATATAGAGAGCAATGTAGGAGAATGGGGATGTTGCTGAAAACCTAAATGATTTCATTGCTTCATCTTCATGACATGACATTAGGGAGCTATTTACCTTGCACTCATTTTTTTTTTTTCAAGTAACGATGAGGTGCTACCAGTGATTTTCCCTCACAGGACTAGTAGTGTTTAACATACTACTTAATGATCTGGAAAGGAGAGTGAGCAATAAGTCAGCAAAACTTGCAAGTGACACAAAATTAAGTTAGTCAGGACAAGGGAAAACTATGAGGAACTTCAAGGGGGACCTCAAACAAAGCTAGATGAGTGGGCAGATTAAATGTGAATATTGACAAATGGAAGGTAGTGCATTTTGTAGAAATAACTAGCTACTTGTACACCTTGTTGGGGTCTAAATTTAAAATGAAATCAACAGGAAAAAGTCCTAGGCACCATTGTGGAAAGTTGTACTCAATATGTAGTTCCAATTAAAACTCAAATCAAAACATAATGTTAGAATGTATCAGGATGGGGATGGAGAATACTGAAAATATACTATTATGTAACTGAATGATACAACCTCCTCACGTATAGTGTCCAGTTCTGGTCATCCTATCTCAAATAAGATGGAGAAGAAATGACAAAGGTTCAAAGCTGAGCAAGAAGAATTATCAGAGGCCTGGAAAAACTTCTATACAAAGAGTGAAAATACTGGAATTGTTCACTATAAAGAGGAGATAAATAATAGGGGTCATAAGAAACATATACAAATTAGTGAATAGTATTGAGAAGGTAGATTAGGCATTTATGTTTACAAAGGGTCAGTCGATAAGACTGAAAGGTAGCAAATTTAAAAGGGATAGAAGGAAATACTTTTTTCACACCATACATAATTAGCTTGTGGACTTATTGACCTAAGATCTTACTGAGCGAAGAGTTTACCAGGCTTCCAGAAAAGGTTATATATTTATATGCATAAAAGCAACATCCAGAGTTACTATAAGACTGATTTATTTAAACAAGTATTTTTGGAAGCTATAACACAGGGATGTAAACCCCCATGTTGTAGGGCTCAGCCATCTTCTAAATTTGGAAGTTAGGAAACAACTTTCTGCGTGGGTAGGTTATTCTATAATTACCTACTACATGGTTCTTCCACCTTACTCTGAAGCTTCCAATACTATCGACTGCTTGAGACAGGATACTGGTCTAACTGGATTATGGCTATGCTCCAGTATGGCCATTCCTCTGTTTCTGTCTGGACCCCTTTGGTTTCTTTTTACAGGTTTCTGCCTTTGATCCAGCAGCTTTCCATCTCCTTAGGCTTCCTCCATACAAAAACCACAATTATATCTATGGACATCACTACCAGGGCCGGCTCTAACTTTTTTACCTCCCCAAGCGAAAAAAAGAAAGAAAAAAAAGCAGCCAGAGCACCGCTGATGAAGCAAAGAAACAAAACAAAATGGCCAGAGCGCCGCCAATGAAGCAAAAGAAAAAAAGCCACCAAGGTTGGACGGAATGCCGTCCCTTAAAATGTACTGCCCCAAGCACATGCTTCGTAGGCTGGTGCCTGGAGCCGGTCCTGATCACTACTCATCTACACTGACTCTGATATTTTAAAACTAATCACTGTCAAGAATTTGATTTACAAAATACCCTTTTCTCCTAGGAATTTTTTTTTTTTTTAAAAAATGTTTAACTGAGTCTGAAATCCCTCTCAAAGACATTCCTTCCACCCCACTATAAAATACATTAACACTATAATACTGTCTGAGCTAAATCTTAATATTTTTTTCACAGTCTCTCACATTCTTTATAAAAATATTCTTGGCTCCAAAAAGTGGTGGTATAAAAATTTGGGTTGTACTTTGAAATAATTTTCTTCTTCTTTTTATTTTCTTCCTTTAGGTACTCAGATCTGCAAAACTAAATATATAAGCAAGTCCTCTTCCACTCCCAATTTTGAATGATTTATTGAACTTCTGGACATATTTTATATCTTTTCTAGGTCATTGGGTCTGCTTTATCTCCATAAGTGTAGTGTTTAGGGTACATTTGTGGTGATAATACTTGGAATAAATTGCAGTATTGATTCTCTAGAATTATGCATAAAGATTAAAACGAAAGAATCCAGGCAAACAAAGATTAATGCTCTGTGAAGGTCTTTTGTATAGGAGTTAAGGTTTATGATTTGTAACATAAGAAAAGTGCATCTATAAGACATTAAAATGCAAAAGTCTAGACTTATGTAAACCAGAATATGAACCGGCAGGAAAGGAATTATAAATGGATCACTAGAATGAACAAGCAGGGTATCCATTAGTGCATAATATATTGGCTAGATAGCTATATGACTGATTAGTAAAGGTTGCTTGCAGTATTTCCATGGAGATAGTTTTGATACCTTGTTAAATTTATTTGCTAAAATATACTTTAGTGTTCATTTTGAAATGTACCATTTCATCCTTAAACAGTAGCTGGTAGGAGCTTATTACTTGACTTGACCTATGGTCCATAACAAGAAATCTGACTGAGAACCTGAGTAATGTTTATCAGCAACCATGACTGTACAAGTATAAGGCCCAATAGGAGGACTTATTCTGTTGTCACTTGTATCTTACATTTACATATCAGGCTACATAATGTGGAGGCATTTCTCCACTACATATGGAGTAATATTTACCCAGTACAAAGGGTCCTTTATACTCTTTACAGGTTTTACTGGGGGAAGACAATAAATGTTTGGCTTGGGCCACTGCAGTACATAGTCCTGCTTATGAATTATGGGCCTGACCTAAAGCCTTTTGAAATCCTTTAACTTCAACAGCACATGGACCAGGCTCTGTGAAAGGCCCTCACCAGCAGTGCCCTGCCTACTGGCAAAGGAAGGGTATAGATGGTGGTTTCTCTTTTTTCTGTAACTCTGTCCTCTGGGGTTAATCCCTTCTTTTGTGGCTCAACCCTTCAGCCAGGTCACAAATTCTAAAATCCATCCCTTTAGATGTAAGCAAAGAAAAGTCCAAGAATGGAGAAATCTTTTAGTGCCTGAAAGAATTTCAGGAAATGTTCTTTAGCTCCAGGATTCAAAATATGTCACCTAGTTCAGGGCCTTCTCCAGTTGGATTCTCTGCTGAGGAGGTAGACTCTCATTATTGTCCCATCTTCAGGAGTTGATAGGGCCTGCTCTTTCCACTGGGCTCCAATCCAGAGCCAAAGGTGAGCAGCTATATTCTGCACTTTGGAGTGCTAAATAGCTTCCTTTCTGGTTCACTTCCTACCTGAGTACTCCATACCCCCACCTCCAGGATAAATTAGAGAACTGAAATGAAAATAAAGTTGCCAAGCTTCCCAATCAGTCCCGAGTCTCTCCTTTGCAAGCTTGGTCAACAAGAGCTCCTGGGCTATTTAATGTCCCTAGGGCTCAGAGGAGAGGTCTGTTTCCCTCTATTGCTTGCCTCTTTGTTAGCAGTTCTGCTTCTCCTTTTAAGCATGTCCTCCAGCTAGTGCATGGTTCGTAGGTGCAGATAGGCAGGGTTTCTTGGGCCCAGAGCTGCTCTTTAACCCCTTGCTCTCCATTGTGGTATTTGTATACTCCATCACAAGTCCACAAAGAGGAAAATTCACCTTGGCCTTCAACAAGAAACAGATTTGGGACCGGGAGAATTTATATCAGTTCCATAAAGGGAAATGCTTACATTCTTAATTCTGCTTAGTTAGCAGGTCGCTTCCAGTAACTTCAGCTTCTACTGTCCACTTATTTGATTGCTCTCTCCAGTGGAATCAGATTCCTATTAATGTAAAAGATATCATGTCAAAAGAACAATGTTACAAAATTTGCATGTAAAGCACAAAATGCATTTTCCATTTGAATGAAAATTTACTCCAGATCATTAGTCTCTTTTGCTTTGCATGGGAAAAGCTTTCTCTGCAAAAGGGGGAGAAGTGTATGTAATGAAGAATATCATGATTGGAACTGTGGGAACCTTCATAACATTTTTATCATAGATGACAGAAGACCATTTCTCCACACTTGTGTAGGATTGTTCACGACTATAATCTCAAGTGCTAAAAACAAAGCATTGAGGGAAAAACTGTTAGCCTTTTCAGCAGAGATTAATGCAGATACTCTAAGAGGCATCACAGCTGTTAAATGTCAAACTGAGAATGTTCACTCTGACTTACAAGAATTATTGCAATGATTTCACTTTTAAGGTTGGTGAGAGCTAACTTATAGGACAATCTCAATGCACAATTCATCCATGGATACAGTTAATGCTACAAAGTAAATATCACAATATATTTTAAATAATTAAGTATACAAAGATATACAGAAGATATGAATTGGGCAGTTGTGTGATTTTTGTGTGTGTGTGTGTGCAAATACTTCCCTTGCAAAAAAAAAGTGATAATTCACAAATTTGGGTTCCTGTCAGCTAATTATTTTGGTATTTTTTTAGACATGGAAATGTGAAAATATTGACTTTTTTCCACACAGATGTTTTATTTTGGAATTTCCCTTCATTTTATTTAAAAACAATAAACATTTTTAAAACTGCAAAATCAAAACAAAACATTTTTTTTCAGGTCAAATGAATCTTTCTTTTGGGGGTCAAGACCATTTTTTTTCACTTTTTTCATTTTGCCATAAACTTTTTCCTTGGGTTTGAGCAACATAGCTTGGTTAACGCAAGTCTCAGACATAAAACAGGCCTTTTAATTTTTTTGTGGCCTGAGCACCATAAAGGCCATAATTAGCTGGCCTAGCCCCAAAGAAGGATTCTTCCGTTGACTTAGCTGTCACCTCTAAGAAGGTGATTACCTACACCGACAGAAAAAAAAACCCCAACCTTCTGTTGATGTAGGAACTGTCTATACTACAGGTTTTCAGCAGCACAGATGCATTGCTATAGTGATGCTGCTATAGTGTAAACATACCCTAAACCTCACACTGTTATGGTATCATCTTCGTTCCCTTCACATTTCTTTCAAACAACTTTTAGATGTGAATCTTTATATCAAAATAATTATCTAGTTGGTTATGGTACTTAGTGTATATTGTTTACTAGTAATTAAAGGAAGGTTTAACTGACATTTGCTTGACAATCTTCTAATATTTAGCCATTAACTAAATTTGATAATTCCTGATAAAGTATTAACATAAGCCTGGATCATGCAAACACTTATCATGTATGTACAATTAAGAACATGCAGGAGTTGATTGCTGGCTCAGAATGATAGTTAAGAATTTGTTCTGTGAGTTCTGAAAGGCTTTGCTTCAACACCAGAAAAAAAACTGTATGGAAAATTGAATGGATGTAACTAACCAGGAAGACTTTTCTTGAGGAGTCAGCTGCCAAAAGCTTCTGTTTAGTGTAGGACTTGGCTATTTGCTGAGTTCTCAAGGCTAAAAACATTTTTTTCAAAGTTGTAGTGGAGTTAGGGGAACCTAGCAGAGTGTCCTACTCCAGAGTTTCCTCGAAAGGGGCACTTCCACTGGTTGTAGTGTTCTAGGCCAGTGATCTACTGCATGAAGCTGAAGTGTTTTGATGTTTGATGGCTCGCAATATGTGGGGCTTTTATTCCCATATAAAGTTATGAAAAAAGCAAATGACTACCTTTGCAGTGTTGCTAGAGTATGTTAACTGTATTTTCTTTTAGCAAACTAAGCATCAGACTTGCTTAGAGTGCATTTTAAAAATTGCTTAGTACAAATACTGAGGGAAATTTAGCTGAAAACTGATTTGAAAAAATCAGTGTCAGCAACACAATGATAACTTATGTTATCAAGACTGTAAAGCTGTGCTGATATTAAAACAAAAAAAAATGTACTCTAGTGTCTGTTTAAAATGAATGAAAAAATTATCTGGAAACTGACCCAACCAGTAAGATGGAATATGCTTATTTTCAACACTCCATTGCCACTGTGCAAGGATGACTAGCTGATCTGTACTCATAGAGGTCTTGATTCAAAGGCCATGGAAGTCAATAATAGTCTTTCTAGTTATTAGGTATATACTGTGAAGTTCACCCTTGTGCAAAGGGCCATGAGACAAGGTTGTGAACTATTTACTTAACTGGGGGGCCATAGGCATGGAAAGGCTTTCTCTATAAATAGGGTGCTCTAGAAGAAAGAATACCTCTAAAACTGATCCAACAAAGCACTTAACCGGATTACATAACTTTAAATACATCAGTGGTCCTGCTGAAATCAATAAAGACCCTCAGTAAGATTAGTCATATGCATAAAGTAAAGCTTGTGCTTAAATGCTTTGATGGATTCAGATCCAAGGGCCAGTGCAGTTCCACGCTACCCTCAATACAGGATTGTGACTTAAAAGTACAACTGAGCCCTGTCACAGAATGACCTCTCAACTGCCCAGTATGTTATATTAACTAGCTTGTTTGCCACCTTGCTCTCAAACATGTCCAGGCTGTTTTCATTTCACTATGTGTACCCTTTATTCCTTTCCTCTTACACACACACACAGCCTAACACAGGCCTATTGTAGCAGGATCTTTCTGCGCAGTTCATCTTCTGAGCCCCCACTCTTGCTTCATCGTCATTCCACTTATGTCCTCTCACTTGCATCATTTGCTCGGTAATTAAATTACTACCTAGGTTCTCATAATACTCCAACAGAAAGTATTTAATCACTCACAGCTGAGCCTGCATCCCTCTTCCTTCTGCAGCAATGTCAGTGATCAGGGTGCTGCTACTAGCATTCTATCACACAACTCCTACCAATTTTAACTGCAACTCTTTCTTGCCTCCTGGGAGGTCTTCTTCACTGTTCAAGCCCTATCCTCTTTGTGAAGTTGGGGTTCTACTGGGGCTTCTCATGTCCTTTCAGACTGACTTTCCATGATTCACCGGTGAGGATCTCCTGCCTTCCACCCACAAAAAGTCCACTTTGAAGGACGAGGTTCCCCTCCACCCTCAACCTCCTCTTGACCTCTATGTCATTGTTCCAATCACACTCCACTGATCTCAACTCTGGTTTATTTTGCCACTAACTTGTACATACTGTAGTGTCTTCGTATCAAGATGTTCAGGTGCCATCTTGGCACAACTTACTTATATCATTAGCGTGTACTTTCTAGCAGCCCTTTTCTTACCAAGTTCTGCAATTAGGGCCTGCCTCTGGCTCACAGCCCAGCTTTTTGCTTGGCAGTACCTTTGCTTACTTTGGTTCAGGCTTCAGGTCTCAGACTAGGCCTCAGATACAAGAGTTTATGTTCAGGGCCTCATGTTACTACACATACCAGAATAAATTGTCTCTCCAGAACCTCAATTCCTTGATCTCTGTCCTCCTCTGTTCTCTCTTGCTGCTGACTTGGGACTATCAGGTAAGTTCATCCATGAGGCCTCATCATCCATGAGGTTTGCATTATCTACAACCCCTCCTCAATATGCCCTTTACCTCTGATCGTGCCCATGGCTTTTTCCTTTTGAGAGTCAGCTGAGCCTCCTGCTCCTCTAAGTATCCCTGATTTTTAGTACTTCCTGGTCTATTGCCCCCTCTTGAGTTTTTCTCCCCTCACCAAGTCCTCCAGTGTCTTAGTTTTTTCAGGGCTTGTTAACCTATGTCTAGAGTGCTTTTTCACTTGAGGACTACCTGGAAGATCTACATTTGTGATTTCTTTATTCAGATTCCATTCATGGGATTTAAACTACCATCTTTTGCCTTTCTTACTTAAGGGAAACTAAGTCTGGTCCATTCCTATCATAACCACACAGGGTAGTGACTTTAATACACGTAACCTCTGCCATTTAAATCTTCCTTCCACCTCCAATGGGATGAAGGCCACAGGGTAAATATTCTTTTTCACATGCACACAGTGGGATGGTTATAACCATCATCATCCCTCTTTCTTGCCACTGTGGTTTAATCAAGGTAATCATGGCTAGAGTACATGCAGCTTCCAAGTTTACCATGCCCCTTGTGGTTCTCTGACTTATTCTGATGGAAACTGTCTTTATCCCAGACCCACCTTTTACACCTCTGGCAATTCTTTATGATTATCTTAGCAGGTGTGACTTACTTCAGCACCTGCAGTCCTGTTCTCTGGGGATAAATGACAGGGTTAATCACTGACCTGTTAGCTTTCATTTAAAAACAAAGTATTTATTCGGAACAAAATTTCTTTCTGAAATGCTTAACAATTTACATGCAGGTCTGAATTTACCAGGCAGTCACCCATCTTCCACATGGAGACCTTGATAAGAACTAAATACTTCAAACTCTTCTCACTGGTACTGTCTCCTTTGATTAGAGTGTCATACCAGTGCAAGTGACGCCCCTCACTTATGTCAGGTTGGTCCCTTTATAAAGTTCTCAGTCCTACTCAGAATATGTAATGTCCCCTGAGATTAAGTGGGGCAGGCTTCTCCAGACTTGTTTCCTGCCTAGGGAGCTGCAGTAATTGCCCTTCACCCCAGTATAGTTCTTCCAGAAAGTTCCTGTAACCCCTCTTCTCTAGAGCTGAAATGCAAACCCATATAGATATATATAACATGTAAAAAGTTTAAACAATAATTACAAAGATATTTCATGTGTCTGTAACAGACCACAAGTATCTTCATATTTCAAGTTGTGTTCATTAGTTTAAGTTGTGGGGACACATCACATGGTATGGACAAGTGTAAGAAAGTCAGGGGTTAAATCCTGATCCCAATCAAGTAAATGGGAGGCTTGCTATTGACTTCAGTGGAGCCAGCATTTCATCCTAGATGTCCTGTGTAAATATTTGTGTTTATAAGTTATATTTTTGCTTTCTAGCAATATAATTTTTTTTTCTTAAATCACTCTTTCCAAATATTCTTACTAAAAATCATACTCCCTTGGAATACCTGTAAAGGCAAGTAGCAATGGAGCATAAAATCAACTGAGATCTATCTATTCTTTATTCAGATGAGTATTTGTGAATTTTTAAAGGTATTCAGACAGCTCTAAGAGATATGCACATGAGTGGTGAGAACTGACCTCAGAGGTTGATGAAGAAATCTCCTTCACATTCAGTGGCCCAAACATTTCCTTTTTTTCTGTTAGCAAATGAAATGTGATGAAAAGTTATTTGTTTTAATGATTCATACACCAAAACAAAATGTATAAGGAAGCATATTACCTCATGGGAATAAATTAAATGAGAATAAACTTCCTAAAACAGTAAACTTCTACTGGGAAACATTCTAAAACATTTAATAAGTACAGCTGAGGCCTCTCTTCATATGTTAATAATTAACTTTTTGAGTGCAATGAGGTCTTAGAAGGAATCCCCAACAGTAAGTATATCTGCTAAATTATCTGTTCTCCGGATGACAAATCAATTTTCCACAAACAGCATAGCACTTTGAAACAAATGCTTGTTTAAGAAAAAAAATAAAAGTTTAATCAATTATTAAAAGTCAATTATCCATACAGTTTCAGGAAATAACATGAAGGTTGTTGTTACAGTCTAGTGTAGCATATGCAAAGTAACTGCCAAGATGTATCTGCTGAGAACAATATAGTTTTATAGTCTTGGGTACTAAGCTTAGGTCTGTAAAAGAAACCAACCAAAACAAGCACTAAAATCTTACTCAGACAATGTTTCGTTATGACTGTATTATAGCAAAGGAGAGTAATTGAGCACATTGGATGAAGAATCATTTTCCTTTCACAGGTAGCATCTGTTTCAGCTGATGAGAGTTTCTGCTTTTCCTTCTCTATTTGTTAGGTCTGTTGGATAATGAGAATGAAAAGAACCAGCTGTTACATTTACTACAAAATTCATGATGACTTAGTTATTTATATCATGTAGAGATAATGAAAGATAAAGAATAGTGTAGGGAATCAGAAAATGACAGGCCAGATGAGAATATCAGTTTAGTCTGGTTCTTTATGTAAGTCAGAATCTCAACAAATAACAATATGTAGCTTTACTACTGAGCTCTACAATTTAGTTTTTATTCTTCATTAAAAGTGTGTTGCTCCATTAATTAGCAGGTTTCACAAACAATGAAGAGACAGAAATACCCAGTACAGGACAAAAAAAAAAAAGTGTGAAAATAAAAATGTGGCCTCCAAAATGCCTGAAAGAAAAGACACCAAAATTTTCTTGAAGTTATAGAAACTGCTTTTCTATTAATTTTACCAGATAAGGGTGTTTTCACTGAAGGAATAGATTTAATGATAGAATGGCACTGCTGCTATAGGAAAGAAACAAAGATAAATATAAATCATTGACATACTATATTTTTATAAGCCATTTTACTTGAGCATCCATGAATACAATAGCTTATATTTATAGCAAATGTCACAATCACATTTTGTGTAACCCTTCTGCCAGTCAGAGTTGGCAGCAACAAGGGCCGGGTTCAGTATCCCGAGATTCCTTTTCAACAATACAACACAAAACCGTCTCAAGCCCCCATCCAGTGATCTGGAACAATTGCACACCACCCCTTGGGCACCTCTAAAAGGCAATAATTCCCCTCTTGCAAGCACAGAGCCTGAGTGTAGCAAAAAAATAATAAAAGGAGGGAAATGATGTGGCATTAATTTGGGGAAACATCACAAACAAGGTTTATAAATAGAAGCCATGATCAAAAGACCCACAAGTAAGTTGAGCAGTGTCCTTTTCCCCTCAGGTTCATAAGTCCAGCAACCCCAAAGTCCCTTTAACGTGCCTATTCCTTCTCTGGACCCCACACACAGTTGCTATCCTTTGGCCAGTGCAGCCCCAAAGTTCAGAGGTTCATCCACAGAGTTCATCATCCACCCAGGGTAAGGAGGCACCTTACTTGTTTCGCTGCTCAGGCGCTCACTCAACACCCCTCTCTGCTCTTATACTCTCTGCCAGCTGCTCTGCTGCCAATCATCATGCCTCTCCACCAGCTGCCCACTCGCCACACCTCCCTGCCAGCCACTCTGCTGGCCACTGTCCCAAAACAGGTCTTATAGTTAGACCTAGTTATCAGTGATTTCAATTCTGCAGCATGTAATAAGTCTCTCAATTCGCTCTGATATTGCACAGTGAAGAGAGGAAGTGTCAAGTGCCATCCGGGACCCATAGGCAAGGGGCACACCATCAGGTACAAGGACCTATCCCCATTCTCTCACAAGTCACTGGGCTTTGGAACTCATGTTCCCTGCCTAGCAAGTGCCGTTTAATGGAGGTCAATTCCCTCATTTGGAAAATGCCAAGTCTACTGCCCTTGATTCACACAACAAAGATAACAACCCTTTATTACTCCTGCCCCAATAACAAGAAGAGTGGAGATCCCATATGAGCCAAAAGTGACCATTTGGGCAAGCAATCCATCATACTGAGCACCTAGACAAGGTGTGTACGCCCAGGCAAATGAGATCAGCTCCTGAAGTCCTTTTCAACAGCTCACCACTAGAAGTCAGGAAAGAGCTCATTCAGACTCTGCTTACATCTGTATTAGTCTTCACAGTACCTAAAGGAATATGATCAACATTCTGGTTCAGACTTAAAACAAATGCTTAGAGACTACTTAGAGACTTTAAATTTCTTAAGTAAGAATGTAAGATCCAAAGAAAAGTGGAACTGCAAGCTTAACAAGATTAATTGATTAGTGACAAATCCCACGTAATGACATGACTACTAAATTCTCCTGCAACAAATCTGAGGTGGATTTTGCCATTACTGAACTGCTGCATAATATGTGGGATAGTGTTTGCTAATGGATAAAGTTCTTTTCATACAATATATGGTGTGCTTCTACAACAATCACTTCAGTACATTAAACGGGAAATGTATCTACAAGATCCGGTGAATCACTTAAACCTGATGTTAAGAGGTCTTTGGAATTCAGTTCTCTGTAAATATACTTTACAGAAATGGAGGCACATTGACACCTGTTTTGTGTAAAAATTGTCATATAAAGTATAGGGGATTTTTGACTCTTCCCTTTATCTTACATTTTTATGATTGGATTTGCTCTCCATGAATTAATTCTGGTTTCGTTTGAGAGAAAATTTTCCCTTTGTTTGAGAGGAGAGATTCCCGCAGCTTTTCCCTCTTGCCCAGGAATGGCAAACTGGGGCCACTGGAAGTTGTGGGCGGCCATACCTGCAGACAGTCAATGTAAACAAACTGTCTTGCAGCCTGCCAGCGGATTACCCTGATGGGCCACGGGTCTCAGGTTGCCCATCACTGGTGTGGAGGGATTGATTTTACAAAAAGGGAATAATTATTTTACTCTCTGTAAAAATGTGTGGTCTGACACTGTTTCCTTTTTCAGTGATGGTGTAGGATAATTATTGATTCTTTATTTACAGTAATTGGGATCAGTTAAAGGGTTTGTTGCACAGTACACTCACTGTTCTAACTTATATTATCTCAGTTATGTTCCACTGACTGTATAAAATAATTTGTAGTTTCATCCAGGGAAAAACAAACCAACAATTTGCTTTTGTTTAATTTCATTTTAGTTTACACAGCCTCATTAAGAATGTAAAAATAATACTTTTAAAAAGCACATTTCATTTTAGAGCAGTGCCCACAATTTACAATATTATTTAAACCTATTTATGTAGGCAACATCTATATTTCCCAATTCTTCTGCCAGCAGACCCTTTGAAAAGCATATTAAATGGTTAATATACACATCTGTGAAGAGATGTTGCACAATTAGCACAGCAGATCTTTAATTAAATTATTTTCAATTATTATAAATGATGTATTTGTTCTTAAGTATTCAATTAAACTGCACTCGTGATTAATATCTCTGAACTTCTCTTTTTTTTAAGTAGAAAAACAAATAAATCATTGATAAGACAACTTTGGTTAATAAGAATTCGGGAAACAATCTTAAGTCAAATTCAATCTGTTGCACAGCAAGCTATTAAGGATGGGATATAGAGTTCAAATGAATTACAAGACCAGAATTTATGAGCTCAAAACTTACAATCAGAATCACCATCTGAAAGGCCTGAACATGTCTGTTTGAATGTTCCTTCTTAAAACTGTAAACTAGGGAAAGCACATCATAACTACTACCATGGAGCATCATTGAAAAAATCAACACTGTAGCACATAAGGTGTTGGGGGTAGAAAGATAGATGACCAATATCTTGGCCAAAATGAAGCCTTATAGCCAGATCTTTTTGAATTTTAAGGAGAGTTCAAACTGGAAGCTTAAAATCCAAATGAGTTTCGAGATGAGATCCAAAACTACAAAGGCCCCTTTTCCAGATATGGTTTGGATGTGTCAAAACTCTAATTTCAATATAATTAAATGTGAATCCAAATACTAGCCTGCAAGTAAAAAAAAAAAAAAAATAGCAGAATCTACATCTGAACCCTTAGTTCCTTCTCCATATTTTACTATATGCAGGATACAAGAACTGACATACTGGATTAGAGCATTGCCCATCTTACCTGGTATCCTGTCTCCAACAGTGGCCTGTGCCAGAGCTTCAAGGGGTGTGTATAGAACAAGGCAATCATGGAGTGATCCACCCTTGTCTTCCATTCCCATCTTTTGGTAGTCAGAGATTTAAGCATGAGCATGAGCTTCTAATCTACAAGATATAGATGGACCGATCCTTCATGAACTGACCACCTAAGCTACTATCAATTCATGGACCAATCCTTCAATTTTTTTTGAACCCAGTTATACTTTTGGCCTTCACAACATCCCAAATCGATGAGTTCCACAGCTTAGTTGGGTGCTGTGTGAAAAAGTACTTCCTCTTTTTTTGTATTAAACCTACTGCATATTAATTTCATCAAGTGATGCCTGTTTATTTTATTGTATGAAATGGTAAATGACACTTTTTCACACTACTTATGCTT
Organism: Dermatemys mawii; assembly: GCA_007922305.1. Lineage (NCBI taxonomy): Eukaryota > Metazoa > Chordata > Testudines > Dermatemydidae > Dermatemys > Dermatemys mawii. Next base: position 41,694,006 of record ML677348.1, read on the forward strand.
TTTACCACTTCTGTCATATCCCTTCCAAGTAGTTTCTTTTCTAAGCTGAACAGCCTTTTAATTTTATTGTATCTCCTCATTTGGAAACCCATTCCATACACTTAATCATTGTTATTGAACCATTTCTATTCTACTATATCATTTCAGAGATGGACAGAACTGTACACAGTATCCAAGAAGTGGGTATACCATGGATTTATATTTTAACATTTTTTCTCTTATTATGTATCCCTTTCCTAATAGTTCCTAGCATACTGTTTACCTTTTTGACCACTGCTGTGCATTGAGCACACGTTTGTGTGACTCCAGGGTCTCTTCCATTGGTGGTAACAGCAAATTTAGAACCAATCTTTGTATGTGTACATTAGAGATTCTTTTTTCCAATATGCATTACTTTGCTTTCATCTGTGTTGAATTTCATCTGCCATTTGTTGCACAGGCATCTGATTTTGTGGGATCTCTCTAACTCCTTGCAATCTGCTGTGGATTTAACAATCTTGAATAATTTTGTATTATGTAAAAACCTTGCCACCTCATATTTAACTTCTTTATTCAGATGGTTAATGAACCTTTAGAACTCAGAAAATTTTGAGGGAGAAAGTAGTTAAGGACATTGGGGTCAATGATAATTGGAACAAAATACAACATAGTTTTACAAAAGGTAGATCGTGCCAAACCCACCTGATCGCGTTCTTTGAGAAGGTAACAGATTTTTTAGACAAAGGAAACACAGTGGATCTAACTTACCTTGATTTCAGAAAGGCATTTAATACAGTTCCACATGGGAAATTATTAGTTAAATTGGAAAAGATGGGGATCAATATGAAAGTTAAAGGTGGATAAGGAACTGGTTAAAGGGGAGACTATAATGAGTCATACTGAAAGAACTGTCAGACTGGAGGGATGTTACCAGTGGAGTTCCTCAGGGATTGGTTTTGGGACCAATCTTTTTTTTTTTTTTTTATTACTGATGTAAGCACAAATAGTGGCAGTGTGCTAATAAAGTCTGCGGATGACAAAGGCTAGGAGGTATTGCTGATACAGGAAATGACTGGGACATCATACAGGAAAATCTGGATAACCTTATAAACTGAAGTAATAGTAATAGGATGGAATTTAATAGTGAAAAGTGAAAAGTCATGCATTTAGGGATTAATAACAAGAATTTTTGTTATAAGCTGGGGACGCATCAATTGGAAATAATGGAGGAAGAGAAGAACATCAGAGTACTGGTTGACCACAGGATGACTGTGAGCCTCCAATGTGATGTAACCATGAAAAAAGCTTATGTGGTCTTGGGATGCATCATGGGAGGTATTTTCAGTAGAGATAAAAAGGTGTTATTACTGTTATAAAAGGCATTGGTGAGACCTCATCCTGAATACTGTGCGTAGTTCTGGTCTCCCATGTTTAAGAAGGATTAATTCAAACTGGAACAGGTACAGAGAAGGGCTATTAGGATGATCCGAGGAATGGAAAACCTGTCTTGTGAAAGGAGACTCAAAGAGCTTGGCTTGTTTAGCCTAACAAAAAGAAGGCTGAGGGGAGATGTGAGTGCTCTCTATAAATATAACAGGGGGATAAATACCAGGAAGGGAGAGGAATTATTTAAGATCAGTACCAATGTGGACACAAAAACAAATGAATATAAACTGGCCAGCAGGGAGTTTAGACTTGAAATTAGAAGAAGGTTTCTAACCATCAGAGGTGTGAAATTCTGGAACAGTCTTCCAAGGGGAGCAGTGGGGGCAAAAGACATATCTGGCTTCAAGGCTAAGCTTGATAAGTTTATGGAGGGGATGGTATGATGGGATAGCCTAATTTGGCAATTAATTGATCTTTTACTATTAGCAGTAAATATGCCCAATGGCCTGTAATAGGATGTTAGATGGGGTGGGATCTGAGTTACCACAGAGAATTGTTTCCTGGGTGTCTGGCTGGTGAGTCTTGCCCACATACTCAGGGTTTAGCTGATTGCCATATTTGGGTCAGCAAGGAATTTTCCTCCAAGACAGATTGGCAGACGCCCTGAGGGTTTTTCACCTTCCTCTGCAGTGGGGGGCACGGGTCACTTGCTGGAGGATTCTCTGCACCTGGAAGTCTTTAAACCATGATTTGAGGACTTCAGTAGCTCAGACATAGGTTAGAGGTTTATTGGAGGAGTGGATGGGTAAAATTCTGTGGCCTGCCTTCTGAAGGAGCTCAGACTAGATCAGGGATCGGTAATGTTGGCACACGGGACTGCTGGGTAAGCACCCTTAGTGGGCCTCGCTGCTTTATTTACCTGGCTTTTCTCCAACTGCAGCTCCCACTGGCCGCGGTTCGCTGTCCCAGTCCAAAGGGGGCTGCAGGAAGTGGTGGCCAGCACCAGGTAAATAAAGTGGCGGGGCCCACTAAGGGTGCTTACCCTGCGGTCCCGGGTGCCAACGTTGCCGTTCCCTGGACTGGATGATCATAATGGTCCCTTCTCACCTTAAAGTCTCTGAAACTCTTGGGTGAATAACATCAAGAGCTGATAACTTATTATTGTTTAATTTATCAATTTGTTCTAAAACTTCTTCCATCAAAACATCAATTTGGGACTGTAATTCAGATTTGTTGTGCCAAAGGAATAGCTTTGATATGGATATCTCTGCCACTTCCTCTGCAGTGAATAATGACACATACAATTAATTTAGTTTCTCTACAATGACCATGTCTTCCTTAAGTGCTCCTTTAATACCTTTATCGTGTATAGTCTCCTCTATCTATTTGGCTGGCTTCCGAAGTACTTAAATTTTTTTTATGGTCAGTTTTTGCATCTTTAGCAAGTTGTTTCTCAAATACTTTCTTGGCCTGCCTTAATATATTTTTATATTTTTATTGCCAGAGTTTGTGCTTCGTCCTATTTTCCTCATTAGGATTTGATTTCCAAATTTTAAAGGATGCCTTTTTTTCCTCTAATGACCTCTATCACTGTGCTGTTTCACTATGGTAGAATTATTTTAGTCCTTCTACCTTTTTTGATTTGGGGTTTACATTTAGTTTGAGCCTCTATTATGTTTTTTTTAAGTAGTCTTCCTGCTGGTTTCAGGCATTTTACCCTTCCAGCTGCTCTTTTTAATTCCTTTCTAACTAGCATCTTCATTCTTTCATAATTCCCCCTTTTAAAGTTAAATGTTACTGTGATGTTTTTTTCTGGTATCTTCTCTTCATGAGAATGCAACATTTAATTACATTATAGACCTCATTAACAAGTGGTTCAGCTATAGATACAGAAATGAAAGAGTGTGTGTGAAAGAGTGTCAAGACTCAGGAAGAAAAAAAGACAAAGAGAATTTGAGGATGCAGATGAAAGTAAGATTCTTAGAATAAAGGGGTTTCTAGGATGGAGAAAAACATGGAAAAGGAGAAGCAGGGAATTCTGAAGGGAAGAAAATACACCTCAATCCTGAATACATTTCATGTGTTTAATGGGACTACTTATGGGCAGAGAGCTCAACTGATCGTAGAGGGCTCTTATATCTACTAAACAAAGGCATAACAATGGCAGTAGATTGATCCTAGACAAATTCAGACTACAAATAAAGTGCAAGCTTTTAACAAAGACAGTGATAAAAAAAATGGAAAAAACAAGAGATATGGTGGATTCTCTGTCACTTGTAGTCTTTAAATCAAGGTTAAATGTCTTTTCTAAAAGATATGCTCCAGTTCAAAGACAAGTTATTGGGCTTGATGCAGGAATTACTAATGAAAATCTTTTTCATGGCCTTTGTTCTGCAGGAGGTCAGATTAGATGCCCAGAAATCTCAGTCCTGGCTTTAAACATCTGTAGTTTTCCTTATGTGTGAAAACGTCTATTTTCATTTGAAATTTTAAGCAAATACAAAATACTGTTGACTTTCTCCATCTGCGACAGCGTGAGGTACTTCTCTGCCCACCATGACATTCTAGAGTCATACATTGTAAGCTCAGAAGGGACCATTATGATCATTACTCTGACCTTCTGCAGAACACAGGGCATAGAATTTCACCCATATCAGGCCAATAAATTGTGGCTGAGCTAATGCAATATGGAAAAATATATTTGCCCCATCCATCAGAGCCAACAACCTGCTCTCAAACAGCTTCAGCTAATTTCAGAGAAGGAAAAAAAATATAGTACCCAGTGCCTCAAATCTGATCTTCTCAGATGCTGAGGGGCATTAACTCCAGTTAGCTGAACAGGGGTTGTTTCTTCTTAATAATGTTGCATAAGAACTCAGAACTCTGCAGGACTAGGCCTAGCAAGAACAGGAGCAGCAGATGAGATGTTTTTTAATACAGCTAATCTGTGTCATATTTAGTCCCCAGTTTAGCATAGCATTTAAATACACTCCTAAGCTCTATTAAAGTCAATGAGAACTAAACATATGCTTATGTGCTTTGCTTAACCTGGACCCTAGTGACATTTTGGCATACACTGTACAGGCTGCAACATTTATTACACAGTTTAAAAATCTCAATCTGCACAGAGCACACAATGTTTATTAATAAGGTGGATGTCATAAATGAACATTACATCCTTGTTTGCATCACTTAATCTAAAATCTTTTTACATATTTAAATAATACTGATTGTTTCAAACTTTTATAGAAAAAAAATGTAATGTTTAAGAAAAACAATGAAAATTACTGAAGGGCTAATAAACAAACCGACACAATAATTAGCCCTGCTTTTCCTGCCATGTCATTGTTATGAGAAATGGCCAATGATGTGAATCTATTCCAATCTCCTAATTAATCAGAATAAAAAAATGCTTAAGTAAAGGATTAACAGCCAATGATATAGTAACCCAAACAGAAAAATAGTGCAATTTAAAACTGACCTTTCTTGCAAATACAAATATATGAAACTGTTCATTAAGACTTGCCACCTTGAATCTGGGGATTTGGAACTTAAAAAAAAAAATGATGAGGAAGAGAAGGAGGAAAATGAGAGACAGATGAGCAGAAGGATCCATTCTCCCTGACAGCCAAGAATTATTTGTAAACTCAGAGCAGCCCAGTTAGTCACAGGACAACATTGTGGCTGAGCATGATGATGGGGAAGGCACTTCTGGTGAGAATGAAATTCTAATCAAACTGTAGGGGTTACATGCACTTATATTTTATGTTTAATATGAATAAAAAGTGAGGTGGGGTGGATATCTGATTCCCAGGGGCTTCTTCAGTTTTGAAGAGGGTGCCTCCTGGAAAAGATTTTTATGTACACAGGATAAAGATCTCCAGGAAACTTTCATGGTCATGGAGGTATTCTGCAACCCTTTCCAGAATGTTTCTAGTGTCAGCTGCCTTATTTCTTCCACCACGCTAGAACACTTTCTCATGCCACTCCAGTTTCCCATGCCATTCTAGTAGTAATTCTGCTGGCATCATTTCAGTACACAGCATAGCAGCAGAAAGGCCAGGTCTACACCCAGATGCTTGCAGCATCTGCTCCCTTGCCACCTGTGTTACCCTCAGCAGACTGAAATTGCATAGGGTCACCTCGGAGAGATGGTGGAAATTTTCATGCAAGTGCTTATACTACAAACAATAGAGAAAGTGGCCCCAACCCGTGGTGATTTCTGAGTCCCTCAGTCTCGGTTTCTCTCACATGCCAGCGGTTTGCACTGCGAGGATCGGCACTGACCTAAGAATCTTCAAGCCCAGGGAGAATGCTACCAGCAACACTGGTCCCTGGTCTACGCACACTGTCCATGTTGCTGGGGGTTGGGGGCATTGTCCACCTGCCCACCTGTGTCCCCGATGTGGGTTGCCCACATGCTGCAGCACAAGGCCTGTTGCCCATGCCCCTGGGCTATACTCACCAAGGCTGGAACAGCAAAATGAATCATTGAATTGCTAGGAATACTGATTATGTTCTGGCTTGCACTTCAGTGGGCTAAGGAGAGTGATTTTTAAATAGTAACTTTATACTATACCAATGGTTCTCAAACTGTGGGTTGGGACTCCAAAATAGGTCATGACCCCATTTTAATGGTGTCTCCAGGGCTGCCTTAGACCAGGGATCAGCAACGTTGCCACACGGAACCTCAGGGTAAGCGCCCTTAGTGGGCCGTGCTGCTTTGTTTACCTGCCGTTTTGCCGACTGTGGCGAACTGTGGCCAGTAGGAGCCGCGGTTGGTGAAACGGCAGGTAAACAAAGCGACGGGGCCTGCTAAGGGTGCTTACCCTGCGGTCCCACATGCCAACATTGCCAATCTCTGCCTTCGACTTTCGGGGGCACAGGACTGAAGCCAAAGCATGAGCCCCACCATCTGAGGCCGAAGCCTGAGGGTTTCAGTCTTGTACGTGGGGACTCAGGTAACAGCCCCCCCTGCCCCCCCGGGCAGAAGCTCCTGGGCATCAGCTTCTCCACCCTCACCCCAGGTTGGTGGAGCTTGGGCAGGCTCAGGCTTTGGTCCCCTCTCCTGGGGTCATGTAGTAATTTTTATTTGTCAGAATGGAGTCAAGGTGCAATGAATTTTGAGAACCCTGGGTATGCACTGACAATAGTTACCTGCGCTTTGCATACCTTATTTACAGTGGAAAGCTTGGCCCTCAGCTCATCCTCCAAACTGATGCAGAGGCTCTCCTAGACTCAAAGATGAAAAAAGAGAATGTATGGTGACATGTTCAACAGGATAATGAATGCCTTTAGGACAGCTGACATGGGGCTAAGAGCCTGGAGGATTTCACTGTCTGAAAAACTGGACATGGACGTGAAACAATGTTTCCTCTATTTTTTCCATCCAGGTGCAGAATACATTTTGTTATGTGCACCGAGGTATGTGCAGATGTGCGCCACCAGTAAAAACAAAAACCGTAGATATAATACATATTAAGGATTGGCAACCTTGGCATGCGGGTAAGCACTCTTGGCGGGCCCGGCCAGTTTGTTTATCTGCTGCATCCGCAGGTTTGGCTGATCGCGGCTCCCACTGGTTGCGGTTCACTGCTCCGGTCCAATGGGGGTTGCAGGAAGCTTAACGGACCATTTTTAAACAGTGTTTCTCTCATAGGACCCAATCCGTCAAAGTGCTTTGTTTCCTCAGCTCCTGTTGACTTTAGTGGAAGTTGAGTTGAAGGTACTGAGCAGCTTGCAGGATCAGGCTCTTACTTATTTTTGTGAGATCGGTGGAGTTGTTTTTACATTCTGCCTTTCCTTTGTACAAACCAGCAATGCTTGAAAAGGAAAGCAGTGAAAGATGAATTAGAGGGGATCTATGGTGCAGTGGCTATAAGAACAATGTGTATTTACAATATGTCACTTCTTTTTTTGTGTCACTCTTGTTTTTACTGAAGAAATTCAGTCAGTTGGCAGAGTTCTTATGCTATAGGGACCAGGGTGGTGTACTAAATAAACTCTAGCTGCAAACATCTGGGGAGAAGACGTGGGAGGGGGAGACATTAGTGTTTCAACTTTTCTTTATTGAATTTCTGTGCACAGTTGTTTATTTGCGAAAACGAGATGTGCAGGTGTCAAAGTACCTATTTCACTGCCTCCTGATGATGTTTCAAAGCTCTGGAAAATCTCTGCAGAATGTCCAGATTTGCTGAACAGTGTCTAGTAACTGAATTGGTAAATACACCCAAGTCAATACTCAAACGTGATTTATATTCTCAATGCTAACGGAAAAGAAGCATCAAGTGATGAGTATAGTCACAGGGATGCTAAAATAAAAGTGGCTGTGATGCTCTGTACCTCAGGGGAACACACTACAGCCCCCTGGGGGAACACACTACACCTCCATGTTCATCCCTATAAAATGGTTGTGTGGTATCCAATGCAAACTTTATCATGGCGGGTGCCTCCGAAAGGCTCACAATGCACTGAGCATACTTGCTATAGTATTGTTATGGGTTGTGATTTCATGTATATAGTTATGATGCTGAAAATGTGTCCTGATGGCTTAAAACAAGCCCAGGTAAAAACTCTCCAAGAGCAGAGGGGAAGTTCACACCTCATCAGGGCATGTCTGGGACATTTGTGGTGTGTTTTGAATATTTAAAGTTGAAGTGTGTGTACATATGCAATATTCTGTTGGACTTTAAACTGTCTGGGATGCCTGTAATAAATTTGAACTTAGTCTCAATGGAGAGCACTGGAACTATTAGGGATTTGAATGTGAAAGATATTGAGAAGTAGATTGCATACTCATGATACTGCTTTGCTAAATGCTGATAAGGTGTTTGGAAGGTCTAAATTAGAGTGGGTATATGCTGACTCTTCTTCCAGTGTTTAGATGGACAATAAGAAGTAACCAAGACCCCAGGACATTATATCATATGCTTATTCATATTTGCTTGTTAATTAATTAATTAATTGTATCTGTTTACCTGAAACATTTTTTTTTTAATAAATAACAAGAAATAAAAAGTTACTGGCAGTAATTACTCTGGAATTTCATGAAGGACTCACAAATACTGCTCAGCTCTTGACAATATAACAATATATCAACAAAACAGCTGCAGCTCATGGACAAAAATAGAACAATTATACTAAAATTCTATTTTTGAGAGAAAGACATGAAAAAATCTGCATGAGGAAGAGTTTGTTGGGGAGGTCATTTGTTAAATAAAGGCATGCACAATTGTTGCATTAGGAAGGAGAAAGGGAAAATGAAAAGGCCCCAATCTGTTAAAAGTGAGGACTCATAGTAGGAATCTTTCAAATCAGCTATTCACATAATGTAAGCTTTAGTGAATCAAGATAGCTGCTAATCAATGAGGCAAGTGCAATTGAACAGAGCTACTTCCAGACAAGTTGATAGCTTCTGTATTCTTGTAACTTTTATTTTGAGCTTAGTAACTTCTATCATGGGCTACTGTGTCCTTGGACAATAGCTCATAGGCCTTGTCTACACTATCAACTGGACTGACGGGTAGAGATCGATCTATTGGGGATCAATTTATCGCATCTCATTAGTTGTGTATCTTAGGTTGTCCCTCCGGGGTAGCATGGACCAGGCCATAATGTAGAAATCTGAAACAAGAAGAAATAGAAAAAAGCTGTTGAATTCCAGTATGTTTAATGTCTGAGGATAATAAAGTTTTTTTTTTTTTCTGCTGTAGTACTACAGTACTGTAGTCAATTGTCCACATATGCAGGAGCACCCAATCTGCTTTGTCTTCTATATTACAATTATAATCTATAATGGGTCCAAGCTGCAAAATCCAGATCCATATTTCAAATCACCTTTGGGCCCTAGGAATTTAGTTAAAAGCTGGTCTGTTTTAACACAATTATAATGTGGAATTACTCTCTCAAATGCATTTTGGTCAAGATTTAAAAAAATGACTGGGGATTCTAAGTGCTTCTGACTTGGCACCTAACTTGGGACACCCTAAAGAGGCTTTCATAATATATCTGTCAAAGCAAATAAAAAATAATAATTGGCATAACATACCAGAAGTTATGATTATCAGCAAGTGATTACCAAATCTCAAGTGTATATTCTCAGGTATTTTCAAAAACTACCAGATTAAGCACATAACCTTAATTGCCAAAGGAGTAAGGGGTTGTCTAGGATCACCAATGTGTGCTGTTCATACCCATGCCCTAGTGACAAATGGCAGCACTGCCAATATGGTGGAAGGATGTTCTTGTAGTTTGATTTCAGGACAGTGAGTCAGGAGATTTGCATTCTATCTCAAGTGCTGCCACAAAACCTATGTGACTTTAGACAAGTGAATTACTCCCTCTCTGTGCCTCGATTTCCTCATCTGTAAAACTATCATTACTCCCTTTCATCATAACATCAAAAAAAATAACATTCCTCCTAAAAATTAAAGCTAATGAAACACCTTCCCTATATCTTCTTCCTCTTTGCCTGATTGTGGAGGGTAAAAATCTTGAATAGTTAGTGGACTTTTCTTTTACATAAGCCAGTGTGACCAATTATTATATGCAGCGCTGTGTAGCCGTGGTGGTTCCAGGATAGTAGAGAGACAAGTTGGGAGAGAATATCTTATATTAGACCAACATCTATTTGTGAGAGACACAAACTTTCACAATTACACAGGCCTCTTTGGGTCTGTGTAAATGTGAACGCTTGTCTCTCTCAGTCTCACCAACAGAAGTTGGCCCAATAAAAGATATTACCTCACCCATTTTGTTTCTGTGTAACTTATTGTTGTACTGAAGAAATATGTGTTTTCTTTTCATTCTCAATTCACTGAGATAAACCATGGTTATTTTCTTATCACACAGAGTTCAGATGTCCAGGTCCCTGTCCTGTGAAAATTATTTCACAAGCCCTCTCTACCAGTCAACACTACCATGGTTTCAATACAAAGGACTTCATGGAATGACAAAGTCACAGGGGAAGCGGCAATGTATCAGGTACCAAGACTTGTCTCAAGGAGTGATTTGAGTAGGATTTTGTATCCTTTCAGGAGTTACTTATTGCCTGTCATGTTTTTTTTTTTCCCCCTCTCTCTCTCTTCCTCCCCATCCTCTTTTACCAGCAAGGCTTCTATTTGTGCAGACCAACTAGAGGGAACTAGTACCATATTCACACACATAACACTTTGCCATATTTAGCTGAACTGTTAGATTTAAGTGGATACATTTTCCACAGACTCCAGCAGAAGTATCCAAAGCAGGGACTGCTGCACTGTGGGGGAGGAGATATAATGGGGCTTCCAGAGGCCCCTGTTACTGGCATCCTGTGGATCCAGAACTGCAGATCCTGTCCCTCACCACACACACACACTCTGGGGGCACTATGATCCAGGTTCTGCTCCCTTCTGTAGCCAAGGGAGAAAACTGCAGAGAGGAGCCAGTCACAGACTCCAGCTGGAAGAAGCAACTGCAGAAGCTGCTAAAAGGAGGGACTTCTGGTCATTCAATCTACTTTCTATCGTTTTGACAAGACGTTCTCTGCCCTGTGCTGTTGGCTGTCCTTGCCAAGTCCCTTCACAATGTCGTTGCCTCAGCTTTACACCACACTTGTCCCCTTACCCTCTTCTACTCTGCCAGATCCTCCTCACCCCTTTCCCATCACTTTTGCTTTCTATTTTTAGTAATCCCTACTAAATCACCCTTGAAAATATGGTGATTTCATGCCATTAGCTGCTGCCACGTTGATCACTCTGCTTGTGTTAGACCCCCTCTTCCACTCTGTGTCTGTCTTCCACTCTGTGTCTGTCCCTTTCCAAAAGATTGTAAGCCCTTTGGGAAAGGGAAAGTGCCTGGCTCAATGGGATCCCCATTTTGGCTGGTCCTTAAGCATTACTGTAATAAATATGATTTTTATTTTTTTTTGGCTGAGCAGAAAGCTAGGGATGAGAAACATCTCTAGGGCTGAGTAAGAGAAATCATTCAGGGAAAAACAACAACCAGCCTGAATGCACTGTATGGGGCTGATTTTATCAGTAATGTCAGAATGATATATTCTGGGATGACTTTAGTGAAACAAGAAGCTTTGGAGGAAATATAATATTATGAAACATAAGTTTAAACATATGTATGTTTCAAGTGATCCCAACATTTTCCAGTCGTCGTGTGTGTGTATAATTATCAAATATTAATGTATGGACTCAATTCCACTTTCATTCTAGCTTTGCAGTTCTCCTTTAAATAAAACTACCTAGATTTTAATTTTTTTTTAAGAGAGAGACTATGTTGTGCTGAATTTTTAAAGCACAGTAAATTATGTGCAATCAACAAAGCTGTTATGTGACACTCTCAAATACACAACTAATGAAACTGTAATCACCAGGCCTTACCATTTTAGTTGACGTTCTAATTTAATAATAGTTTCATATCCTCAAGAGCCTTCTTAAATTTATTTATCATGTATTTGCCACTACCTAATCCAAAAATGATTCTCCAAATTATACTAATAGAATCTTGAAAGGGTCTACATTTTCAGTAGGTTCATGGTAATATAAATATATATATCACATTAATATGCATATGCTGTAGTATACTCCATTAACAAGGATTGTGTAGAACTGCAATTTAGTGCTTTAGGTGTTCTCTCCTGTGACCAGGCCATAGATCCAATTTGTTTCTGACCTCCTGAAGGCAAAGAATTTATCCAATCTGAGTCATTGGATTTTCACCTACTGTTTCATTTTGGATAGTTTTTCATCCATTATATACCTCCTTACTCTCGTAATACCCTCACTTTTCAGGTTTGGATCGATTCTGCAGATTTAAAGGCTTGATTCTGCTCCCATTAAATCAAAGGCAAAGCTCCCATTGACTTCATTGTTCCAGGATTAGGCTCTAAATACAGGAATGGCTGGTTGATGTGGTCTCCTCATTCTTTAGGGCTCAATTTTGCCAAATGCTGAACATTCTGTCTCTAGTTCAGCAAAGTACTTAAGCATGTTCTGAACTCTTGCTTAAAATTAAGGACATATTAAGCTGCTTTGCTGGAGTGGGGGCAGAGTGCTTAGCACCTTGCATGATCAAGCCCATCATCAGGTTTCAGATACCAACCCCATATGTGCAGCTCCCTACACTAAAAAAATGTTTTGTTCTGTTAGAAGTGGAGCAAATGGAGTTATCTTTGCAAGGATGTAGCAGCAGCATTTGCAATCTTCCAGTGTCCTGTGGAAACATTGTGCTTGCTTCTGGCACAATATTTCCAGGAGTTCCCATTAAAAGTTGGACAAATGAGTTAATCTTAATTCACAGCCCTTTCTTCTCCTTGCTGCAGTTCACTTTCTCATTTGCTCCTTTAATTACCCTTTCAATAATTCACCACTTTAATTTCTATGGATAAAATTACATAATTTCAATAATGAGCAACATGATCATTGTATGGATTTGGGGGTTTTCAGTAGAAACTCTGCTGATATTTCATGCTTTCTGTGATGTAGTGGATAGCACTTTTCCACTGCCTTGTTTTCCTGTGCAATTGAGCTTTCTTTAGTTATCTAATGAAAGCTCTGTGACTCTAACTAATGTCAAGATCAAGAAAACGAGAAGAAATAAAAACAAGTGAAGCTTGGCTAGGCAATATTTTCTCTTGCCTAATTTTTGTTTCTACTTGTCAGGAATTCTGGAGATTAACCCTGACACAGCAATGCATAGTAAAGCAGGTTATTAATGGGAAGCTGAAGAGTATGATAAAGGATCTGGACTTTTATATATACAAGAGGCTGAAATCATCTCAAGTGTAAGAGAAAGCAGCTTATTGAAGAGAATGTAGTGACACCAGGACTGAATCTGGCCTTTATATTTCATATAAAATGATGGCTAGAAATAGACTGGTGAACAATAAAATACACAGGCAAAAATGTGGAATCCATTAAAGTGTATCTGTATGGATTACACATGCCTGATTTTCAGTGGGTTCTCAATGAAGTACTTTTTATATATTAATATCTGAATACACTGCCATTAGAATCGGTATGCACAAAACCCGTTTGGCAACTGTATATGTGATGTAAGGGTGCGATTCAAAAGAGGGACTCAGGTACCTAAATTGAACATTTTAGGTGTTAATGGCATGCAAAAAAAAACCCCGTTTAGCTGCCGACTAACCCTGTAGATGCCTAAGTTCTCTAGGTGCCTACGTTTCCACCGTTACAGTCCCCAAGGCACTAAAATTTCACTGACTGGGTATACATGAAGCTACCTAAATCCTGACACTGCCCAGCAACTCAGTACTTAACTCCGTCCTAAATCCTTTGTAGCTTGTCTTTGGGATCTGATCTAGCAGGTGTGTTCAGAGCATATCTAAACCCACACAGAACAGCCAGAGGAGGAAGTGAAGGTCTCCTTAACTTTTAGCCCAGTGGTTACAGCACTCCCTCTGGACATGGATCCCTCTGTCTCTTGTGGAGCAGAGATATGAACTCAGGTCTCCTCCCTCCTAGCAGGGTATATTAGCTTCTAGGGTGCTCTGTTGAAGCTGTTTGACTTTATATAAATTAAATATCCATTGGGCCAGAGTGACTATATAGCCCAGCAGTTAGAGGACTGAGTTGGGAGACCCAGGTTTCAGTCACTCTGCTCTAATTACAATATATTTATATAGGGGAGGACAAAATACCACATAGTCCAATGTTGTAGATGCTTTCCTGGGAATATGGAGACCCAAGTGGAGTCCCTGCTTTCAGATGATGTCATGGTATCCTCTCGCACTGAGGATATCCCTATGGAAGAGGAGACCCCACTTATTAAGAAGAGATAGATAACTATCATGGGGGTTCAATTGTTACAAATAAAGACTGTTGCATTGGTGATGACCAAGAGAACTGTGTGGTGAATAGCACGTTGGGTGTAAGAGTTGCAGACCTCTTGAGACATCTAGATAAATTTAGGTGCAGTTTTAGGGAGGAGGCAGTTGTCATGATACACATCCTTGGGGGAGGGTGTGAATGCCAAAAAAATCCACTATAATAGCATTTAACTTCACAGTACCTATGCAAAAATGAGGAAGCTAGAGAAACAGAAATTAAAAGGAACAGTCACAAAAGTAAAATGCCTGACAGGTGCATGGAAACTGTTTTAAAAACACCATAATAGAGGCTCAGACTAAATGCATACACCAAATAAAGAAAAGTAAGACTAAAAAAAAAAATTCCACCCCATCTAAAAAACAATAAAAGAGGCAATTAGAGGCAAAAAAGCCTCCTTTTAAAATTGGAAGTCAAATAGTATTGAGGGAAATAGAAAGGAGAATAAACTCTGGCAAATCAAGTGTAAAAGTTTAATCAGGAAAGTGAAAAAAGAATTTGAAGAGAAACTAGCAAAAGACACAAAAACTAACAGCTATTTTTGAAGTACATCAGAAGCTGGAAGACTACCAAACAATCAGTGGGGCCACTTGAGAACTAAGGTGCTAAAGGTGCAGTCAATGAAGTCAAGGCCTTTACAGATAAGCTAATGTACTTCTTTATTTTAGTCTTCACTGCAAGGGATGTGAGGGAAATTCCCACACCTAATCCATTCTTTTTAAGTGACAAATTGGAGGAAATATCTGAAATTAAGGTGTCAAGAAAAAAGAAAACTGTTCTTCTTGGGAAAGAGGATTACAAAGGGATGTAATAGAAGTTTATAAAATCACGAATGGTGTAGAGGAAGTATCACTTACTATTTCACATAACACAAGTGTCATGCTGTCTGGGGTTGTTCACGACTGTGAGTGCCAAGCTCAGTGCAGAGACCTCAAACTGGTTGCATATTCTATCATTAGATTTCACCAACACAGTAATAAATGTGAACTCCTGAAGCATTGTCATGGAGTCACAGATAGTTCCCTTTGGGCATTTTAGTTTATCTTGCCACCCAGGATAGTTGGCTGTTACACACCAAAGATCACAAAATATTCAGGTTGCTTCCAGTCCCAAGAGACCAGTCACTTACCCCAGGCTATTTTGTACCTCATATCTCTCACCAAAGACAAGATTTGTGACTAGTCCTGTAATAAACTAGCTACAGCTTTATTAACTAGGAAAAGGAAATAAGAGAGTTATTACAAGGTTAAAGCAGGCAAATATATATAGACCTCTTAAAAGGTGACAAGTTGTAGTAATCCATCATCTTTAAACATCTTTTAGGGCTAATCCAGGTTGATTTTAGGGATCTCTGCTTCTGTTTCATAGCTCCAGTTCTGTGAGAGTCCAAACAGCAAAAGAAATTAAAAGAAAAAAAAATATTAGCTATTTTTATTTCCTCCTTTCAGCATTCAAGGGATGGGATTAACTGTTTTGCATGAAGACTCTACATGGATGTGAAAGGGCAATTAACAAACTCTTTGTATTGTGTTGTCCCATAATGGCCCATTTAGTTTTGATAGCCCTTCTTGATGTTTGGAAGATGACCGGTCCTGACTGGGTTCACAGTTTCAAAACAAAGATTTTTATAGTCATAAAGCAATGCATTACCTTATAGCATGTGACAAAGGCATTGTAAATGACATTAATGTATGCAACAATTTACAAGCACTTCATAAAGTCTAAACACTAAATACATTTTTTAAGTTCACTACCCATCTTAACCATACTAACTCACAGATGGAACAGACTGGTTTCCAGAAATGAATTTGTCAGTGTTCATCTGAGGCTTAAATCTTGGGCAGGATCTGGCAAATGGTGTGCCAGCATCACAACAAGCACCAGGGAGTCACCTAATGAAATTAATGAGAAGAAAGTTTAAAACAAACATAAGGAAGTACTTCTTCATACCATGCAATCAACATGTAGAACTCACTTCCAGGGGATGTTGTGAAGGCCACAAGTATAACTGGGTTCAAAAAATAATTTGATAAGTTCATGGAGGACAGGTTCATCAATGTCTATTAGCCAAACTGGTCAGGGACACAACTTCATGCTCTGAGTATCCCTAAACCTCTGACTACCAGAAGCTGGACATGGAAACAGGGAATGGATCACTCAGTAAATTACCCTGTTCTGTTCATTCCCTCTGAAGCATCTGGCACTGGCCATTGACCATAGCTGGAAGACAGGATACTGGGATAGATGGGCCATCGGCCTCACTCAGTATCTCTGTTCTTATGTACATTCACATTTCTGTTCCAGATCCTGGGCAAGGGCTCTAATCACTGATCATTATCTTGTTATTTTGTTTTGTTTTATTTTTTAATAATTGACCTGGTGTCACACAGAACATGCCCCTTTTAGGGGAGTCAGGGCCTAGTTTGCTTCCTGAGATTGACTTCTGAAGGCCCACCTGGGAGTGGCCTCTTAATGAATTATTGGAAATTGAGAACTTAGTCCTTACAAAATGTTGCCTAAGCTCAGTTAGTTTAGGTACTCCTGGTAAGAAAAGGTTCATGGGGAGAAGACTTGCAGGGAAGGAAATGGGAGCAGCCTGGAAGAAGGATTCACCAAGAGACCTCCCAGATAACTACTTGGGGCTTATTGAGCAAAGAGTGATGTACTGTCAAGGTTAAAAATAGGAATGATCTCATGGTGGGGAGGTCAACAATAGATCACCAAATGATAGAATATCAGTGTTGGAAGGGACCTCAGGAGGTCATCTAATCCAACTCCCTGTTCAAAGCAGGACCAACCCCCAGTGAAATCATCCCAGCCAGGGATTTATCAAGCCTGACCTTAAAAATCTCCAAGGAAAGAGATTACAAAACCACCCTATGTAACTCATTCCAGTACTTCACCACCCTCCTAATGAAAACAAAAAAAGATTTTCCTAATATCCAACCTAAACCTCCCACACTGCAACTTGAGTTCATTACTCCTTGTTCTGTCATCTACTACCACTAAGAACAGTCTAGATCTATCTTCTTTGGAACTCCCTTTCAAATAGTTGAAAACAGTATCAAATCCTCACTCATTCTTCTTTTCTGCACACTAAATAATCCCAGTTCCCTCAGTCTCTTCTCATAAATCATGTGTTCCATGTGCCTCCTAATCATTTCCATTGCCCTCCGCTGGACTCTTTCCAATTTTACCACATCCTTCTTGTAATGTGGGGCCCAAAACTGGACACAGTACTCCAGATGAGGTCTCACCAATGCTGAATAGAGGGGAATGATCACAACCCTTGATCTGCTGGCAATGCCCCTACTTATACAGCTCAAAATGTCGTTAACCTATTTGGCAACAAAGGCACACTGTTGACTCATTTCCATCTTCTCATCCACTATAACCCTTAGGTCCTTTTCTACAGAATTGCTGCCTAGCAACTCGGTCCCTAATCTGTAGCAGTGCATGGGATTCTTCTGTCCTAAGTGAAGGACTCTGCACTGCTCCTTGCTGAACCTCAGATTTCTTTTTTGCTTCAGATTTCTAATTTGCTTAGGTCTCTCTGTATCCTATTCCTACTCTCCAGCATATCTCCCACTCCTCCCAGTTTAGTGTTATCTGCAAACTTTCTGAGGGTGCAATGAAGATATTGAACAAAACTGACCCATATTTCCTTAACTTGCTGGTAAGAATTCTGTGGGAGACTACATCAAAAGCTTTGCTAAAATCAAGGGATAACACATCCACTGCTTCCCCCTCATCCACAGAGCCACTTCTCATCATAGAAGGCATTAGGTTAGTCAGGCATTGCCCTTGTTGAATCCATGCTGACTGTTCCTGATCACTTTTCTCTCCTCTCCTCTAAGTGCTTCAAAATTGATTCCTTGAGGACCTTCTTCATGATGTTTCCAGGGACTGAGGTGAGAATGACTGGCCTGAGGAATAGGAGGTAAATGAGGCATTTCTAAAGCTACAGAAATATCCAAAACAGGACTTGGTAGTAATGAGGGATTTTAACTATCCAGACATCTTTTGGGAAAGTAATATAGCAAAACACAAAATTTTCAGTAAGTTCTTGGAATATATCATGGACAACTTCTTTTTTTTCATAAAGAGGAGGAATTAAGCAGGGGGGCAACCATTTTAGATGTGATTATGACCAATAGGGAGAAATTGATTGTGAATCTGAAGGTGAAAGGCAATTTCGGTGACAGCGATCATGAAATGATAGATGCTATGATTCTAAGGAAAGGAAGAAGTGAGAGCAGCCAAATAAAGGTAACGGACTTCAAGAAACCAGACTTTATCAAATTCAGAGAACTTGTAGTTAAGGTCCCATGGAAAGAAAATATATGGGAAAAAAGAGTTGAATATACTGGCATTCCTCAAGGAGACAATATTAAAGGCACAACTCCAAACTATTCTTGTGCAAAGAAATGATAAGAAGAATAGAAAGAGACCAAAATGGCTCTATCAGGAGCTCTTTAATGACTTGAAAATCAAAAAGGAATTTTACAATAATTGGAAACAAGGTCAAACTGGCAAGGAGGAGTAAAAAGGAACAGAACAAGTACGTAGGGATAAAAATCAGAAAGGCTAAGGCTAAAAATGAGTTACATCTAACCAGGGATATAAAAGGCAATAAGAAGATGTTTGAATAAATTAAGAGAAAAATGAAGGCAAGTGTAGGCCCTCTACCAAGTGGCGAAAGGGAGCTAATAACTGATGGCATCAAAAGAGGTGAAGTGATTAAAGCCTATCTTTTTTCATTCTTCACTAAATAGGTTAATGATGACCAGATACGCAATACAATTAATATTAACAACCAGCAGGAAGGAATCCAAGCCAAAATAGGAAAAGAACAGATTAAAGAATATTTAGATGTGTTAAAGTCAGTTGTGCCTGATGAAATTCATCCGAGGGTGCCTGAGGAACTCGTTGAAGCAATCTCAAAGCCATTAGCAATTATCTTTGAGAACTCCTGGAGGAGGGGAGAGGTCCCAGAAGACTGGGGAAGGGTGCACACAGTATCTAACTTTAAAAAGGGGAACAAGGAGGATTCAGGGATTTATAGACCAGTCAGTTTCACTTCAATAGCTGGAAATATACAGGACCAAATTATTTAACAATGAATTTGTTAGCACCTGAAAGATAATAAGGTTATAAGGAACAGTTAGCATGGATTTCTCAAGAACATATCATGCCAAACCAACATAATTTTCTTCTTTTGATAGTGTTACAGATCTAGTGAATGAGGTGGAGCAGTACATATGATAAACAAACTAAGCATGGCAGTTCACAGCCCCGGCATCTTCATAACATCACTTATGAAAGAAAAAAATTGCTTTAGCCCTGGCACCTAAGTGCTTGAGGGAGGTCATGAAGTCCTAATTATTGGAAGCTTTGAAAAACAAGTTGGTCAAACAGCTGTCAGGAATGGGCTAGGTCAGGGATCGGCAACGTTGGCACATGGGACCGCAGGGTAAGCACCCTTAGTGGGCCCCGCTGCTTTATCTACCTGGTGTTTCGCTGACCACGGCTCCCACTGGCCGTGGTTCGCCGTCCCGGTCCAATGGGGGCTGGGGGAAGTGGCATGGTGCTGGCCGCCGCTTCCTGCAGCCCCCATTGGACCAGGATGGCAATCTGGGGCCAGTGGGAGCCACGGTCGGCGAAACGCCAGGTAAATAAAGCAGCGGAGCCAGCTAAGGGTGCTTACCCTGCGGTCCCGCGTGCCAACGTTGCCGATC
This sequence comes from Dermatemys mawii, assembly GCA_007922305.1. Classification (NCBI taxonomy): domain Eukaryota; kingdom Metazoa; phylum Chordata; order Testudines; family Dermatemydidae; genus Dermatemys; species Dermatemys mawii. Next base: position 41,713,948 of record ML677348.1, read on the forward strand.
CCTGGTCTAGGTTTACTGTCACAATGCAGGGGGCTGGACTTGATGACTTCTTGAGGTTCTTCCAGCCCTTCATTTCTATGATTCTATGAAAAGGGGCAGCCAGCAATGCACCTTTCAGAGATCCTGGCTTCGGATGAGGAAATCAGTATGAGAGTGCTCTGTGGCTAAAAGACCAAGATGTAAAATTGATAAACCCAGAGGCAGAGCATGCTGGCTTTTGTGAATCCCATTCATAAGAGCCAAACTCTTCCCATGTGTTGCATTGCAAGCCTGTGTGTCCAACTCAGTGCTGTGAATTTTGCTAGGCATCATGGGGCCTGTAATTTAGGCACTGCAATGCTCAGTGTTACTGTGACCAAGTTCCCTTTCAAACCCCACTTGAAGTCATCATGCTTAGGTTTTAGAGCACAAAAAAAAAAAAATACTTATGTCATGTGCACTTTTACAAATTTGTGGATAAATCTGTATAAAACCAGGCCCTAAAATGCACATCCCTGCCCCCCCGCAAGCAAAACTTTCACAAATATTATATTTTTAATTAGCTCTAAGTTATTTTTGGTCAAACATACTTTATGCTGAACCAAGAGATATCTTTGTGCTAGCGGGGATCATATCTAACACCAAACTAAATCTGCAGAACTCTGTCCATTTTGGTTAATATTGATCAATTACAAACTGTGGTTTTGAATGGTAAAACTTTCATAGAAACATTACTTTGGATCACTGTTGGCCAGTTCTATATTCTGTGGCCTTATCTGTCAAGAATTTTGTTTACAGAAATCCTGAGCCAATACATGCTCAAATATATAAATATATAATGTGGACTAGATCAAATCAGACCAAAGAAATAAAACTGTCAAGTAAAAATATATTTCATAATATAGTTTTATAAAACAGACTGATTAGGATATACTTTCTCGCCCTTGGAGGCTGTGCTACCTTTCTTTATGGTAGATATACTACTTCTGATCAGAAGTTCCAGTTCATAAATTCAGGATAATTTGTCATTACAGGTGAAATCTCATAGTAGATACTGAATTAGTGGGCTAGAAAGATGCATGAAAGCTATACAAGCTAGTAGGCGCTTCAGTGTAAAAAGTCATCCCAACAACACAGATGTGTGTGATTGGAAAGAAGAGTAGGGATGGAAAGGGGAGTAAATACAGAAAACAGGTGAAATCCTTGTCCTACTTAAGTAAATGGGAGTTTTGCTACTGATGTCAATAAGGCTAGGGTTTCACCCATAATGTAGGCTGGAACAAGTTAATAGGTGGGGTTGAAATACAGAGGACAATTTTGAAATGTATGAGCAGGTAAATGAGCAGACAGTTGAATTGTTTATGGATGGATGATCCGACCATTCGCTTCTATAAAAGGAATAATTAGTCCTTTGAACTCACTGCTGCATGACATCAAGTCCAGGAGATGAGTAGGATTTAAAAATGGATTGCACCTTTATATGGCTAATGAAATCATAGACGGTTCCACCAAATAAAAATAAATAAATCAGAGATATAAACCTTTATGTGTTAGGCCATAAGCCTATGACTAACTTTAGTCAAGCATTGGGAAGAAACTTTCTCTTTGGGCAGATATTTATATAGTTGTTCATTGTAGGAATCCTTGTACCATTCTGTGAAGCATCTGGTATTGGCTATTGTTGTAGACCAATGGTTGATCTAGATGTACCACTGGTCTGATTCAGCATGACTATTCCTATGCTGCACATTTTTAAATGTATATGAAAGTGAACAGCATTCAAATTCATGAACTACTTTGCTTTGACCACTTCTTGTTCTAACTTTAATGAATATTCATGTTAGCAGCTCTCCAGAAAATATAACACTCCTGATATCCACAAGAGAAGCTCTGACATTCCCAGTGTAGTCCTCATCCTCAGTCACTCATCTTCCTTGAGCATTTTATTTTATCGCCACCTGCAATAGAGCTTTTACTACCCAAGCCTATATCATTAACAACTGTTTCAGAAGCAAAATCTCACTTGTATATGCATTGCTCAGCCTTTTTCCGATACACAAAATGGATTCATTAAGTGCTAGTGGCCCTTTTCTACATTATAGAATATTAATAAGAATGGTTCAGAATTCATAAACATCTTTCATTGACTGTATTCCTTTCATGTCTGTTGGAACTGATTAAAGGTCTTATTTGATTGTTTAAGGTAAAATCTATATCACTGAGAAGTTATTTTTTCAGAAATGGACTTTGATGTCCAGCTTGATATACTTTTCCAGTTTCTTTGATTTAGGTACATTTCATCTTCCTTTATTTAATGTATCTACACAGGCAATCCCTGAGATGGGGATGTAACATCATGGTGTGTTTTTTTTCAAAATCATTCACAATTGTAATCATTAATCTCACATAAACAAGTCAGATTTCCTGTTTTTTCCTGCTTCTCATATTTATCCAAAAATTATTTTGAAAGTGTATGCCCAAAATAATTATATCTCAGCTCAAATAAGCATTCTTTGAACCTCCAAGGTGATTGTCTAATCTGCAATGAAATCGTTGTGGCATGCTAACTAACCTCTGTTCAAATGTTTGTTGTCCCTGGTTTAGGGTCTTACTGTGAAGAGAAAGCTATTTTTCAGTAATTATATATTAAGGTGATTTTACTCTATATTACTCGAATCTATTATTGATAGATTAAAGTTGATACACCTACCAATAAAATGTTAAAATAAAACATATTAATTGTACCAACAATAATTAAATAATTCACCTCTATAAATATAAAATAGATAAAAATGGCCAGAAGACATTGACAATAATCAAGAAAGGTGTATAAAGTATAGTGCCAAACAGATATACACTGAAATAAAGGAACCAGTACACTTACATTTTTCCACACTAAGCATTTCTAAAATATTTTTGTTCAGTAACATTATTAGAGCTATTACACATTGAGAACTTTAACAATTCATTAAAGAGTTCAGCATAAACTGATTTTCAACTACGAGAGTAGTTCAGTTAAAGTACTTCATTTTGGAATACTAGAGTTGTCCTAAAAATAAATTATTCCAGTCATTTTACACGATTCTAAACTGAAAGCTCAACAACCTGATAATTTTCAGACCTCACTATTTATAGTAGGGAAAGAAAAAGAAAAAGAGCATTCAGAATAGGAGTAATTTGTTCTGCTTTTCACAAATCCACTCTTGGATTTGCATTCTTGAATGCACTCAGATACATATGCAAAGTCTGAAGTTATCTGCAGTTATTCAAATTTTAAAAGGGAGAAACCAAACAAGATGAAAACAGAAAGAGAGCAAAAGAGGAGATGAAAGCGCAGGAGAGATTAAATGGTGTTGACCTTGCAAAATTTCCACTCTGAAACTCAAAACCATAAGAATGCAGTGATCCAGACAGAGCCAGTATAAGCTTAAAGACTTACATACAGCTGAGGAGACATCACAAAGGGGAAAAAAGGAGAGAGAAACCCAAGTGGGAGTGGACTTGGGAAAGGACTGCAGACAAAATTGGTTCCCTGACTTTCAGAAGTTCTGGCAGCTCAGCAGGTCCACTGAAATCAGTGGGAACTGCAAGCTGATCTACATTTTTTTAAAAGAATCATTCCACTTATTTAATCATCAAAATATGGATGTAAGGCACCCACTAATTTTAGACACCTATTTTTGAAAATCTTGGCTTGCAAATATTGTTTAGTCTCATCACTGGTCAAAGAGGAAACTGGAGAGGGCCATGACTGAGAGGGGGCGTGGGAGATGAGTGTCCTGCAGAGCATAAGGGAGTTGAGGTTGTGATTCCTTAGAAAAGCAAGTACAAGAAGGGAACAAGCCTGTCTCCTTTCCAAGGAGTCAAATTGATATCCAACTTTATACTCTTCTCTTCTCTTCTCTTCTCTTCTCTTCTCTTCTCTTCTCTTCTCTTCTACCAAACTATGTCTTATAAAACAAGTTGTATCCCTATGGCTATTGACACGTGGATTGTAACAAATAGCTGAGCTGTTAAGTTATTCTCTCTTGTAGTTTCTCCTGGATGCCCTTTCATCCATGGCTGAACTCTTTTCCCCCTCCCCCTGACACTATTGTACTGAAAGAGACCTGTCACTTTTCCCTCCTTCAGTCCAGTTCTTGTCTGTGGACTCTTGATCCCAGATCTTCAAAAGGGAGTTAGGCACCTAAATATTGTTGAGGATTTTGAGTCTAGGTGTATGGGCTGAGTTTCTAATGTGCTGGGGAGTGTTCCCCCTGGCTCTGCGCCAAGCCCTATCCTCACTCCACCCTTCCCCCAAGACTCCACACATGTTCTGCCTCTTCCTGCCCCCACTCCGTCCCCACCCCGTGTCCTCTAACCCCGTTCCACTCCCTTCCCCAAGTGCGCTCAGCCCTTGCTCCTTCCCCCTCCCCCTTGCACCTCCTGCATGCCACGGAACAGCGGATCACAGTGGGTGGGAGGCACTGGAGGGTGGGGAAGGCACTGATACTGGGGGCTGCTGCTGGGTGCTAAGTCGGTGCCTATGGGTCTAGGTGGTTTTTTTCCATGAATCTAACAGGCTTCTGAGAAAGAACTCCTTAGTCTGTGCCCTTCCTTCACTACTGTTTTAGAGGTAGTATGTTTAACTTTTCTGAAATAATCTGTGAGATTCCCTGAGCATTCAGTAGGCCAGATTCTGAACTGGTGTAAATTGGTATAAATCTATAGAAGTCAATGGAGTGACACCCATTTACACCAGCTAAAAATCCTCCTTTGCCCCACGTTGCAAGTGCTCTGTCTAATGATAAAAAAAATATTTAAAAATGGAGTGAGAATCATATTAAAACAAAAGAAATGGTCAGATAACATATCTAGTACAACACCTCACATCTAGGTAAGGTCCCATGAGGTTGAGTTACAGTGAACAAAAAAGGATGTTGTAGTTCCAGCACTCCTTTCTTACCTCTGACTCTCTTAACCATGTAGCTCATGAGTCAGATACTTTCTCGTTTAAGTCTCTTGAGTTTTCTCTACCCCCTGCATCCGACGCCTTTATAGTGTATAACCATTTTTAATATTAAAGATGTGACAGAATTCATTATCATATCAAGCATGTAGGTCTAGGCCATATCAGCATTTCAACAATGTAGTGTTTGATTCAGTGAATTATCTAGGGGATGTGAAATAGTCTCTGTTCTCCATAAAATAGCTATTGTTCCCTGTATCTGCTTACATCCCCACTCCCTGTCTAACTCTGGATAGATTTCCCAGTCTCCCGTCTCACAACCTAGTTTTTCAAATCCCACTTTGACCTTGCCTGAACTTTTGTCAGAGAAAAGGTTGAGGTGACAGGATCTGGGTTTGAAAATCAATTGTTCCTGGCTGGAGGCAACAGTTAGAGCCAACCTCAGGCTGTCTTTAAAGGAACAGGATTTACATTTATTGTGTAGCTTCTTCTTACCGGTATTTCTACTCAAAGCAAATATGAAATGTTGGATGATTAAATCCAGTGTGTCACAAAAATGCTCAAATTCCTTTGTAAAAGAGCTCAAGAGTAAGGGTGTCTGAGTGTCACGTCTCTATAGAAAAATCTGAATCATGCTAACTGAACAAGGTTGCCTTCAGCACCTTTCATCAATAATACACTTCATTCTTCTTTGAACCAATTATTACTGGCTGAAGCAAGGGGAGGGAGGAAATGGTTGCTCAAATACATTTATTGAACAAAATATGGAAGAAAGTCTTGATTAGTGACATTAACAGTAAGCATTTGACCAGCTTTTGTATAAAGTGAGAACAAAAAGACAAACTAATTCTTATGTCCAGCTCTAAAACTATGGACTCTAAATATAAACAAGAAAATAGGCCTATGAAGCAGGGAAATAACTGTACATGTATTTAGGATGGAAAACTAATATGCAAGAAACAAATCAAAAGAACTCTTACTGTATAATATTTATAAGTTCCTTATCTAAACCTCTTTCTGAAAAGAGTATTACCAAAAGACTCTCATGCCTTCAAGTGTCTACTCAAAAGATGGGCCTGCAGTTGCCCACAACTGTTTTAGACTCTCCCTCCCCACCCTCCAAGTTTAGCTGTAGTATTTTAAAATTGCTATTCCAACCAATTTAAAATAAACCTTACCTATGGTAATCTAATAAATCCTATTATGAAACATCTGCAATTGTTCAGTAACACTCATACAGAAAAATCGAAAGGCAAGAAATAAAGGCATTGTGTTAAAATTGTTACTTTAGATTTTTTGAGAGCAAAGAGAATTTAGTCTGAGGCCAATCCAGTTAGCACATGTAAATAGTTGAACTCTTATATTGTTATTGGTTGGGTGATTGAGTCATGTGGTTGAAAAAAATTGGAAGTAGCACCCAAAAACACAGGCAAATGGAAACGCTGAGAAGCCGAGTCATGTAACCAAAAGGTTTTAAAATGCAGGGATTGAGGCTTTCATTGATAGAACGGTGGATGTGTCTTTGTGTGAAAGACAAGTTGAGTACATACAAGAAACTGTATGAGACTCAGGGAGAGAGAGAAAAAAAAGAAAGCCATGCAGAAGTCGGGAGCAGGGAATGTGTGGCAGACTGACTATGTCCTGTAATATCCTGAACAAACATTATGGAATTAAGTTGAACCTTATTGAGTTATGGTTAATAGCTTTGGGGCACATGGCATTAAAAACAGAATTGAGTGTGTGATGTTGTGGCATTTCATATATATTCTCTAATAAGAAGGGGGGACGCTAATGAACTTCCTCTGTTGTCATCCTTTGAAGCCACCATCTGGGGAAATATGTATATACTGGTTCAAACTGGATCCTCCAGAGACCAACAGACAAAGAAAAGACTTTTGGACAAAAGCTTGGCTTTTAAAATGACTCAGGGTCTTCTTCCTGATCCACTTAATGGACAGGACCCATAGTCTATGGAGGGCACAAATCCTTAGGGGAAGATATGAATGACTTAGTCTACTAAGGCCCCATATGACTGTGTGCTTGTTCTGAGCTGAAGCTTTGATGAACTCGTAACCACAAACAAGCCCTTTTTGGAGGGGTGATGCCTTATTAGCAGATGTGCAGGTACTTTTCATGTTCCTAATAATTTTTTTCACTGAGTTTTTTTGTACCTAAAAATAAAGTAGGCTTGCTTACAAAGAGCTGTGTGGTCACTTGTATCTGTACCAATCACTCTGTTATCTGTCATTAAAGAGAAAGCAAGGAAGTCTGTTTAGTCAGACTGTTTTGCTGGGAAATATCCAGTGAGGGCAGGAAACTGTGCAGTCATGGAATACCCTGGTCAGACTAGAGGAAGATGCAGTTCCCCACCCGGAAAGACAACAGCAGAGGAGATGGAAGCTGAGGTAATTGCCCTTGCTGAACCACTGAGCAGAATACAGGTACAGTTGCCCTGCTCTGTGACAGTATGGCCCTGGGAGAAGCCTAGAGATAATTCTGGATCAGGATGCTGGCTTGGAGAAGCTTGGGTCTGTAACCAAAAAAATCTACTTTTTTTTTTTTTTTGGTTCTCCTACATTTGGAGAAGTGGGGCTTTGTATATTCCTTTAAAAAATATTAGAGTGTATCAAAGAAAGCACCAGAGATCACTTCTCTGTCATCAGTTTCTGCTCCCAAATGGAACTTCTGCAGGGCCCCAAATTTTGACTGTCTGCTTGGGCCAAAAAGGGGCAGCAATATTTGAAGATAGAATAACAATTACTGATTGACTGCAAGGAGAGCAAAGGAATCAGTAAAAGAGCTAGCACACTGTGAAGAACACTGCACTGTTGTTCATCAAAGTTTGCTATGACTAAGCAGTTATTTCAAAACAAAACAAAAATCCCTCAATTCAGCACATTCTGGTGTCTCATCCATCATACCAGACACTTTTCTGATTTGATTGAAATGTCTTTTTTTAATTTAAACACAGCATTGATCACAGCAGCAGCTTGCTGATGACTGCCTGCACAAGCCTAGGCAAGCAGGTATTTTATCCAATTATGGCAATTATAGCCAAGAAGAGGCCATCCACTTGCAAGTCCTATATTGTACAAAGTAGGAAGCATATACAATATCAGTAGATTTTTTGTGGAAGTTTCCATCATAGATACAACACATTTTCCTGAATGTTATACAGTTTTTAGCTTGCACTTCCATTTAGTCCAGCAATTTATGTATCTGTACTACTAATGTATAATTTAATTTGACTTATATAACAGATAAACATTTTGATTTTGTATTTATACTACCTTATACATTTCATGGATAAGGGTTAATATCTTCTTCTATGTACTGGGCATCTGTAAGTACATTTTCAGTATTCAATATATAATAGAAAAAGATGCTCTTATGGAACGATACAAGTTTGTATTTAATAGCAGGAGGAAATATTTTTTAGAAATGTGTGAATAATTTTAGAAGCTCAGAATTTTTTAAAAACTTCACACTTATTTAGGTCCAGATTCATAGCTTTGTAAGGTTGCAAGGTATCCTCATGATTATCTAGCTTGACTTTTACAAACAGGCTATAGATTTCATCCAGTGCTTCCTTCATCTAGACCAACAACTGACAGTTAAACTAGAGCATATCTTTTAGATCTGTACCTCTTTTCATCTCTCTCACAGACTTATAGACTCATAGACTTTAAGGTCAGAAGGGACCATTATGATCATCTAGTCTGACCTGCACAATGCAGGCCACAGAATTTTACCCACCCATTCCTGCAATATACCTCTCACCTATATCTGAGCTATTGAGGTCCTCAAATCTTGGCTTAAGGACTGCAAAGCACAGAGAATCCTCTAGCAAGTGACCCATGCCCTCTGCTGCAGAGGAAGGCGAAAAACCTCCAGGGCCTCTGCCAATTTGCCCTGGAGGAAAATTCCTTCCCGACCTCAGATGTTCAGATGGCGATCAGCTGAACCCTGAGCATGTGAGCAAGACACCAGCCAGACACCCAGGAAAGAATTTTCTGTAGTATTTTAGATCCCATCCCCTCCAATTTTCCATCATATATCACCAGGCCCCTCTATTACCATAGTCAAAGATCAATTGCCAAAATTATGTTTTCCCATAGTTTCTCTGAAGTTTCTCTGAATCTTCACAAGTCACCAATTATATTGAAATTCATCTGTGACCCTTTTTTAGGTCTCACACTCTCTGCTGGGTTGGTTCCTGATCTATCAAACAAATTTGCGAAAGTTAAAGGCAAAAATATTCTCTGGTCACCCTTACCTGAGAGACTCAAAACAATGCAAGATTTAAATAAGAACAGCTAGACAGAATTCACCTCCTGGATAAACTGAAGAGAGGGATGAAAGGGGTTTATCTGGGCATTGGTTTGGCCACTTTTAAGTAGACAGGGCCCACTGTAACTACAGGTAAACTAGACAGCTGCCTAGGATGACTAGGGTTGCCAATGTTCTACTCACACAAAATCGGACACCCTTGACCCGCCGCCTGCCCCTCCCTCCTCTGAGATCCCACTCCTCCTCTGAGGCCCTGCTCCCTGCTCGCTCCATCCCCTGTCCCTCTGTCACTCGGTCTCCCCACACTCGCTCCCTCATTCATTTTCACCTGGCTTGGGGTGTGGGGGGAGGTGAGAGCTCCTACTAGGGATGCAGGCTCCAGAGTGGACCCAGGAATGAGGAGCTCAAGGTGTGGGAGGGGGCTCTGAGCTAGGAGGTGGAACCACGAGGTTAAGAGTATGGGAGGAGGCTCCGGGCTGAGGCAGGGGGTTGAGGTGTGGGAGGGTGTATGGACTCTGGGCTGTGGATATGGGCTGTGGGTTGGGGCCAGAGATAAGGGGTGCAAGACGATACTCCAAACTGGGGCAGGAGGTTGGAGTATGGGGAGTATGAGGACTCTGGATAGGGGTGCAGACTCTGCCCTGCCTGCAGGTGCCACCACGCCTGCAGGTTCCTGGCCAACGGGAACTGCAGAGCTGGCACTTGGGGTGGGAGCAGCACACAGAACCCTTGGCTGTCCCTGTGCCTAGGAGTTGGACCAGGGACATGTCGCTGCTTCTGGGAGCTGCGTGGAGCCATGGCAGGCAGGGAGCCTGCCTTAACCCTTTCTGCTGCTGACCAGACTTTTAACGACCCAGTCAGCAGTGCTGACCAGAGCTTCCAGGGTTTCTTTTTGACTGGGCGTTCCAGTTGAAAACAGGACACCTGGCAACCCTAAGGATGACAGATTCAGCCAAGGGTGGAAGGTGTGGCCAGGCCAAAGCACAGAGATTCTGTGACCCTATGCACCAGATCACAATGCCACTCACTCAAATTTGGCAGCGCCAAACCCTCTCTTGTGCCATACCCACCAAACTATCAGAAGGCTTGTCGTGCCTTCTCACCTCGAAAGACTGATGCACCTCCCCAGAACACTGCAACCTCCCAGTTGACAACCCCTTTTCTAGGGCATAGGAGGGGGTTATCTGAAGGTTATTGTATGGAACAAACCTCTGTCCCCCAAGCCACATTTGATAATTCTGTCTTGAATGGAATGTCCCAAATAGAGTAAGGTACTTAGGAGCCAAGAGGGAGGAATTTGGGACACAGATGATTTTGCTAGGTGCCAAGGAAATGGAAGAATGAGGATGAATAAATGATGAAAGATAACATTGAACTCAGATGAAAGTGAAAGATGTGCAGAAGGTAGAAAAGAGTTAGGGAGAAAAATGAATAGAGGCCAGAAAAAGATTCAGGAATATTCAGATAAGCTTCAGATCTATTTGCAGTGCAGATAATAGTCAGTGGGTGTATTTGAAACGAACCTTTTGAAGTTTACCCATCACTAACATTTACACAGAAGATCTTCTAGGCACTTAAGATATATTCAGAAGAAGAAGAAACAGAAATTCTAGTCACTACATTTCAAGGCAGTATGTCTATGTTAGTAGTAGGAGCTAATGTATATTTTATTTATTCTTTTTTAATATGAGATTTTATAATACTTAGGATAAAATTATCAGCCTTTTTTTGGACACTAAAGTGTGCCTAAGAGATTAAATGAGTTTTTGATTTCAGTTTTTGTACTTTCCTCATCTAGCAGCTCATTAGAAAGATTGGTGTACATTTCAGCTCGCTGGTTATGCACACTTCTGATTCTGCATCATGTAGTAACTTCCTTTCCTAAATCAAAACACCTTTTAAACTGTGTCAGTTTAAAAAACAGGCATGTAAAAAGTAAACTGGAAAGTGCATGGGTCCTTTACCTAATGCTTGTCTCTCTTTTTCCTTTCAGCTCATCTGAGGGCAGCAAGTTGCTCTCAGCTCTCCAATTACAAGTATTTTGTAAATGTAAAGCTACACAGTAATTCTATCTCTCCCTCTCACTCACACCAATGACTTAATACAAAATCATTTTTTAATATTAAAAAATAATTTTAGAAATTAATCTATGCCAATTACAATCACATAAACAGAGTTAACAGAATGAGACAAAGAAACACTACCACAACAAATCCCAGCAGACTAGTAGATAAGGAAGGTTCTTAAAAAAAATTGACCCTAAATAATATATATTGCATATAATGTGGCTCATGGACAGGAAAAAAGAGAGACATGGAAAGGAGAGTTCAAGAGTCAGAGAAAGGAAAGAAGACATTTATCTTATATGGTCCTGGGAGGAGTCTCAAGGTGAGGGAGTGTTTGTGGCATGCAGAGCCTCAAAACATTTAGGGGTGGATTTTCAAAAATGCTCAGCAGCCAACAACTATATATAGTCATCTAAATAAAGTGGCCAGAAAAGTTAGCCCTTAGTAACACAAAATGGCAAAGAAATGTATATTTAAACTGGCAGAAGCTTAAAAGGCTCTGAAAAAATTAACTTTGGGATTGATTCTTCCCTTCTTCTATCTCACTGAGTAAAATAAGTCAATGAGACTACTCCTGAGAGTAAGTACTTCTCAATACAGCTGACTGAAAAACAGATTTTTTTTTTATTTTGCAGACAATTCTGGCATCTCAACATTTGTTTGGGATGTCAATAATTTTTGGTGAAACAAAAAGTTCAGAAAATGTTCCATTTGGCAATGTTGAATTTTTTTGTTTAGAGCAAGGTCAGTGTTAAATTATATCTACTTGAGCTGCTGTGGTGCATCATGGGAGGTGTAACTTCTGGTCCCTCATGCCCCCCATTTTTTCCTATGACCCACACTCCCTGGCTGAACTACATTAGCCGGGATGTGTAAGAAATGATGTTCCTAGCCTTTGTCAGAGGTGGAGTTTAATGGCAGGAGAGAGATCACTTGATCCTTACCTGTTAGGTTCACTCCCACTGGGGCACTGGGCATTGCCACTGTCGGTAGACAGGATACTGGACTGGATGGACCTTTGGTCAGACCCAGTATGGCCATGCTTATATTCTTATCTTCCATAATGCATGTCAGTCTATCTCTGTAGCTGACAGTGTTTTCTAAAAGACTTTCTGTATCTCCAGGATGAAGGTCATGGTCAACAATGATGCTTCTCATGCACAATGGACTTCTTTACTATAAGGGTAAAAGTTAGCTTGTGTGGGAGCTGGAGCTTTCTCAGGGGCTGCTCCAAGACTCTGGAGTGAACTCCCCTGGCCATCACAAACCCTACCACTTCTATCTTTTCCTTATGCGCATGTAAAAAAAAATACGACCATCAAAACAGTACATTCCATTATGCATGCTCCTCCTCCTTGGGTTGGGTGACGGAGAGACAGGGTGAGATAACAAACACAGCCATGGTTCTTAATGCACTCAGATACCACAGTGATAAGCGCATTATAAGAATAGGCACAATGGGGGCTGAGGCGGACACAGAAAATAATGTTGACTCAAACCACATGGAAAATTTTGTTTCTGTTTTGTTGGTGGAACAATCAACCACAGTCTCCTCCCCATCCCCTGGAAAATTTAGATATTGACAAAACTCTTCAGCGAAGACTACATTCGTGTGAACTGGGGACTTGGGGGGAGTGAAATGCAGCACTTTGGTGCACAGTGCTATTCATACCCCCTTAGCTCAAACTGATTGACCTGAATCAAAGGATCTGAAGGCAACAGTGTTTTCCACGTGCATCTCATTCAACAGCTGTGCAAATAACTCCTTCAGTAGGCTAATGGTATGGGGTAAATCCCATGGCATCTATACAACATATTGAGAACAGTCATACTACATTAAATCCATAGTAATCATACATTTTTATTTGGAGATTATTATTAAACTGTCTGGAAAATACATCATTAGCCAAATGTTAATTAATGATTAGGCAAAACATTAGCCTAGAGGGTGACCAGTTTGTCTGCTTATACTGAATATCGAATTTGTTCCTGCCTCAAGTCTTTCTTGCATTTAGATTATAAAGAGTATTTTAACAAAGACTGAGAAAATTTGTAAGCTTCATTATTACATATTAATGACTTTATTCTACATTTTATGTCTGTACAAAATAATTGGTAGTCTATGTGTAGAATTGTAATGATCTGCAATAGATGTAAATATAGTGAAGGAAGAGTTGACATTTCATGTTCAAGTGAAGGGAGAAAGGAAAAATGGAGTGGAATAAAATGCAGCAACACAACAGTGTTGGAGAGTACTATGTAACTGGCAGGATAATTTTACTGGCTCAGAGGAAGAGAAGCTGAGAATGTAAACAAAGCGTTCTTGATATGGCCATACTGTGGTGCTTGGGACTTTGCCTTTAAGGGCTCAGCTTCCCAGAAAGCGAGTTGGGTGGGGGCACTGTGAAGCTCTTGTTCTGCACAACCAACTGGAACAAAATACAGAAAAAAGCAGGTCTTAGCAAGCTCCTTAAACACTGAGACCCTCCACCTGCCCAGGGGGCAGAAACACAGGCTGGGGCTGTTCTTTGGTACCCTGGCCCCCAACCCAGAGCAGGTGGATACTTCGGGGCTCCACACAGCAGCTTAAGCTCCCTGGGCAGCTTTTACCACAGCTGGCTTCTGGTGGCACATCCTCAAGAGGAAGAGAAGGAGCAGTGGCAGGGTAACGGAGTGGGTGAGGATCCTACACATGTCCAGCTTTTGCCTTTTGAAAAAGCAGTCACCCTACTCCCAACTTAGGCAGCTCCCTGCCTAGTGTGCTTGCTTTTATGGATCCTATTCTTAGGCACCTTTTTCTCCCTTTGCATTGTGTAGGGAGCCTAGGTGCCTCACTTGGGCTTTGTAGATTCGATTTGATGGCTAGACGTCTACAAGTTAGTCATTGCAGCACTCATTGGCTATGTGTCTCAATGGATTTGGGACTGAGCTATCACTGAACATCACACAGAGAGAACAGTGGACTGTAGAGTGCAAATGGGAGTCTTTCTGTAGACAGCGAGACTCACAGCTTTGAGTTCCCAAGCAAACAAACTAGAGGCGTTTATGCTTAGAAAAGGTCAAATATACAACAAATGAAGTTGAGACAGGCTACTTCTGTGTTCTATTTTTAACAATGCAGGGAGAAGACTTGTGTTTTTAGAATATATACAAAATGCATCCACAGCTTTCTGATATTGTATGTTCATTCAAACAGCAAGCCTGGTTTCATCGCAATTAAACAAGAGGAATCAGGAAATCCCCTACCAAAGCATAAATATGTTAAAATTAACCCTGCAGAGTTCCAGGGTCCTCTACCCATGCAGTTTCTTGTGCTATCCCCCTGGGGACAGACAGCACATAAATTGGCTGTAATTCAATCCACAGGGAAAAGGGCAGAAATTCCTTGCCACAAACAAACACAGCCCCAGGACATTTTATTCTCTTCAGAACAGGATTTATGGCTTCCTTAATCCACAGGAGCAATGCTATAAAGGGAGGAGAAAGGCCTGGGAGGATTGTTATACAGACATCTGTACTTGTTACTGAGCAATTTAGAAATTCAAAAGCTAAGACCTAAATCATAGTTGCCTCTCTGGATGCCCTGGTGGCAGGAGACAATATTGCAAGTTCCTTTCTCCTCACATTCCCCTGCAGGAGACTGACACAATTTCATAAACGTATAGATTTTAAGCCCAGAAGGGACCATTGTGATCATTTAGTCTAACCTCCTGCATAACACAGGCCTTAAAACTTCCTTGAATTAATTACATCTTCAGGTCCAATAGCTGTAGTTTAACTAGAGCATACCAACAGACTTTGTCTACAAGTGTTATGACCTATGGAAATCAAGATGTGCTGCTGAAACAGCCTTGCCAGAGTGTCTGGATATAGTAAAGGAATGGCCAGAAGCTTTCCTTTTCTATATCTGAAGGAAATACCATTGATTCTTGTTACCCCTCAATATTCTGGAGACAGCTTGCTTTGCAGAGTCATGACGTCCACAGGCACTACAGCTTGGGTGTTCTATATCCTCATCACCCTATGTAGCTTTGCTTTTAAGAGTAATAATTGGCTGTAACCTTTCAAGATTAAGCCAGCTTTCAGATCCAGATTGCTTTCAGATCCAGAAATGGACAGTTTTAAGAGGTCCATCAAAGTAGTTGCATACAGACTCAATCAGTTTCAGACTGTCAGTAAGAAACAGTCTACACTTTGGACTGTAAAGTTGCCATCTATGTAACATGGGAACTGTTTATGTTTTGGCTGTATTTGCCTAATAGATGTTTGGATAGTAAAAATTCCTCATGGGTACCAAGTGTGCCTTAAGAATGGGTACATGATTTCCATCCTCGCCATTCCCCTCCTCTCCATATTGGTCTGGGCATAGCCATTTCTCTGTTGGTTTTTATTTATTGTAACATTACTCAAAATTTATTAACCATACTGTCACTTTATGGCTCTCAAGAATTGTAAAGTTTTTTTGACATATAGTGCCTCCCATTCACTTTCTGACTCTTCTGCAGAGATCAACTCATCATTAGTTAGTTCAGTTATTTATGTTCCTGGACAGAAGAAAAAATGGCATGCAAAGATATTTTTCACAGTTTACTACATTGTTTGCAACACAGCCTTAGCTGCAAATTAATTGAACAGCCCTCATAAAGCATATGGGTATATTTATAGGAAGAGAAATAAAGTTTTCACAACAGTTGAACTAATTTTGTGAGTTCACAAAACAAAAATGAAGCCTGCAAAAATATAACAGTGGTTTCCCATCACTATTTTAATAGGTGGTATTTTAATTAATTACTATCTTAGAGTTATCTTTTTTCCTACTATATGAGTCTTGTAGTTCTCCATTTAGCAAACATTCTCCTGTGTTATGAGGGGATCTGAAATTCACATGCCAGATTTTTGCCTTAAAAGATCAATTTCTATTAAATTGTGTCATACCAATTATTTTGTTTTATGCCTTACTTATCTTCAACAATTGATGGAATTGTAGTTAGCTTCTACTTCAGAGCCAGCAGAGGGCACAAAAACCATTCTTGTTTTTTTGCCAGGCAAAAAAATAAATAGTTTCTGTAAATTCTCTACCAGTGAGCGGGTGTCTTCTAAAAACTATATTATTTAAAATTTTGACACTCTTTATCATTTTTAAAGTAGGTCAGTTATCGTTTTGATCCTGAAAATCTTGAATGTGTCTCTAACTGTAATTTTAAAGCTTGATCCTGCAAAAACTTACAAACTTGGGTAATTTGCCTTCATGGGCTAAATTATTATGTTGCTGTATTTGTGTGAGCTGACCCATTAAAGTTACCAGAGTTTTGGGGTTTGTGGGATCAGGCCTTAAAACAAGATTTATACATAATCCAAATTTCAGAGTTTCTATCACCTGTCTGTGTGATAGACTTGCTGCAAGACAAGCCCAAGAAAGAAAACAACAGAACACCACTGGCCACCACCTACAGTCCTCAGTTAAAGCCTCTCCAATGCATCATCAGTGATCTACAACCCATCCTGGACAACAATCCCTCACTTTCACAGGCCTTGGGAGGCAGGCCAGTCCTGGCCTACAGACAACCTGCCAACCTCAAGCATATTCTTACCAGCAACAGCACACCGCACCATAATAACTCTAACTCAGGAACCAATCCATGCAATAAACCTCGATGCCAACTCTGCCCACACATCTACACCAGCAACACCATCACAGGACCAAACCAGATCAGCCACACCATCACTGGTTCATTCACCTGCACATCTACCAATGTAATATACGCCATTATGTGCCAGCAATGTCCCTCTGCTATGTACATTGGCCAAACTGGACAGTCCCTACGAAAAAGGATAAATGGACACAAATCAGATATCAGGAATGGCAATATTCAAAAACCTGTAGGAGAGCACTTCAACCTCACCGGACACACCATAGAAGATTTAAAGGTCAGCATTCTGCAGCAAAAAAACTTCAAGTCCAGACTGCAAAGAGAGATTGCAGAGCTGCAATTCATTTGCAAATTTGACACAATCAATTTGGGACTGAATAGAGATTTTGAATGGCTAGCTAACTACAAAAGCAGCTTCTCTTCTCTCGCTATTCACACCTCCAGTTCAGCTGCTAGAGGAACACCTCACCCTCCCTGATTAGAGATAACAAGCTGGTTCAGCTTGATTGGACTAACCTTGTTATCTCCCACCTGGTTCTTGCCTACCTATTTATACCTGCCCCTGGATACTTCCACTGCATGCATCCGACGAAGTGGGTATTAGCCCACGAAAGCTCATGCTCTGAAAAAATTTCAGTTAGTCTTTAAGGTGCCACAGGACTCTTTGTCACTTCTGCAATTCCAGACTAACACGGCTACCCCTCTGATTCTTATCACCTGTCTGTTTTGTTTGTAGGCTGCTGGTTGGCTAAAGGGTTCTATTCTTTAATGAGTGGCTAATTTGGGCTAATAAATAAATTACCATTCAATCACTTAGTAACCAACTAGGTGGCTGTACAGAGAAACCATTTTCATTTAGTTTTTTTAAGAAAGATAGGCAAATACCTTGACCCCAAAGTCAATGGTAGTAATGTTGTCAAATGCAAAGAGTAAGCATTGTTTTATTTATTTGTTTATTAAATTTTAGTTTATTTACTTGAGTCAGCTGGCTTTTAATTTTTTGTTTCTGATGGAAATAGCTTTTTAAGCTTTAATGTTTTTCTGTTAAAGTGATTCTGGCATTACAGCCCCGGCATAACTCAGTGAGCTGTTCTCAAATAAAAATTTTACAATTTGACTTTCTGCCAGATAGAATTTTAAAATGTTGATGATGCTCTTATTGTTTTCCTTTCCCCTATTTTCATTTCTTGCTTTGGAACAAACCTTTATTGCCCTCTTGCATTATAAGAGAACATAGGTTGCAAATAGCTTCTGTTGTATGGGTTTTTCCGGAGCTGCTTTGTAACATCTTGAGCACTTTGTTTGTCCTTTAGCAAATTACAGTCCTGATCCTGAGAGATGCTGACTTCCTAAGAAGTTGTAGGGGCTTGGCAGTTCTCAAAATCAGGGCTTAATAATATTTTTATCTTTGTTAATTTTGCCATGCTTGATGTGCCTGATAGCATTATGGCAAAGAGATGCTAAGATTACTTGGTTAGTGGGTGTAGGTCTCATATGTGTGATCAACAATTTATGGCTATTGAAAATGTAAAGGGAGCCAGTAACAGACAAGTTCTCAAATATGAGTGAGCCCTTAGATCCTATAACTCAGTCCTATAACTGACCTATCAAATCCTATAACTGATCTATCAAATCCTATAACTGACCTATCAAACTCATTTGCTGAGCTCTGTGCTGGGTCAATGGCAGGATCAAGGTTTTCTCATCCATGAAAGGCTTGGGTGGCTTTTTTTTTTTCTTCACAAAAAATGGTAAATAGCACATGCAAGTACTCTTCTAATTGCACAATAACATTTTTGTACTTTGCATCAGACTGGTGCAACATGGATAGCTTTCCGGGGATTTGATGTGAAAGCAGCTGGAAGTCAGTGATTTTTTGACTCTGGTTTGCTATGAGATGTTGATCTCATTTGAACTCAGAACACAAAGTGAAATGGGTTGGATTGAATAAAATGTTTGTACCATGTCACTAAAACAAAACCACTTGATTTCCTACTGTTTGACTCCACAACATCCTAATGCTCTTTGCTGCTACTCTTGCTGCATTGAAGACAAAAGATGCTGCTGGTGCTATTTCTCTGTAAAAGCAAAGACTTGAGATTTACTTTTAGCCTCCACTGATACAGCTGAACGTCCATTCTATATTCCTTATGTTTTTAAATTATTATGGAAGCAGCAGACCAAGTCAGAAGAACCCGATACGTTATTTTTTGGGTCAGGCACTAAGCCTGGCATGCTTCACGTACTTTTATAAAACCATATGGGAATTACAGCTTGAAGAAGATGCTGCTGCAGAAGCTGACCTGCTGCTCCCAACATTGTTGTTGCTACTTACCTGTCTTCTTAGCTCTGATTACTCTTCTAATATTCTTCCAGCAGTTTTTTACTTAAAGGAGGAAACAGCATTTAAACAAACAGAAAAGCATTCATTATCTCCCACCTCCACCCCAACTTACCTTCCCACAGCAAAACAATGAAAATAAGATTCAGAAATATTTCTCCCCCAATAGAAAATCATACTTATGAACAAGTGTGAATTTTAGGGGCCTTAATGATTAACTACAATCTTTTTGATGCCACATCTATGGGGTCTTTTTGCTCTGCAGATGATCTCTGCACTTGCTGATTGTATGTTGTAGGTAAAATTCTGCCTTTGAAATCTTTCTCAGCATGTGGAACTGACCCTTTAACTTCCTACACCCACCCTCTGCTGTGATGTATGGCTCTGATTTTAATCATATTCACTGACCAAGACTGCTTTAAGCTCAGAGTACATATAGGGTATTTTATAGTTAAATAAATATTTTTTTAAAAATACGATCATTACAGGAAAAAAAAACAAATAATTTGGGTTTTGCTATCTATATTTTCTAAATGATATATTCTTAAAATCCATTTTTTAAACTAAGTGCATTAACATGTAAATGCAGCTTCTAGATCTCTTTGCCCTTGCAACTTTAATTATCAAGGTAAATATAAAATGTATGTGTAATTACTTTTAGATAAGACTGTTTTTTAAAAATTTTTTTAGAGTACAGTTGACGAATTCAAGTGGTATTTTAGTTGGAGGAGATGGGGAGGGGGTATTTTTCCTAAAAATGGTCTATTGATTTTTTACCAATATTTTAAACAATGTTTTTTTCACATGGCAGGAGTCCATTAGGGCTTGGGGAAGAAATAGTTGACATTCACAAGTAGATGGGAGAGTGCTTTAAAAGTACAGACCCTCTTTCTCTTCAGATAAGCACCCACTCTTTGGTGCTTATCCAAACTATGTAAAGATGGTGTGCAAAATTAGCGTGGTTATCTAATGAGAACAGATGTTCTCATGAGATTTCTCTTATTTATCATGTTATTGATTGTTTGAATTATGGTACCAACTAGAGGCCATAGTTAATATCTAGGACCTGCTTCTACTAGGCACTGTACAAATGTGTTGTAAGCAGCTGGCCCTGCCCCCAAAACTTAAAAATCAAAATAGATCCCGAGAAAAGAAATCATATTAATCCTGACTTTACACTAGGATTTACTTTAGAAATGGAGGCCCAGATGCTCAGATATTTAGATATCTAAATACCTGTGTAGATCTGGGCTACGGAGTTTAAGGTTTCAATCCACAAAGGGACTTGGGTGCCTAAATTAGTGCAAAAACCATAGGATACACAAATCCTGAGCTGGCAGTCTAGGTTCCCTGTACATTCAGGAAGAGAGAAAGGTGCCTATGAATGGGATTCACAAAAGCCAGCACACTTGGTGGGGAGCTGCCAATGAGAGGGATATGTTCTAAATCCCACCCTCATCACAAATTAAGGAGCCTAAATCTGGGTTCTGTCTCTGATCCACAACCAGGAACCACTCTCTTAAAGTCAGGCAGCTTAGGCACCTAAACTGTTTCTTGTGAGAGAAAGTTAAGCTATTCACTTGAAAGAGACCCCCATTCAGATCCCTTTTACTCAGGCAGAAGAAGGAATTGAACAGTGTCTCCCACATCCTGGGTGAATACACAGGCTAAAGGTTTTAAGGATGCATCTCCTCCAACATTTTGTGTGGAGCATGCCTACGGGATCAGTCACTGAAGATAAAATAGGCAGAGATGCACTACTCTCTGGTTTGTGGATCATACTAGAACTTTGGCGGGATATAGGCTTACAGACACCTGAAGTTAGGCAGCAGTGTGCAAGACCAGAAACAGAAACAAAGGTGTTTACAGGCAGCAGTAGAGTGGAGAGGTTGTGGATTGTAGTGGTGCTTAAAATTAGTGTTTAGGTGCCTATGGTCCTTTGTGCATCAAGGCGAGAAAGCCCAGATCAATAGGTGAAAGTTTGGCTGTTGTATTTAGTAAGCATGGCACTGGGCTTTTTCTTTGTGTTTCTTCTGGGGAGCTGTGTGGTTTGTTGTATCATTTTTTATTCCACTTTTGGAGAATTGTAAAAGTCATTTTAGGCTATGTCCATTTTTTTTTCAAATGCCAAAGTTTTTGGGGTTTTTTTGTTTTTCTTTCCATTGACTTCACTGCTCTTTGGATCAAGTCATGATTCTTGAGTGTTCTGTCCAATCTTGATTTAAATGGTTCAAGCACTGGGATTTTTGCCACTTCCCTCAGGATTCTGAACCATAGTCTAATTATAGATCTCATTATTTCTGCATTTGCTTTTTTCAAACCCTCTGGTATTTCTTTTATCTCAGTAATGCTTGCAACATAATTGCCAGTGCTTCACTGAGTTTATTAGTTAATTCCCTTAAGACTGTGGGATTCATATCATACTGATCTGCTTATTTATATATGCTCAGATTTTCCAAACATGCCTTACCTGCTTTTAACAACAGCCAGGCTGACAAAATCTTAATTAATTCCTAATTGCCATACCACTTTTGTTTAGAATTATTCTTTTATTAACAGATTTACTTTTTTGCTGGTATTTCTTTCTTACTTATTATTTGTATGACTATCATGCATGGAAGTCCCAGACATGAACCAGTACTCTGTTGTACTAGGCACCATGCAAAGCATGGAACAAGATAACAGTCCCTGCCCCAATGAGTATATAATCTAAGTATAAAACAAGATAGAATAGATGGATACTAGCAGACAGAGGAGTTCAAGTGAATAGTGAGACAATGTTGATCAACCAGGGTGCAATCCACAAAGGTCCTTTGGCAACTCAGCCCTGTTTTTAGGCACAACTTGGAAGCTACAAAACTTTCGTTCTGCTGCCACCTAACCCTGTAGATGCCTAAGATCACTCACTGCCTAAATGTTTGCCTCTGGGCACATGCTCTGCTACTTTATTCTAGAGCAGGAGCAATTCACAAACTGGGGATAGAGGCATTTGGCCACCGAAGTCGTGTGGAGGCCAATCTGGTAGGCATGCTCACAGGTTCCTTCCAGCCTGAGCCCCTCACATGTAGCAGCAAAGTGGAGGAAGGAGGCACACCCTTAGCATCTTTTAGCATAGTAGTTAGGGTACTCACCCAGGATGTGGGAAATACCTCGGTCAACTGCCCCCTCTGTCCTAGGAGGAGATGAGATTTGAACAAGGATTTCACAGGTGTCTGTCCTAACCATTGGACTATGGAATATTTTGATGTGGGCTTTTTTCAGTCCCTCCTATTGAAGTTGTTCCACTTTAATTCAATAATTAAATATTAATTGGGTCAGTGACAAATAATGATTGTAGAATAACCTAGTGAACTCACCTGAGAGGTGGCAGACCCCTTTCCAAATAAGGAGGACTTGAACCTGGTGTCTCCTATATTCTGGACAAGTAACCTATCCACTAGGATAACTGTTAACAAGGAATATCACCTCTTTTCCCCAAAAAACTTTTGTAGAGTTAGGTTACCTCTGAGTACACCTACCACATTGAGCTATGCATATGGCTTAAGCAGTCAAATGTCTATCCTTCCCATGTTTGTGGATCTCTAGCAGAGCTAAGAGCCTCCCTGAAACCCAGACTAAGGCACCTATTTCTATGACAAGGGTGGGTCTTAGCGCACACCTCTTTAGTCAGCATCTCCCATTGATTATCTTAGGCAGCTCCCTGCCTAGTATCCTGGCTTTGTGGATGGCATCCTAAGGCACCTGTCTCTCCCTAGTCATTGAATGTGGAACCTAAGTGCCTATCCCAGGCTTTGTGAGTTGCAGTGTTGTTTCTGTGATTTTCTTGGTACCTAAAATTTAGTCACTATGATGCTCAGCATTACAGTTCCTAAGCCCCTTTGTGGACCTGCCCAACAGCCTACCTGTTGTCTATTTTTTTTTGTAGGCATTGTAGTAAAAGAGATTTTTAAGTAGGTATTTGAAGGGAGATACTGAGGTAGCTTAGTGGATGTTTACAGGAAATTTCTCCTGAGGATGTGAGGCTGCATGGGACAAAGGATGAAGGTACATACTACATTTTCAAATAAATGGGAAGTGGTTATATCTGTAAAAACACGCTTCAGATACTTCTTAACTATCTGGGGTATGTCTACGCAGCTCACAGAAGTGAGCCTCCCATACCAGAGCTAAGCTAGCAGAGCTCATGTGTAGCTGTGTAGACAGTGCTCTGAAGTTGTGACTTGGGCTGAAGCTCAGGCACTGAATACTAAGGATGGGCTTCACTAACCACTCTCCAGTTCAAACTGCAACTTCAAAGTGCTGCCTACACAGCTATTTTTTGAATGAGTTCCACTAGACCATATCAGGAAACTTGGGCTGGGACGCTTGCCTCCATGGGTTGTGTAGACAAACCCTTTAGCAAGTGTTAGTTTAGAGATAGGATGTGATCATGGGAAATGATTCAGTTAAGTGGTGATGGGGGCTTTAAGGATATATAAGAACAAATGTATGTTTTAAGAACAGATTTCTTTAACCAAAGTGGGCCTTAGTTTCTCAAAAGCAATGAGACAGCCGCAGCATCCTCCAAAGTCATTAATCAGAGTGGATAGAGCAGCAGCACAGTCCCCATTTATCATTGGCCAGACTCTGCCAACCTTAATCAATGCAACTACTCAAAGTGATTAAAATTTGCATTTTTTTCCCTAATGGGATTATAGCCACAACTAACCTGTGGCCTTTAATTTTTTTTTTCTGTATTTAGTTATACAGGACATAGTTGTTGGTTTATAATCAGCAGCATTTCTGGGGCAGCATATAGTTGCATTGCCTGAGGAGCAGACTGAGTAGTCCTGGCATAGTCAAGGAACTGTGATGTGATCGGAATAATAGAGACTTGGTGGGGTAACTCACATGACTGGACCACTGTCATGAATGGATATAAACTTTTCAGGAAGGACAGGTGGGGAAGAAAAGGTGGAGGAGTAGAACTGTATGTAAGAGAGCATATGCATGTGAGATTACTCCAGCATGAAATTGGAGAAAAGATTGAGAGTATTTGGTTTAAGTTTAGAAGTGAGAGCAATAAGGGTGATGTTGTGTTGGGTGTCTACTATAGACCACCAAACCAGGAGGATGAAGTAGGTGAGGCTTTCTTCAGAAAACTAACCAAAGTATCCAGATCACAGGCCCTGGTTCTCATGAGGGACTTCAATCACCCTAACATCTGCTGGGAGAACAATACTGCAGTGCACAGACAATCCAGGAAATTTTTGGAGAATGTTGGGGACAACTTCCTGGTACAAGTGCTGAAGGAACCATGCTCCTCTTGATCTGCTGCTCACAAACAGGGAAGGATTGGTAAAGGAAGGAGAAGTGGGTGGCAAAGTGGGAAGCAGTGACCATGAGATGGTCAAGTTCAGGATCCTGACAAAAGGAAGAAAGGAGGGCAGCAGAATATGGACCCTGAACTTCAGAAAAGCAAACTTTGACTCCTTGTGGGAACTGATGGGCTAGATCCCATGGGAGGCTAATATGAGGGGGGGAAGCCTTATTGAGGGAGTAGGAACAAACTATCTCGATGTGCAGAAAAAATAGCAAACATGGCAGGTGACCAATTTGGCTTAACAGAGAAATCTTTGGTGAGCTTGAACATAAAAAGGAAGCTTACAAAAAGTGGAAACTTGGTCAGATGACTAGGGAGGAGTATACAAGTATTGCTCCAGCATGCAGGGGTGTAATCAGGAAGACCAAAGCACAATGGGAGTTGCAGCTAGCAATTGGAATTGCAGCTAGCAATTGGAGTTGCAGCTAGCAAGGGATGTGAAGGGTAATAAGAAGGGATTCTATAGGTATGTTAGAAACAAGAAGAAGGTCAGGAAAAGTGTGGGACCCTTACTGAATGGGGAGGCAATCTAGTGACAGATGATGTGGAAAAAGCTGGAGTACTCAATTCATTTTTTGCTTCAGTCTTCACAGACAAGGTCGGCTCTCAGACTGCTGTACCGGGCAGCACACTGTGGGGAGGAGGAGAGCAGCCTTCAGTGGTGAAAGAGCGGGTGAAGGACTATTCAGAAAATCTGGACATGCACGAATCATTGGGGCCGGATGCAATACATCCAAGGGTGCT
Organism: Dermatemys mawii; assembly: GCA_007922305.1. NCBI lineage: Eukaryota > Metazoa > Chordata > Testudines > Dermatemydidae > Dermatemys > Dermatemys mawii. Next base: position 41,739,329 of record ML677348.1, read on the forward strand.
GAGGGAGTTGGCTAATGTGATTGAAGAGCCATTGGCCATTATCTTTGAAAATTTTTGGCAATTGGGGGAGGTTCTGGAAGACTGGAAAAAGACAAATATAGTGTCCATTATTTTAAAAGGGAAGAAGGAGAATCCAGGGAACTACAGACCAGTCAGCCTCACCTCAGTCCCAAGAAAAATAAGGCTATCAGGGAATCCATTTTGAAGAACTTGGAGGAGAAGAAGGTGATCAGGAACAGTCAACATGGATTCATCAAAGGGCAAGTCACGCCTGCCAACCTGATTGCCTTCTATGATGAGATAATTGGCTCTATTGATATGAGGAAAGCGATGGATATGATATAACTTGACTTTAGCAAAACTTCCCTGACTAATGTCGTAGCTCAAAGAACAGTTCAGTTTAGGTGTGGTTCAGACTTTTGCCTGCTTCCCCTAACTAAATTGCTGTACTGTCTTGAGTTCACCTACCAGTAAAAACTAAACATCCATCAGCCACCTATTCACAGCTGAAAAATGTTTGTTTCTGCATCATACTTTTAGTTTAAACCATTTAAACCATTTAAAATAAGGACAAAAGTATAATATTTAAAGAAGAGATATTCCAATGGTAATGTTCTTTGGATTCATTGTGGTCTGATGTCACTGAAATCAGTATTTTGAACAAAGAAGGCTTCCCTCCCCCCATTACTATGCCAAGAACCTTACCATGTGGGGACTGTCAGAAGACAAGATGGCATTAATAAGAGAAGACACCTAATTTTTGTGGCTTAATCTATCAACATTTTGAAATTTTGCCTCACCATAGAAAACAAAGTGACCTATTTTAAAGTGCTGGTTTCCCATCAGGGGCACCTGGTGCTCAGTAGAATCTTCCTGTCAAGTCCATGGAATGCAGCTGGACAATACTTTCCCCGAAGTTAGTGATATATATGTTTCAGTACTTGGAGGGTTAATTATAATTTTACTTTAATAAAAACGGTTATTCTTCACTTAATAGTGCTTTAAAACACACACACAAAAAAACCTCAGCCATTTTGGGGGAAAAAGCCATCCTTTTATTTTTAATGTAGGCTTTGAAGTGTCAGAGCTCAAGCCTGCGTGACAACTTTTTGATCTTAAAAGCCTTGATTATGGAGAGCTTCACTTTTGTGCACCCATATAGTTGCAGAAAATTGCAGGTAGTCTGAATAAAGCCTTAAGGCTATACGAGTTTACATAAATGGTTTGTATCTCAGTGTAACTATCAACCACCTGATGGGGTTAATTTAGGAGGAATTACAGAGAAGTATTTAATAAGTGAAAAAAGACTGGTTAAGAATTAACCAATAGACAGAATCTTGGCTAAGGAGAACCGATAGAATAGGATATAGAATAAAACCAGCCCATTCAGAGCTTAATAAAAGGATAAAAAGTGCATCTGAGGAAAAGAGAAAAAGAAGAAAGAGAAAGACAAATATTTCTGCTCTTTAATAATAAATATGGTCCTGACACATTTTTTAAAGTCATTAATAGGAGAGCTAAGAAGAGGAAAGTTTAATGCAGAGGAAAGTTTTACTGAAGCTGCCAAGGGAATAGGGATAAAAATCACATTAAATTAGAAACAGTGCTACACTGCAGTTTCAAAGTCTTTAGAAGAATGATCACAGGTGCCAAAAAGAAATGGCCATCATCACGGAAGATATATTTCTAGGGTATGATCTAGCTGCCTTCGAAGCTAATGGCAGCCTTTCCATTGACTTCAATGGGAGCTGGACAGGATCCTTAATTTTTCTATGGCAAAATACAAAGAACAGATTTATATTTTCACAAATTATATAAGAATAAAAAAAGATAAATATGCCATTTTCCCAGAAAGATCATAAAACATTTATGTCAAATGGAGCTGGGTGATTTATTTTTTCAAATAGCATGTTTCAGCCACCCAAAATATTTTTCAGGTAGCAGCCTCCCTTTTAATACTTATCCTAGTGGCTAGAGCACTAACCTGGGATGTGAAAGACCAACATTCAATAACCCTTCTGCCTGACATAGGAAACCCAAGTTTCCTATCTCCCAGATCAATGCCCACACCACTATAGAGTCATTGTCTATGACTATAGAGTCATTCTCACCTATTTTTCTTAGCCCAGTCATAGTCATTGTCAGTATATGTTACCAGGAAGCTATGAATCCAAGCCTCCCACACCCTGGGTAAGTGCTGTGATCACTAGGTCATAGGGTATACCTGGGGGCAGTATCATCACCATATCCTCAATTTTTTTTTTAGATGAAAGGATGACCTCACTTAGATGGCTAATTCCAGGAGAGGGTGGATAGAAGAGAATCCCAGGTGGAGAGAGGTGTCTCCCAACAGTCAAGATTTAGGTGCATACCTCCCTTTGAGGGAAGGGCTTAGGTCCCACCCATCTCCTTCACATTTCCTATTGGCTAGTTTAGGTGTCTGCCTGCTCAATATGCTGGCTTTTGTGGATCCCATTCTTAGAGACGTAACTTTCCCCATGTATTATATACAGAGCCTGGGCACCAAATTTGGCATTGAGGATTCCAGGAGGTGGCAGGGCACCTAAACTATAGGTGTTGCAACATTTAGTCTAATTCCTCTTTATGGCTCTAAACTTAAGTGGCTTGCCCAAGTCACACAAGAAGGTGCAGCTGAAGACTTAACTGGACCATCTTTCCTTCTTTGAAAGGATGTACGATCACCTCAACATGCAGACTTCTAGAAAAAATGTAGGTGCACCTAAGAGCTTGTACACACAGTGCCAGCAAAGAGCTGTAGAAGGATATACTTTGTAGAACACTTTCATGTGTTGCTTTCTAATTGCTTCAGGTAGACCTTTCTGGTGCATGCTAAAGGGTACCTAGTTTGCATTAACATAGTTCTATCGATTTACAAAGATACTTAGATGCCCAAGCTCAATACTTAGGCACCCCTGATATTCTCAAAATGCTGCTTAGCTGGCACCTAAGTCCTCTCATTGAATTAGTATCCACTGGTAGGCATGTGTAAAGCTGTCTATGCATGGACACTGCCCCACAATAATGAACTACTCAGAGCCCAAGCTTAAGTCAAAGTCTTTTGGGCCTCAAAGCAGGATTCTCAAATTAGGTATCCCCTCACCTATCTTAATAGTGAAGCCTGATCCTATAGATGTGCTCATGGACTCATAGACTTTAAGGTCAGAAGGGACCATTATCGTCATCTAGTCCAACCTCCCGCACAATACAGGTCACAGAATCTTACCCACGCCCTCCTGCAATAAACTTCTAACCTATTTCTGAGCTAGTGAAGTCCTCAAATCATGGTTTAAAAACTTCAAGGTGCAGAGAATCCTCTGAGTGCCCCTAAGTCTTCACACCTGTCACAAGAGATAGCCTGGGCAAACAGTCATGAGTGGATGTGTGTGTGTTCTCTGACAGTCTGGGTTCTCTCCTGCGAGGCAGGAGACTTGGGTTCATGTCGTTGCTCTATTGAATATTTAAAGTATTTATACAAAGTGGAAGAGCTCCAACAGGAGAGATTCCCATTCCAGAATAGCCAATAGTCTGGTGGTTAGAGCACTCACCAAGATTGTGGGTTCAAGTCCCTGCTCCAAATCAGGCAGAGTAGGGAGTTAAATCACTTAGCGCATATCTCAGGGAAATGCCCTAATCACTAGACTTTTGACTGTTTTGGAGTCTTTGCTCTCCTCTCTCTGTATATTGTGTTTTTTCATGATAGCTTACTGAACTGGCTTACGTGCCTAACTCCAGGAGCTCATGAATTACAATCCAAGGTACCTCCCTTTGACCTATTAGTAAAGTAGCTAGAAGCCTAGATCAATGGGAGTTAGGTGCCTAAATACCTTTGAGGATCTGGGCTTAATCAACACCCCTTTCCTCTGCATTTCACACCCTGGCTAGCTTTAAGCAGCTGCTCTTTGAGCTTGCTGGCTTCTAAGGATCACTTGCTTAAATGTCTAACTCTGTCTATGCATTAAATGGGAAGCCTGGATAATTAACATGTGGATGGGAATTCCATTGAGCATCAGGCACCTAGAAATTAGATGCTACAATGCTCAGCAGAGCAACTCCTAAATAATTCTGTGAATCTGGCCCTCGGTGCTCAATGTGGTAGCTTCTGTCACATTATAAGCAGCTCCTATGCCATGCAGGAACAGTGTCCTGTTCTTGCAGGGCTTACAGATGCCTCATGATAACTACCTTCCAATACGGTGCCACTCTTTCACCTACACAGATGTCCACTCTGTTCAGGAGCTATGCAGCAGGACAAAGCAGCTGCTCAGTGAAGATCTTAGCCCCACCACAATGTAACCCTGGCTGCATGGTTGACTATTGCCAATCCCAAGTTTTCAAAAACCAGGAGACAGGCTTAAAAATCATGCTATTTACCTCTTATATATCTACATAGAGGTATATGTATTTTTTTCTTTTCCATCTTGGATCTGAGCCTTTAGGATGTACTCGGGTCTTGTTTTCAAGTTTTTTCTAAACAACCATGAGGGCTAAAAATATATTTTTAAATGAAATGTGCAATTTTTCACACGACTCCATGAAATGTCATAAAGAAAGAGGTCAAATATCATAATATTCAAGATAAATTTCTGAGGGTGCTGGATAACATCCTCCCACACCTTTGCTAAGCTGTTTTTCCCCTCTGAGTCAGTTCTCCAGCCTTTTCTATCTCTGTGCATGAGACAAAAGGTCAATATTGCTCATCCTGGTTGCTTCCACTGGAAGGCAATGGATTCCCTCTCACTACCCTCCACTTTATATTCTCCTCAGGACATCAGTATATAAAGAGAGGTAGCAAACAAACTGAACTACACAAGTTCTGGGGGAACCATAAACAAACATTCAGTGAAGGGGAGAAAGAAGGAAAGAGAAACTAAGGAAATAAAGATAGGAAAATGGCCTTTTTGGTGGAATTATGCAATATGGCATCTTGGCAAAAAGCTAAATTATTGAGGCATTTGTTTATAATACATCAGACATGAAGCCCCGATGATGATATCAGACATACATAGGTCCCTGCCCTATAAACACAGCAGTGGACCTACTTGCAAGATTGTATTTACTTATGTTTTGAAAGATCAATCCCATATCTACTCTGCTTTACTTAGATGGAGTTTTGCAGTGAACAAATGCCAAAATCAATTAACTTGTCAGGGGAAAAATGAAATAATCACTTTTTACCTTAGAAAAAATAATTGTAGTCATTTATTAAAATGTTGGGACTCATTAAATTGAGATCCAGTACTGAATTTTGGAAGCTGTAATGTTCAGTGATATAAATATGTGTATATTACATTAAACAAAAAACTACATTAAAAGAATGTTAAGGTTGCAAATTCAAGCATTCATAATTGAGGAAATGCCAGAATTAGTTGCCTGACATTCAGTCTCTTTGTGCGTATGCATTAACTTACACTTCACTTACAAGGTCCCATACAATTTTTTTTAGATGATCCCAGCCTCATTCAGCCCACAGCATGATTGCTGTTCTCTTAACAGCCAGCTATTCAAAATTGTGTTTTCTCCTCACTCTTCAATACATGGATCCATGTTTTATTCACTGTACATTATTTAAACCTTGCTCTGAAGACAGAATTATTAATTCCCTACTTGGCTTTTCTTTGGAGCTCACTATAGCATCTGAGTGCTTAAGAAACACTTATGTTTTTATCTTCGAACATCTGTGTGATATGGTATCATTTCCATTTTATACATAGGGAACTGAGTCACAGACATTAATGTAAAAATCTCCACTATCTTGAGATGCCCAGCTGAGATTCCCATATCTGATTTTTCAAAGTACTTCGCATTAATAGGACTTCATTGGTTCAGAGGACAGCTATTATTAATTTCAGTTACAGCTCAGGGTGTTCAGCACGTGCATCTCAGACCACAGATGTCTCTAGTTGGGCACCCAGAAAATGAGGAACACACAATTAGTGACCATCTGTGAAACCTTTGATTTAAGTGATTCACCTAACATCCAACAGGACCTCTGTAGCAGAGACAGAGATAGAATCCTGTTCTCCAGGGCAGCATTCAGCTCCCTTAACCAAGAGACCATCCTTTCTCTTCCTGCAGTCCCCTGCTTCATTCGCTATGTACCTTTCAGCTTCTGAAACAAATAAAGTGCAGGGCTTTTGCAGACAACAGTTTTATTCAATACACTGCTCTAATCCATTCCTTGAGCACTGTCCATCCTGTGCACTGAATGAGGTGGAGGATCTATGGAAAAAATAGCATGTAATGATATAATTAAAAACAGTATCAAAATGAATATGCACAAAGGGGGCTAATTAAAAGTTTTAATGAGGAAATTTAGTTCTGGCATTTCCTTTTGTGTCCTCCACTGCACCATTAACATTCTTTCAAAAGCTTTTTTTAACATAATTTCCTAGATTTTTTAAGAAAACTGAAAAAGGGGAATTGGGATCATGTAGACCAGAAGTCTCCAAAATGTTCTGCATCTCCCCCTGGGGCGAACAGAGGAACTTTCAGGGCAGCACTGTGGGGTCACAGCCAGGGCCATCCCACATGGAGGGTGGGGTGGGAGCACCACCTAGCTTTGCTCTGTCCCTAGATCTGCTCTAGCCCTGCCCCCCGTCTTGGCCCCCAACCATGGCCTGACCACAGCTTCTGCTCCTGCCCCCAGACTTTTCCCCATCCTCAGTCCCATTCCTGGCTCCAAACCTGCCCCCAGATTGTCCATGACCTCCTGGAGACATGTCCCCGTTCTGGTCTTGCCTCCTGGGGGTGGAGCACAGTCATGAAAAGTTTGGAGATCTCTGATGTAGAAGAATATTGACTGTCACATTGGTCATCATCAAGGCTGGCACCATTAGATCCTCCAGACAGACCTCTGCCCCTTGAGCTAATTGAGTAATTGATAAGATTAGGTGGTTGTGAGACAGACACTAGAGGAAGCTGAGGCATGCATTTTACCTGAGTCCACAGTTATTTTCTCAGATGAGAAGAATACTGAGGTTCTGAAATGAAGGATTTTAATTCAGTTTCTGAAGGGAATGGAAGTGGCTACAGACTCTTCTGCCCTTTGCCTCTCTAGATTGTTCTTGTCTCTGTCTTTTTCTCTGCTCCTCTCCCCTTTCCTCATCCCAGTCTCCTTCTCTCTGCCCCCTACTCCAGATCTGTGTTTTAGCTCCAGCTCTTTCCCACTCACACATTCTTCCCCAGGCCCTGGCTTCTCAGTCTCTAGGCTGAAATGCAAAGGAGTTTTTTCTTCTCATTGGGCGCAGACAGCACCCAGGAGTGTATTAAAAGCCCTAGAAAGGAAGTCACCCTGCTCTCAATTCATGTATCTAGTGCAATGTCAGCTCTGGAAGCCAAGAAGAGCAATTGCAGGGAAAGGTCTACTTAGGTCCTGTAGCTGACACACTCTATTTAGCCTCTATTGAGCATAAAAAAATGGAGGCTTTCTGAAGTTTCTGACTTGATCAAATTTAGGTGGATTTTAATAGATAATAAAGACACATCTCTGGCCATAGGATGACCCACCTTGCCAAATTTCAAGTCTCAACCCCAATACATGGAGATGCAAGAACTTCGCAACAAACCAGATATAAGACATTTTAACATGGACAAAACAACTTATTTTTCCCTAGCCTCTCTCTGAGAAAAGATGCAGCCATTTATGATTAAACTTAAATAATTATAGTAATTAATAATTGAGGCAGATTGAGCATGAAAAAATTCAGCCCAACTGGTTAAAATTTGGCAAAGTTATAAGCCACTTAAAAAAGTGTCGTATAATGGAAAATGTTGGACAACCTCAACATAGGTGTCACCACCTATACTCTATAATAATTTAAAAGTAGTTTTCTGAAAAATTACTATTATTATTCTCTATATCTGCTTAGTCTAAAATTCTTTTCAAGTTATACATTTGTATTTAAGATGAAAGGGACTGAAATTGAATGGGTAAAATATAGAATTTTCTGTAATACTTATTTAACTGGTTTAGTGTTTATTTTTACTGTGTGATATTGAAATACAAAACAGCCCAATTTAATGCTTGTAATTATGAGAGAGCTGAAGTTCCTGCCCCAAATCCTAACTATTTTATGGAAATAGACGCACTAAAGTTAATAAGGCAAGCAGAATAAGCCCCAGTTGTCTGTCAGTGTCACAATAACAACTTGCATGTTTTGGAGAACACTATGATTTCTAAGGGTGAATTCAGCTGATAAGCCTTTTTTCTTCATTTGTAAATGCACAGAATAATTTAGAATATGAATTAGATATGTGCTAAGTATTCACAATGAAAACTGAAATCCGGCAAAATATCCCTGTTTGGGGCTGTGAATTTGGGCCTCCAAGCAAATTTGCCATAAAGTTTAGTAATGAAATCTGATGAGGTTCAACAAGGACAAGTGCAGATTCCTGTACTTAGGACAGAAGAATCCCATGCACTGCTACAGACTGAATGGCTAGGCAGCAGTTCTGCAGAAAAAGACTTAGCAGTTACAGTAGACATGAAGCTGAATATGAGTCAACAGGGTGCCCTTGTTGCCATGAAGGCTAACAGCATTTTGGGTTGTATAAGTAGGACATTGCCAGCAGATCGAGGGACGTAATCATTTGGCATTGGTGAGGCCTCATCTGGAGTACTGTGTCCCCTTTTGGGCTCCACACTACAAGAAGGGTGTGGATAAATTAGAAAGAGTCCAACTGAGGGCAACAAAAATGATTAGAAGGGTCAGAGAGGTAGCCGTGTTAGTCTGAAATTTCAGAAGTGACAAAGAGTCCTGTGGCACCTCAAAGACTAACTAAAGTATTGAAGCATAAGCTTTCGTGGGCTAGTACCCACTTTATGGGATGCATGTAGTAGAAGTACTTCTGATGATTAGGGAGCTGGAGCACATGATTTATGAGGATAGGTTGAGGAAACTGGGATTGTTTAGTCTGCAGAAGAGAAGAATGAGGGGGGATTTGATAGCTGCTATCAACTATTCTAAAGAGGATGGATCTAGACTGTTCTCAGTGGTACCAGATGACAGAACAAGGAGTAATGGTCTCAAGTTGCAGAGGAGAAGGTTAAAGTTGGATATTAGGAAAAACTTTTTCACTAGAAAGGTGGTGAAGCACTGGAATGGGTTTCCTAGGGAGATGGCGGAATCTCCTTCCTTAGAGGTTTTTAAGGTCAGGCTTGACAAAGCCCTGTCTAGGATGATTTTGTTGCGGATTGGTCCTGCTTTGAGCATGGGGTTGGACTAGATGACCTCCTAAGGTCCCTCCCAACCCTGATATTCTATGATTCTATGAATGTTCACAAAACCATTGAATAAACCTGGGCTAGATTATGATCATCATAGAATTCTAGATAGGGCTCAGTGAGACTTTGAGAGGTCGCCAACTCCAGTCCCTGATGCTGGGGCAGGACCAACTAAACCTAGACCATGCCTGACTGGTGTTTGTCCAACCTGTCCTGTTTTGACAGGTATTCCACAAATTCTGTTGAAAGCTTTTTTTTCAATCCTTAACTAGCCTTATATCTAATATCTAACTTAAATTTTCATTGCTGCAGATTAAGCTGATTACTCCTTGGCCTGCCCTCAGAGGACATGGAGAACAATTGATCACTATCGTCTTTTTGTAACATTCTTCAAATATGTTAAGGGCTGTTATCAGGAATCCTCTCAGTCATCATTTCTGAAGATTAAACATGACCAGTTTTTTAAGCTTCCCTCATAGGTCAGATTTTCTAAACTTTTTGCCATTTGTGATGCTCTCCTCTGGACTCTTTCCAATTTAGCCATGTCTTTCCTGAAGTATGGTGCCCAGAATTGGACACTATTCAAGCTGAGGCCTCATTATTGCTGAGTGAGCTGGACAATTACCTGCCATGTTTTACATACAACACTCCTGTTCATATACCCCAGAATGATATCTGCCTTTGTCACAACTGTTTCACATTCTTGACTCATATTCAGTTGGTGATCCACTATGATTCCAGATCCTTTTCAGAAGTACTGCTGTCTAATCAGCTACACATCATTTTGTAGTTGTGCATTTTCCACTGAAGTGAGATAGAATTCAGTTTTGCCTGGTTTCTAACACAAAATTCAGTTAATCTCAGTGGTTTCAAATGAGTTTCACATTGAGATATTGTATAAACTTGAACCCCAAAGCAAAACTGATGGAGATGTAAACCCCAGCAGATTGAAACCCCTTGTGTAAGAAATCCACTGACTTTGAAAAAATTGTAGTGTGAGAAAGGGAAATAATGTAATGCTATCATTGGTGCCTAGCTGCTGTAATTCCAATATTTAACTTTTAATTTTACAAATACCATCCCCCTCCTCACCAAAATTCCCTTGTTAATTGCTAACTCAGGTTACATTTCTAATTATAGCTTGTAAGCTCCACTGGTGTATTTGCCAACATACATTGCTTCTTTTAACATATGGTTCATTTATTCAGTGTGATTATCACATTGTAAATATATTAGAGTCCTATTGTCAACAGTCATTAAGATCATTCCAACTTTTTTCACATTTTATTTGTGCAATGCAACTGAGGCTTTGTTGTAAAATTTAAAGCAATATTTTCTTTTGTGTGTACATATAGTATACAGTATGTGTGGGGGATACATTGTGTCTCTATTGCAAAGTCCTTTCTTATGGGTGTGTGTGGAGATGCAACAACCCAGCAGGAACTTCAAGATATTGGCTTTGATTTCAGAAGTATTTAGGCACCTAACTCCCATTGGTTTTAATGGGAGTTAGGTGTTGAAATATCTTTGAGGATCTGAGCCATTGTGCCTGAGGAAGGTACAAATACTCCACAAAGCTTTAGGAAAACACAGACTTGATTAGCCCTCCTATACCTGTTCCCATGGGACACCACAACCAGAAATGTGATGGCTGCCTCTATGTGGATTCCCTTCAGGGAAGCTAGCATCTTGGGCAATTCCTGAAAGCGAGGTATGGGGTTGTCTCTGGACACTTCCACAGGGGAAGTGTCTATGTGCAAGGCTTGGTACACAGGAAATTAGCACAGTATTTACATGTGATTCAGAACATGTAATTACAGTTACACAAAAGGCTGAGTTAGAAAAAGACCAGTCTACCATGTAAACATGTTATATCTGGGTTTTTTTTGTCTGTTTTTTGTTTTTTGCTTTTGTTTTGATAAATGGCTCTCTCACGCTGTCTGAAGTAAGACTGTCAGTTCTTACTGTCAGAAAGAAGGTAGATACAATAAGCTGATGGTGTGTTCAATAATTATAGCCAATAACAAATGTGGACTTCTGGATCACTATACCAGTCTCATAATGGAGTTACAGACAGTCTCTATAATTCTCTATTTTGCCACCCAGAAAAACTGCACTTTGTGATAATGATCATTTAAATCAAAAACCATACCACATTAGATTACTCCCAATCCCAAAAGACCCCAGATCAATTGGTACTCCAAATCCTACACCAAAGAAAACATGGACAGTCAATTCTATACTAAATTAAATAAAGGTTTATTAGCTAAGAAAAAAGAATGAGAATTATTGAGGGGGTAAAGCAGATAAAATACATGAATAAGTGAATCGCAGTTTGTAATTCAAAATGGTGGCCATGATGTAATAAACTGCCAGTGTCCCAAAATTCTTTTCAGGGTTCCCAGATTGTCTCTGGGGATCTTCACTTTCCATCTGATATACTTCCCAGCAGAAGTCCAACTAGTCCAAAGTTTTCTTGAATTCATGTTTATAACTTCTTCTGACAGAAAACACCCTGACGGTGTTTTTACCCTCAAGGGCTTTTCCTTTGATGATGGTGAGTGAGGAATGCATTTAGAGATTTGATCTGTGATCATCACACACAATGACCACTTGGTTTGAAATTAGCTTTTTTCTGTTAAAGTTCTTCATTTGCATTTAACAAAGCTTCTTTCTTGTTTGATGAGTTATTTAGTTACAGGGGTGTTTACAATGTAAATGTTTGCAATTACAGTAAAGCAGGACACAGAGAAGTAAAAACAGTGCATGTAACATCCCATTAGTTTTCATGAAGTTTAAACACCAAATAGACTCATACATTACTGTGATCTATACTAATACACAAGTGAATTGACCTGAATGCACTCTGGCATGACCTAGTCTGCCAGTGTCACAGACACAAAGTCATATTAGCTGTGGATTAACCATTCAGATAGTAAATGGATAAGTACATTGTCTGCCATTGAAAACTCACCATTCACACTGCCTGACAACCTCTCTGATTTTTCAGATATTAAATAAGTGTATCAACATTTCAAATAGGTTACTAGCTCTGAGCACCAGAAAGACAGCTATATAGAACAGTATATTCATACCAAAGCTCAGATTTTCCATGGCTCTTATTTATGAAAGAAAATCTATAGACCCGAACAGCTATTAATCCTGCAAATTTCTAAAGAAACTAGATCACTAGTATCATTTTAAAAAATCGATAGAGGTTAAATGTATATGCATCTCCACTATAAGTTTTTTGGCCCATCCTGAAGAGTTGTATAATCAGACTATAACTATCATAACATTCTGTAAGACTTTTTTCCATAAGATAGTGGCCTTGTGAAAGCTGCTGGAGACCAAATAGTATTTCCTCAATAGTGACAGTTAAATGCTATAAAAGTTATGGAACATCAATGTCAATTTGAAAATCAATGCCCTGTGTGTGTCCTGGCCCTGTATTCAGAAGATGCATCTAGGCCAAGGTCAGACACAAGTTTCCAGAATATGGCTCCAGATGGGGATAATATAATCTGAGAATGAGGTAGAAGACCCGACCAGTTTGTCATTCTTCCACTGAAATGATTTATTCCTGCTGAAATGTTCAGCTACCAAAATAATGAAGTGATCTTTGATTAAATTCTAGGAAAATTAAACTTTCAAGAAATGCTGCAACCAACCAGAATAAATTTTTGAGGATCAGATTTCTTCAAGTAATTGAAATTTATAAGAAGATCAAAGCCTGACTGAATGTTTTTCTTTGTTTGTCTATGAGATGATGAAAAGAATTGGGCCGCAATTTGCCTGCATTTGATGTCGGTACTGATGCCTGTAACTATATTGAGGCCAAGTCTTCAACTCTTCCTCATAGTGGTAAGCATATATGCATGCCAATGTTTCAATTTCATTCGGTGGGACTACTTGTATTAGTATGTGCTCACTAGCATGAGCAAAACTGACACAGTTCTTATGTAGTTAAAAATGCTTTTAATAAGCTCTAGCATCAGTGTTATTAACTTTAAATTCCCTGAGGTTGTAGAGCAAGGTTGCCATGACAGGACATTACTAACCATAGCTTCACCCAATAAGTCATTAGGAGTAGCCGCCACATCACAATATGTACACACAGGAGGAACTAAGCACAGGAACTGATTTATAAAACACCCGAGTACACCTCATCTATGTTTGGATATACCTCTGCTTCCTGATAAGATCTCACTGTGCACTAAGTGGTTTCCCTACTCCCAAACCACCTCTCACTCAAGTATAGTATTTATGATGGCACTGTGGCTCTAGTGTGGGACTGGGAATCAGGAATCCCAAGTTCCATTTTCTGATCTGCTTCAGATTCTTTCCATAGCTTGGATGAGTCATTAGACTCAACATATTCAAAACTAGTGCCTGATGTTAAGCACCTCAGTTTACATACAGGCCCCAAAATAGTTGGTCTGGTTTTCAGAGATGCTAAATTAGTCTGTGGCTCAATTGCTTCATCTATAGTACTGGGTTAATAGTACTTACTTGGCTCCCAGATGTAACACGAGAATAAATTGGTTAACTACTGTAAATCGCGTTGATATCCTGCACTAGAATGTGCTATAGAAGAGCAAAACATTAATGTTAAGGCACACAGGCAAATAGCAATTTTAATACTGTGCATCAAAAAGACTAATTTATTTGTGATCAAAATCAGAGCAATATTGTCTAACATTCGGAGAAGCCAATCACTTTATTAGAGGTACAGAGAAATGCATGTCACCTTGAGTTCTCCGGGAATTACAGTAGCTATATTTCAGTAAGCATCTCATCATAAAACCATTCATTCTTTTTCAGTCACTATTAATGATGCATGAGAAGCACCTCAAACCTACTATTACAGCTCAATTCTATTCCAATTAATGTAAATGGGAATCTTGACTTCAAAGGAACCAAGATGAAGCTCTCTGTAGAATTTTCTTGAAAGACAGATTTTCCTTGGCTGCAATCTCATTCATTGTCTCATGCCATTGTTGATAATGAGGCTTGAGCATGCTTTACCAAAAAAGTTCCAAAGCATATGTTCTAGGTCTTCCTTTGCCCTCCAGAAAAGTATTGGATCCAGACTCTGGACTGATGTATTCCAACTCACCAATTTGGAATAGTGTCTGAATGCTGGCAGGAGTTTGAGAACTGCAGAAATGGACTATCTGGTTATGAGTGCAATACAATCATACTAAGACCTGCTTAGACAGTGCTAGATCCTCAGCCACACTGAGGTTGAATTGGAATTATGTTCTACATGAATGGAGTAGGTAGGATTGAAAGGCCAACAGAGATCTAATTCCTATAATTACATTGTGTGAGAGCATCAAGGGAGGAAGATGCTTTTGAAGATGTGCCTTTTGTTCAGGCATCACAATTATGCTTGTCATAACTGTATTAATTATGAATGTGATCCTCATCTAACTACAAATCTGTGTAGCTCCATTGACTTTAATAGAGTTACCATTTACATCACCTGAAGACCGAGGCTGAAATTTTTGAACTATCTGTTGTACTCACTGCTGCTCTGGTGTGAGAATGACGTGTTAATGAGGAATCCATGAATATGCTTAGACTGTGGACTGAGATCCTTAAATGTGCCTGCTTCTGAGATGAACTGAGGCCTGGTCTAGATATAGTTTTTGTACTAGTATAACTATTTCAGCTAGAGAAGTGCTTTTTTTTCTTTACCAGCATAGTTATATCATTAAAATCCCTGGTATGGACAAAGTTGCACCAGTATAAAAATGACTTATTATCACTATAGCTTATTTCCCCTCCTTTATGAGAACAAGTTATGCTGTTTATAAAGATGTTTATAGCCAATATAACTGTACCCACAGCAGGAAGGGTTGTACCGCTTGAAATATACAGGCGTAGTTAAAGCAGTACAACTTGTGTGTGTAGACTAGCCCTGAGATCAAGTTGCTTGGCTGATTTATGGCCCCAATGTGTGGTTCATAAATTGTGTGCTGACTGTGCAGACTTTATTAAGTACATGGAAACAGCCATTCATAACAAAGTAATCTCATCTAATCCCTCCAAATTGGTAGAAACAACAACAACAACAACAAACCTTCAAATACCAAAACATTCCTAACTAAAACAAATGTATGGTTTCTAATCTGAGACATTTTATGATGGTTGAAAAGACATCAAGAAAATATTCCATAACTGAAACTCCCTGCTATTCCTGTTTTCTAAACATCTTGTAAAATTCACTGAATACTTTGCAGAAAAATGCTACCCTGTTCTAAGATCCCAGATGTGAAATTTCAGGTAGATGTGTTCAATTTTGGCAAAGAATTAGTTTAGGAAATGACTATACATTCAGTAGTTATAAAGTGGATGGCAGCACTTGATTTTTTATAGATGTTCACAAGGTCAATGACATCATAAAGTCTGATACTGACACAATGCTGAGAGTGATAGGTATTGGTAGAATCCATAGATCTTGAAAGTTGTGTTGTTCAGGGTGTTGATCTTTGTAGCAGTGGAAATACGCTATCAGGTTTTGCATCTTTTTTTCTGGCAGGGTCCGTTGCCACCTGGAGTTGGTGTGTCCTGGTTTGTGGGGAGCTTAATTCTTGTGAGGGGCTTTTCATGGGCTACCTTGAAGAAGAATTTCTGGACAAATACATCTCAAAACCAATGATATACCTGAGATACATCAATGATATTTTCATCCTGTGGACAGGTAACTTAAATTCCCTCATAGATTTCTACCACAACTTCAACAATAATCACCCATTGATTAAACTCTCTCTGTGATACACCCATATGCCTGGACACAACAATCAGCTTCAGCAATGGAACCTATAGGTAAGAAACCTATGGATAACCACACCTGCCTTCATAGATCAAGTAACCACACCAAACACACCAAGCAATCTACTCCAAGGAGAAAATTCAGGATATACACTTTAGCACACTCTAAAATGTCTTTAATTAACAAGGAGACCCAACTAGAGAAGTAGATCTCATCATGGAATGAGGCACTGCAATACCTCGAGAGAACCTGCTTCAACACAGAAATGAAATCCCCTCTGACTGCACTTACCTACCACCTCACATTGGAACCCATAAGGAGCATCATCAAACAATTACAACCCATACTTGATGACAGCCCTATCCTGAAAATAATCTTTCCTGAGCACCTTCTTCTGGTTTTCAAACAACTCACCAGCCTCTCCAAGCTCATTATCAGAAGCAAGCTCCCCACAGAATAAGACATTCCAACTCAAAGTGGCACTAGATCCAGCTGGATTAACATATGCAAAACCTACACACATTGCTTTACTGCTACAATGATCAACACCTCTCATAACATACCTATCAAGATTCAAAGTACCTATATGTCCCTATCACAATAAGTGGTGTACCTCTGTGATGGGTTGTTACACCCAGGGTGCAGTCAAGGAACTGTTGGAATTGCTATGCCATCTAAGCATTCAGCTCAGATGACCTCTCTCACACCGCTCTGCTGCTGACTCACAGCCAGCCTCCCCAGGGACTATTTTCAGCCAACTTGACAGCAGGTGGTGCCACACACCTAAATGAGTTACCTTAATGCTTTACCTAAGCCACTCATGGATGAACAGGCATTCCCCAGCCAATTTTCCAGCTCCGCAGCCATGCATACCTCTGGGGAATAAACCCAATTATGCTGTCTTGCACTGCACAGGGATCTATACAATACAAGCTCATTAATTAATTTGCTCTCGCCTCAATGTGGGGAAGATATGCAACAGCCTTTGTTTACAGAGCCGAGATTTTCCCATACACTTCACTCAAAATACAGTGGTTAAGATAAAACATAAAACAAGTTTATTAACTACAGAAAAATAGATTATAAATGTTAGCAAACAGAACAAAGCAGATTATCCAGCAAATAAACAAAACCACAAACTAAGCCTAATATACTCAATAGGATTTGAATTAGCAATACCTCACTCCACTGATGATACAAGCAGGCTTACAGATTCTGCAGGTACAAGCTACCTCTATTTTTCAGCTTGGGTCCTCCTCCCCCATTCCAAGACCTTTGTCTTCCAAAGATTCTTTCAGGTGTTGAGTTATGGGGGAGTGAAGACATATCATGAGGTCATTTCCCACCATATATAGTTTCTCCATATGGAGGGAACCATTTGTTTCAAGCGAAGTTCACAGCTTAGTTTGTGGAAAAGTACATATACCAAAATGGAGTGCTTGTAAAATGAAAATGCTCCATTTTCCCCACATCTGTTTCCAAGTCTATTGCTTTCCTCGGACCTGTGCATCTCTTCCATCCCCAATGCTGCGCTCTAGCTTAATGCCACTGTCTGGCCCTAAGTGATTTGCACAATATCACCTATCCAGTCCATCACACAGCTCGAAATAAAACCAAGAAGTCCCTATATCCAGACCATTGCTTAAAAGTCAGCATTTCCATACTCTATTGCTTACTGTACTAGTAATATTATTAATTTTACTCTGTTTAAATACACCTAGAAGAAAAATAAACAGAGACACAGAAATATTCAGGAATCTCCTTTCCAATTCCCTTGAAGTGACATTTATATCTTTTCCACTATTGTTTGGAATATTAATCAACTGGTTTTTTTTAATCCTCTGCTTTTAAACAAATTGCTGCCTTTTCAGCAGTCCATGTCATTGGTTTATTCAAATTATTTCTCCCCCAGCCTTAAAGTACTGGAGACTTTAAATAACAATGTCTTCTTCAGGTAATAAATCTTGAAAAAAAACCCTGTAGCTTTGTTTGATGATGAAAACATCATTTATATAAATCTCTTCTCCACGTGGCCTTGCTGTACAACACGAATTCCAAATGAAAATAATGTTGCACTTTGTTGTTCTGTCATAGAAAAATGTGGCAGAGATTGAAGCTTATTCTGATTTTATTTGTTCCTAACACAAGTGGACTAGGCCTTTTTCAAAATTCCCTTTAAAAAAAATTAAAGAACTTTTAAATAAATTCCAAGGTAAAGGGAATTTGCTGATATTCTCACAGCAGTCATTTAAAAGAAAAGTTTGTTTGAACGCGAAACATGATTTGCACAGTATATATAATATGGCTAGGTGATAATGTGCACATCACTTAGGGATAGACTGGGGCATTTGGCCACAACTCTACGTTAGAGATGGAACATATATATGTATAGAAGTTGAATTGTTGTGACCACTAAGTATCTGACCCCAAACCCCCTGAAATCAGTCCAAGTCTTCACTCTGAATTCAATGGACATTAAAAGGCCATTTAAAATGTTATTTTGGGATATAACATTTTAAATGGCTTTTAATGTGCATTGAAGTTGAAGAAAAAACTTGGACTGATTTCAGAGGGTTTGGGGTCAGATACTTAATGGTCACAACAATTCTCATTCATTTACCATATTACAGGCCCATCTCTTAAGCTGTGCTCTTCCCCATCCCCAGGCTCTCTGTTTTAAAACAAAACAAAACAAAAAAATACCCTACTGTTCTGTGGTGGAGGGCCAGTGATGAAACAATCACATCCTAGTGGTTTCTCAGTGCTAGTGCTTCGGTGAGATGCCACACACTTTCCCTGGGCAAGGCAGCTGTCTAGAATGCAATTTAACAGGCTAGCCTTGGGCAAGACTGGACATTTGTTCAGCAGTTCATTTTTGATAGAAATATACCCCATTTTGTCACACCTACAGCTTACAAGCCCTAATGAAAATGTTTATTTTTTCATAGTCTCTTTTATAGCATTGTTTCCATACCATATTTTATTATCCAATCATATAACTTAATTTGGAGCCAAACTGCCCCTCCCCTTTGTCCATCACCCTATTTTCCCACTTAATTCTTGTAGCTCTCACTTCTTTAAATGGTAAAGTGTTGGAGGCAGAGAAAATGTCTATATGGCTTGTAAATTGCATTACATATTGTAGGTAATTCTAATAAATAAAGAAATTAGGTATGTTCTTAATGTCCTGCTGATTATTGATGTCTCCAGACAGATATTGAACTTATTTACCTTTGCAGAAGTGACAAAGAGTCCTGTGGCACATTAAAGACTAACAAAGATATTGAAGCATAAGCTTTCATGGGCTAATACCCACTTTGTTGGATGCATGCAGTGAAAGTATCCAGAGGCAGGTATAAATAAGTAGGAAAGAACCAGGTTAGAGATAACAAGGTTAGTTCAATCAGGCTGAACCTTCTTCTTATCTCTAATCAAGGAGGATGAGGTCCTCTTCTAGCAGCTGATTTGGAGGTGTGAACACAGAGAGAGGAGAAACTGCTTTTGTAGTTAGCTAGTCATTCATAGTCTGTTCAATCCTGAGTTGATGGTGTCAAATTTGCAAATGAATTGTAGCTCCACAGTTTCTCTTTGAAGTCTGGTCTTGAAGTTTTTTTGCTGCAGGATGGTAACCTTTAAATCTGTTATTGTGTGTCCAGTGAGATTGAAGTGTTCTTCTACAAGTTTTTGTTTATTGGCATTCCTAATATCTGATTTGTGTCCATTTATCCTTTTTCGTAGGGACTGTCCAGTTTGGCCTATGTACATAGCAGAGGGCTGTTGCTGGTACATGATGGCATAAATTATATTGGTAGACGTGCAGCTGAATGAAAATTTCATGTGAGCAGTGCTGTAACCAAGTTGGTCCTAGGAAATAAGAGAGACAAGGTGGGTGATGTAATATTCACTAACAGAAGTTGGTCCAATAAAAGATATTACATCACCCACTTTTTCTCTCTATTAGAATTTCATCACTTATAACGTAAAGATTCCTATGCAATCTAAAACGTGGATGCACGTTTATTGCATATAACATAACTCGTATTATACACACACATTAAAGCATTCACAAGTAGGGCCTCTACATCTAACAGAAAAAAAGGATGAACCCCCAAAATTAACATAATTTGGCAGCAATGATTAACTCATTTGGCGTTCATTATAGCAATATCAATCATATAATAAGCTAATACATATCATTAACATTTATTAATATATTTTTTGATATAAAGTACATTTACATAGAAAATTGTGCTACGCCAATTTATAAGTATTTCCAGGCACAGAGGATTAAAGTGTAGAAAACACAAAAATATATTAAAAAAAAAAAAAGCAAAGACATGCTAGCTGATCTACCCTAATAACATTTAGAGCTTCTTATATTTATTTGTTGTGAAATCTGAGTTTGTTTGAGCCATAAGAAAACATAAATATAAGAGCAAGACTGCCAGCAAATTAAAATTCAAAAATATTTTTCATGAGTATTCTGTTTTAAATACAAATTCAGATGAGGATTACAGCCTTGGGTAATTGCCTCTTTGTAGAACTACAATAGCCAATATAAAGAACATTTGCTGCTGATTGTGCTCCATGTCATTCAGAGTTTATACAGTAACTTCATAATGGCTACTTTAAAAAAATGATGAGCTGCTGCTTGCACATCCTTATTCAGCTAGACACAGATAAGATAAAGATACTGATGTGATGAGTTGAATTTATCAAACACTGTTGACCACCTCACCTGAATTCTACCTACCAATCCATTACGACTAAGACTATTCTGAACATTGAAAATCTGAGAGCAACTTCACTCAGGGACATTTTAAAGAAAATAGATGTTCTTGATCTCTCACCATAGTAGTTGAAACCCCTTGTCTCCCCACTCCTGCCTTCTATTAGCCTTGTTACATTGGTCTTAGGTACAAAATGGGCGACATTCAATCCTGAATTAGTTACAGATTTAACATGTAAGGACATATTTTGTGATTTATTAGGGCTAGCAATGTAACATTAGTAAGGGGAAATTCCCAGTGGGAATTTCCAGTGGGGTACACAGTATTTTGTTCTGGAAGATCTTAAGATATTGGTCCTTAAATCAGAGACCTTATTTTGTACAAAAAGCTATTTTAGATAATGAGCAATATTTTCTAAAATGTATTAGCTATGATTTTACTTTCCTACAAAGCAGTATAAATCTGAACTCACTGTAAACATTGTATCCTTTCTTTACAGGTATAGGGGTATGGAAAATAATATCAATCCATTGTCAATTCAAAAAGTCCCTGATACATTTCTAAAATAGTATTTTTTAGAAAGTATGTGGCATAAATGTGGAAAAACAGGTTTGTCCAGTGGTTAGAGCACTAGCATCTGAATGTTTTGTTCCAGATCTGCACATTGGCTGTGTGACCTTGAGCAAGTCTTTTCCACTTTCCAAAAACTACCTTGATTCCTTTTTGCATTCACTTGCAATTGAAGATGTTAACTCTGTTCTATAAAGTCCTATGTAGTTTAAATCCTGCCTACCTCAGAAATCAGCTTGCTGTCTATATATGTAGCATTTAAGATCAGCTAGGGCAGTGGCAAGCTAACAGTTAATACGTTTAAATATGTAAAAGCTGCTAGCTGGACATTTTTGATAGAGAGCCCTTAGATGTATGACCTACTTTATCTGCTGTATTGTCAAAATTACCCTCTGAGTGCAATGGTCCTGTCCTCTCCCACGTCATTTCTGAGAGCATAGGGGTGATTACTGAGGAAGTCAACAAGTTTTGTATAATTAATACTATCAGCAGCAACAGACTGTGTGGTAGACACTTTTGTACGTTGCAACATGAATGTGAGTTTTCCCTCAGTGAAGAGTCTGGGATAAGGTCTTAGGACTTGTTTTTAAATTTGCTTGGTACTGAACCTTATTTATAATCTTTCCATTCTCATTTTGTTATTGAGAGACAAAGCAGATAACCATGTAGTTTCCTCCCTAAAGTCTCTGTTTTGCAGGATATTAGTTTCATGCTTTAAAGATATAAAGCATTTTTATAGTCCATAGCATATTGCCATAAGTGATTACTTTTGCATAGTATTCTCTTGTCCATTTTCTCACCTATGATGTTAGTTTATTAATTTCTCCAAAATATTATTGTGCTTGACAATTTAAACTGAAGTTTTATTTTTTTACCATTTTCAGATTTCCATGACTGTTCTTCAAAACATTTGTTCTGACAACCCTTTTGATTAAAAAAAAAAAGAAAAAAAACAACTCAAGCAGTTCTTCAAAGTAAAAAATATCTTCTGGTTCCTCTGTCACTTTTTTCCAGTTCCTGTTTTAGATTTGTTCTATTTCTCTCATTCTGTTTTGTTGTTTTCTTCTGATCCAAGCTTGTTTTCCTGACACAGGTAGATACAGGTTGGTTTTTCCTTTAAAAAAATTATTTTTTCTGTCTTCTACTGAAGGTTAATGAATATATGACTCAACAAAAATGATAGAAGCAGAACCAGATAAATAGGACAGGCACTATTTTACTTTCAGGACAAAGGCAATTCCTGTCTTTGGCAACAGATAGTTTTGGGAACTTTTAATGAGACTGCAGAAGTGTGGCTACATGTGCATTTCCTTTATTTGTTTTGGCAGTGGCTGTGTTTTGATGCAGTGACTTTAAACATGCTGTGAATAAGGAAGATCAAAAAGAAATGCTGCCTTCTATGCAGAGAACATTTTCCCACTCCTCCTCTGAAGTTTCCTCTGTGTTCTGCTCTAGTGCCTTTGAAGAAATAAAGTTAAACAAATGTTTTAGGCATGTAGTTAGTGTAAATTAGAGAGACTGTATTTGTATTTTTTTTTATTTTAAACTGTGCTTGCTACCAATGTGCCAACATTGTTAACAAACTTAATGAGGGGTATCTCTTTTGAGAGGGATTTTTTTTTTGTGAGGGGATTTGTGATTAATCCATGTTTTGTATACTAATTCTAATATTTTCACTGTCTGTTGCCTTAGTCAAGTATTAACTAATCAGTAGTTTAAAATGGCTAATAAGGCAATAATATGACATTAATGTAATTTAATCTATTCTATTTCTAATTCCAAGTGATAAATAATGCACATTTTAAATTTTAAACCTCTTGAATAAAGCCCAATAATTGTTTATACATACATATTTCTTGGTGATTTACACCTGGAACTTAATGGAGATAATCTCTACTCTTCCTTTTCCTGCAGAAAGCACTTCTTGGTCAGAATCATTTAAAAACCTCTCTCTAAGGCCTGATCTACACTACAAACTTAGGTCAGTGGAAGCCACCTTAAATTGTCTTAATAATATATGTGTCTACGCTACCAGGTTTCTTCTGCTGACCCAAATTTCCTGTAAGGGTGCCTTCTATACTCTGCCTCCACAAGAGGCATAGCACTTAATTTGATGTTGACAGGTTGAAACAGAGGTAGTGCAAATGCAGTGTTGTGTAAATCATATTAATTGGCCTCCAGGATATGTCCCACAATGCTCTGCTGTGACTGCTTTGGAGAGTCTTTTCAACTCCGTTGCATGGCAGCCAGGTACACAGGAAACAGCCCCTTCCCTGGTAAAGCCGTGGGAATTTTTTATTTTTTATTTCCTGTTTGATCAGCATGGAGAGTTCACCAGCACAGCTGATCATGGAGACTCAATGCTCCAAAGCGTGCTCCAGCCTGGTGTACACAGGAGGTGGTGAAGCTTATTGTTGTGTAGGGAGAAGAGTCTGTGCTAGCAGAAGAAATACTGACATTTACGGAAAGATCACGCGGAACATGCGGAGAAGGGCTACACCAAGGACATGCATCTGTGCTGCGTGAGAAAACAAAAAAACAAACAAACAAAAAAGAACTTCGGCAAGCATACCACAATACAAGGGAGGTGAACAGTCATTCTGGTTCTACCCCACAGACATGCTGCTTTTATGATGACCTGCATGTGATTCTTGGTGGCAACCCCACCACTACCTCAAAATGCAGCATGGATACCTCCCAGTGTTACCTGGGCTTCCTCCAAACCCAAACCTCTCATTAAATTTACTCTCTGCAAGGTGGTATCAGGACAGAACAAAGGAGATGCAGTCATTCTATCTGCTATATGTCCCACACAAGCCAATCAAATCCATGTGCTTTCATTTAAAGCCAATACTTTATTAGTCTCCAACACTTCCACCAGAATGCTTTTACTTGAAGACACTACTTTGTTTAGTCTCAGGCACATGCAAACCCAATAGGTTATGAGTATCCCAAATTGGTAATTACCCTTTAGGAATCTGGAATAGTATTTGGGTGATTCAGCTGCAGATTTATGGTAGTCTGTCTTCTGTCCGATGCTGTAGATCCTTCCAATGTGTCCACAAAGCAACTCACTTAAGCCAGATCCACAATCTCCTCGTTATGCCCCAAAAGTTACAAAAATATGTCAGTCAAAACTGTGACATAGCTGACCAAACAATATCAACCATTAGGCAAAAGCAGGAGTTACAAAAATATGTCACTTAAAAAAAATTAAGTAAGCAGTTTAGATCCCAAGTCTGGCAGTTATATTTCCCCATAAGGGCAGTCCTAAAATATAGCCAGACCTCCTGTTTTTCACAGATGTTTATCACAGCATATCAGAGAGGGTGTACAGTTAAGGTGACTTCATTTGATAGCTACCTACCCTTTCGGGCTCGCCTTAGTTACACTAAGTTTCTGCCCAGGCCTGTTAAATGGCAAAACAAGCAGAATAACCTATAGTCCATCCCAATAACTGTCAGTGACTAGGACACCTGGCTGGTTGCTGAACTGCCTCTTTACACCAGGAGTCTGAGCCCCAGGCCACCTCAGGCAACAATGAGGATGAAATTGTGGATGAGGAAGAAGAGGAGGAGGAGAATGGGAGACAGGCAAATGGTGAATCCATTCTCCCCAGTAGCCAGGAGCTGTTTTTAATCCAGTTTTAGTCCAGCCGGTCGTGGGACAGAGTGATGGCCGACCACGATGCAACCCCCCTGCTCCCTGTCCCCGATTGTCCTGACCCTTAGCTACATCCTCTCCCCCTGACAGGCCCCCTGGTACTCCCATGTCCTATCCAACCCCATCGTTCCCCATCCCCTGACCACCCCCTGAGGGTCTCTGGCCCTTACCCAGCCCCCCACACCTGCTCCGCCCCCAGCCCCTGCTCTCTTACCATGCCTCTCAGAACAACATGTCTTGCTCGGAGCCAGACATGCTGCCACACTGATCTGCCGGAGTGCTCAGCCCCGCCTCCTAGAATGCTGCTTGTGCAGAGTACTGAGGCTGCAGGAGGGGACAGAGGGGGAGTGGGGGAGGAGGTTGATTCAGCAGCCAGGAGCTCGGGGGGGCGGACAGAATTATCCCACAGGCCGTATGTGACCCATATGTCATGGTTTGCCCACCCCTGTCTTAGACTAAGAACAAGACCTCAGACTATCCTAGTGAAAGAAGGCACACATACAATCAGACTGTGATTCTGATTCTTTGTTTTATGCTTCTATAACTAGTTATGTGATAAAAATACACCTAAGTTCTTAAATTATAGGTCTTTACATGCAGACCTGAATATTTATATTCTAACACACATCAGGAGATTCCACTTACAAATAGGAAAGAATCATTGTTCTTTAGTGTAAGAACACCTAATTTATATAGCTTCTTTCACATAACTAATATGCAGGATTCTTTATAAGATCAGACAATGCAGAGAACCATAAATATATTTCACACTGAGCAACAAAAATACAATAAGCAAACAAAAAGTCCAACATCAAAGTGATTCACATTTCTGTGTTTAAATTAAAAACACATCAGGGGGAACACCCTGCACCCCCATGTTCATCCTATAATATGATTGTGTGGTATCCAATGCAAAGTTTGTCATGTCAGGTGTCTTCAGAAGGTTCATGATGCACTGAACATTGTTGTTATAGTAATTGCTCTTACAGTAATCTTATCATTGTAATTTCTTGTATATAGTTATAAGGCTGAAAATGTGTCCTCATGACTTAAAACAAGTCCAGGTAAAAACTCCCCAAGGGCAGAGGGGCAGTTCACATCTCTTCAGGGCATATATGGGACAAACCCAGCCCAGCCTCACAAGAACAAAGAACACAAACCTGTTGGACTCTTGAGTGAGTCACCCTGCTTCCTTTTGTAAGTTTGAGTCTATGATGAGGTAATGCTGAAGGGGTGGGGGCAAAACCAAGAGAGAAGAAAGAACATGATGAAAGGGAGAGACATTTGCCATGCTCTTCCTCTCTCTCTTCCACCTTCATCTACAGACATCACCACTAAGCGACTGAAGCACTGATCAAAGGGAAGAGCATGGCTGAAGGGCAACCAGCCAGCCTGTGGTGAGAAGAACCTAAATTTGTAAGGGCACTGAAAATGTTAAGATCAGCTTAGAATGTGTTTTGCTTTTATTTCATTTGAGCAAATCTGACTTGTTATGCACTGACTTATAATCACTTAAAATCTGTCTTTGTAGTTAATACATTTATTTGTTTATTTTACCGGAAACAGTATGGTTTGAAAATGGTTTGAAGTGTGACAGAGACTCCCCTTGGGATAGCAATTTGTTAAACTGACAAATTCATCTTGCAGCGGAGGTTCCTAGGGTTGTGTCTGGGACCGGAGATATTGGATAGTGTCATTTGGTTGCACAAGCCAAGGAGCAGTTTACATGCAAGAGGTTGTGCGTGAACCGCCCGAGAGTAGGGGTTCTCACAGCAGAGCTGCATAAGGCTGTCTACCAGAGTTAGGGATCGGCATGACCTAGCAGATTACCAGTCCAGATAACACCAGAGGGGAACATTACAGTATTAATTAAGAATTACTATCAGGAATACAGAAGTATTAGGAATTTAATAATTTTATTCTATTATTATATCTAGGTTTGTCACAATTATGTCAATTCCAAAATTTATTATTATGAGCTTTCACTTTGAAATTCTCACTGACATTTCAAAATATATACTGTTTGATGGTCAGTTCTGGGGAATATATTAAACACAGCTTAAATTTCAGTATAAACTTCAGAATTTGTATTTATATATGTCCAACTTATGCGGCAACACTGTATAGTTCAGAACAACCCACAGTAGAGGCAAGAAATGTTAAAATGTAAAATAGCCGCTTAAATGAATCGTGTGACTTATAAATATGACTTCATATTTTAGAATAGAAATAGATATTTATATTTGCTACAGAAAGGAATCAACCAGTAAATACCAATGGAATACCAAGGACAGTTTTTTGTGACAAGATACTTAAATGTAGTTCAAAAGGCTAGGCTACGTTTTTATTGTAAAATAGTTCTTATTCATGACACAGTGGGTACGTCCTCACTACCGCGTGTCAGTATTAGAACTGCATTAAACTTTTTTATACTGTACTGGAAAATCATGGCAAAATCACAGTCTTGCTTGGGTGACTCACAAATGTAGTCTGCTTAAAAACAATGGCACTGCTCTCATGAGTGAAGTGAGTAGGATTTACCCTAAAACATGCACAGGTAATTAAATTCTACACAGTCTAATAAAACTAAATTTATCTAACATTGTTATGCTATACAGGCAATTTGATTTCCTCTATTTATTAGCTTCCCTCCAGAGAAAGAAAGAAAAAAGACTAAAATTCCAAGGACTTAAATGGAGACTCTTCGAGGTGGTGCTCGACCTGCAAGGAGATTCTGTCCCTTAATGATAATGAAGAACTACAGAACTACTCCACTACAGTCAGTGCAGTTGCTCCAGCTTTACCCCAGTGACATATGGATGCTGCATTCAGTGGAGTTTTACTTGCCGAGACAATCTGTGTCTTTAGTATTTAAAAATATATTTTCTTAGACGCACATGTGCAATTTAAACTGGTATTTTGAGGTGGATTAGATATAAAATCTGTCTATTTATTAACACAATTTGTTAATTATTCCTTTATTCATACAGTGCAATGGAACAATGTGCCAAGTTGTAATATGCACCTTCCATCTGTGTTAAAATAATGATATAAAAATGAAATCACAACACTTTCCAGTATTATTAGTGCTTTAAACTCCTCATTTTTTATTAGCCGTCCTATGGGTGTGAACTTTCTATGGGTAATAATTAGCAGGTTAGGTGAAATTAAACAGTTATTTTGTTACAAATATCAGAATTTTCATTAAAATAGATCAGGTATTTTTTCAGTGAAGTTCCATTAACTAATGATTCAGCTTTTATGTTTAGGCTTAATTGGTGCTGTTTTTCACAGCTTGATCATCTCTTCATTTAGATTTTCCATTGATGTAATTACACCAGTATCTTAAAATGATGTCAAGTGTGACAAAATGATAGCACCTGTTATAATCAGATGATTTCATCATAGCTCAGTTTTACAGTAGCACTACTCATTATCCCCCTTTATTATTTCTCTCAGTAGTCTAATGGGGGTTGTAAATAAAAGGGGTGGGGGAGCACATGAGCTCATTCTATCTTTTTATTTCTCCATCTTAACAATATGGCTGGCAGCAAAATGTTATTTTTCTAAGTGTATTGCAGTTGGGAAAGTTTTGGGAGGATTGTTGCTTTAAAAAGGATTATTATTCTTGGGGCACAAGGTGGATGAGGTAATGTGATCCTAGCATGCATCAGGCAAGGTATTTCCAGTAGAGAAAGGTGAATGTGTGGTTACACAGGTGATGTTGGAGAGAGGGCTTTGGATTCTTTGACCATGGGATCTTGTTCCAGGAAGAAGGATTGCTAGGAAGAGATTGAATCCACCTACCAAGGAGAAGGAAGAGCAACTTTGCAGGCAGGCTTCCTAACCTAGTGAGGAGGAATTTAAACTAGGTTCACCAGGGGATGGTGACCTAACCCCAGAGGTAAATGGGGAAGTGGGATACAGGGAGAAAACACAAAGAGAAGGGTGCAACAAGAGAGGCCTCCTGACTCATACTGAGAATGTAGGGCAATTGCCTAGTTATCTTAGGTGCCTGTACATGAATACAAGAAGCCTGGGAAACAAGCAGGAAGAATTGGAAGTCCTGGCACAGTCAAGGAATTATGATGTGATTGGAATAATAGAGACTTGGTGAGGTAGCTCATATCCCTGGAGCACTGTGGTGGATGAGTATAAACTGTTAAGGAAGGACAGTCAGGGGAGAAAAGGTGAAGGCATTGCACTGTATGTAAGGGAGCAGACTGATTGCTCAGAGCTCCAGTATGAAAGTGGAGAAAAGCCTGTTGAGAGTCTTTGGGTTAAGTTTAGAAGTACTATTGCTTTGGATCAGGGAGGAATTTTCCCCTGAGTCAGATTGGCATAGACCGTTAGGGATATTTTCACCTTCTTTTGCAGAGTGGGGCATGGGGTCACTTGAAAATTTCAGCTAGTGTAAACGGTGAATTCTCTGTAACTTGAAGTCTTTAATTCATGATTTGACGTCTTCAGTAACTCAGACAGAGATATAGGTCAATTACAGGAGTGGGTGGATGAGGTTCTGTGGCCTTCAGTGTGCAGGAGGTCAGACTAGATGATCATGGTTGACCTTTCTGACTTTAATAAAAGTATCTGACTAAGACTATACATTACAATTTTAAACCTAACCGGTATTCCTTAAGTGACTTGTCACAAGCTATCAGAACATGCTTAATATTAGAGCTGAGTGGGTCTAATATTAATTTAATTTTCTTTCTTGATATAGAAATTAGATATAGTCGGTACTTCTAAATCATGGCTAATGTGCATATGCAAAGTTTCGACACAATACTAAACACTTAAATTGATATAAATACCCAAACCTAGTTGTTTCTTTAACTATTTTACATGCACTATAAACTTTCATTCACATATGCTGAGCATTAATGATTGGATAATTTTATTACCACCAATCACACTTGTGTCTGTGAAAGCTAAGGTACTATGATTCAGATGTTTATTTATTTATTCAGTTATTTATTTATTTATTTAGTTATTATATTATTGTACTGCCTAAGATCCCTAGCTATGATCCAGGATCCTTTGCAATAAGTGTTGTTCAAACACAGAAAAAAAACAAAACAAACAAACAAACAAACAGACAGACAGGTATGTTGTCCCTGTCCCAAAGAGTTTATAATGATAGTATAGGACAAAAGAAAGCAAATGGATACAGACAGGTGAGTACAAGGAAACAATGCAACTATATAAATAGACAAGACAGACACTGGGTGGAGGAAAGGGTAGAACACACAAGCAGAGTGAACAATGTGATAGCAGCAAATGACATGTTAGTTCCAAGATTTTTTAAAATTTTATTTTATTTATCTATTTGGTGGAAGCTCCTGGGAGAAGGTAAATGGTATGAAAGAGGAGGGTCAGGGAGCTGCGGTAGAGTGCTTGAGGGGAAGATATGTAAGCTCAGAGCTAATTGAGGCATGGCTCCCTGTGGACTAGGGAAGGTTGCAGGTTGATTGGAACACCTGCAATCAATTAAGGCCCTGCTAAGAACCTAATAAAACCCCCTGCTTCAGGCAGATAGATAGGAGTTGGAGCAGTGAGCACTTTGGAGGAGTTGGAGCAGTGAACAGTTGGAGGAGAGTTTGGAACCAAGACCACCCAGACCCTAGGTAAAGAGACACTTGACCTGTGTAGAGAGAGGGCAGGAAGCCCCACAAACTGAAGGGTAGGAGAGGGAAGTAGCCCAGCGGAAGGAATAGCTACTTCAGGTAGTTTACCGCTATCCTCAGGGCCCCTGGGCTGGGACCCGGAGTAGAAGACGGCCCCAGGTCCCTCCGTCTCCACTCCCCCTCCTCTAGGATACTAGTGAGGCAGTTAATACCCTATTCAGGGGCAAGAAATAGCTCCCTGAACCCCCCACAAGAAGAGAAAGCATGGGAGCCATCATAACAGTGCCAGCAATTTGTCACAATGGAAAGAAAAGGGAAGAGGACTAAGAAGGACAGGGCAGAGTAGGAGAGGGTAGGAGTGAAGCTGAAGTGAAGACACTGTGAGGGAAATGAAGTGGGATGGGGAGGGTTGGAGCAAACAGCCAATCAGCACACAACAGAGAAAGTCAGATAATGTTCTACACTTTTGACTGTCCAGAAGTCCAAAGGTCCCATCTTTGGCTGTTTCTGCTTCTCCCAGCTGAAATGTCTGTCTGGGTCCTCTTTGCAGTTGTCCCCAAAGCCATATGGCCAAGGGGAAGGGAGACACCACCTGAATTCTTGCACCCCTAGAGTCTGTGTGTGGGGTTCCTCCTGCACAGTTCTGGGTCCCATGGATGCTGGGATAAACTTAAGATAAGGGTAAATAATTTTTTCCCCTGGAGCATAATATAATTTCCTGCTTGGTCTGAGTCAAGAAGAGGTTAATGGTTGTTTTTGTTTTGTTTTAAACTGGTTTTTTTTCCTTGTGTTTGTTCTAGATTCCCCTTATACCTTGATGGGGAGATGCAGAACGAAAAGAATTTCCTTCTTTGCTATGAGCCTGAATCTTCCAACCTTATTCATAATGGCTGAACAGTAACTCACTCTACCACACAGCTCACTGATTTCTAACTTCTTTTAGAAACAGGCCCATTTGGTTGCTTTTTGTCTTCATTGAAGTGCTACTGAGCATGAGTAAAGATTGAAGAATTGAGCTCAGAAGCATTCAGTATTAATCATTGCCCCAGGCAAAATTCTAAAGCAGAAGTGAAGCAGTCAGTGCAGGTCTGCTTAATGATGAGTATTCTGCAATATTGCACAATACCCAAAAAGTGCTGTGTACTTTGCAAACATGAGACCAGATCCCTACACCCTTACTCATGCCAAGTAGAACCTTACAATGAAAATAGTCCCATTGGCTTCAGTGGCACTTGACATAAAGTAAAGTGCTGCTCAACGTGAGTTGGGGAGAAGATACAGTCCCTACCCAAATATAAAGAATTGTACGTTTACTGCATACAATAGTTGCAAAAGGAACTGCCTTGTAGTTAACTATTTTGCGCTAAATTTTCATACTCTTATCCCATAGGTAATTCCATTTATTTCCACTGGATATAGGGCATATTAAAAAACTACTCATTGTGAGTAAGGGTTATGGAATCTGAGCCAGATGTGTTTTGCAATGTTTGTATATTGATTTCTATGTTGTTCCAAATGCCATCTTCATAGTTTTATCTTTGAAAATTTAAAACTATAATGTCAGTATAAAACAGCAAGCATAAGTTTATCTTTGCCCACCCCACAAGACTGAAAGAAATTTGCATTCTCTCAGTTTTGGTAACCTTCATTGATAAGGTTATAAGACCATTCCTCTCTTTGGGAGAGAAACACTTTAAATTTGTTTGTTGTGCTATTCTACTGAAAGAGCATTAGTCAGGGTCACACAGGAATACTTGTTTATAGTACAGCAGCTCTGGCTGTTGCCCTGCCAACGTTCCCTTTAGAAGATAATCTGTTAAACAGCTTCCTATCAAAGAAGAAAAGAGGAGAATACTTGGCAAGGAAATGATTTAGTGCTCCTTAGACAAAAATACCCTAAAGGGGGGGAAATGCCACCTGGGAAGAGGAGTTTTAAACAACACAAAGCAAGTCTTAAGTCACAGCTATTACAACAGCAGGTATGGACAGTTCTTAAAAAGAATATTAACCAAATCTGACAGTTTCAATAGTGCAACTCTCTCCCTAAAAGGATTTTTCAGCTACATTGATATAGACTGAACAGTTAAAGGTAGATGGAAATTCCCAAGACAGTTCTTTTGGATGAACAGATACAGTCTGTATGTCCTAGAAGATAGTCTATCTGCTAAATCTAAATTAATATGAGACAATTTGAAATAGCCAAAGACAATCCATTCCTGCAGGCTGGTGATATTGCCCATTGAGAGATCAAGCCCAAAGATCACTAAAAGAAGTTAATGTAAGGTCTCTGCTGAAAGCCTGTTTCACAGCAGTCATCATAATCATTGCGAGATGTATGTACAGAAAATATGTTGGGAGTTATGCACATACGCTGACAATTATGTTCTCTAGGCCTTGTAGTTAAAGGCAGGTCATCAAAGGTAGTGTGCCTTGAAGCAAACTTCTCCAGATGGGAGGTAGGAGACTCTTATTTCCCTGATTGGACCATTGCATATTGTATGTCTTTCTTTAGGCATACTGGGTAAAATGCCAATGAAAAGCTTACAGAGACTTCAGAAAGAGAGTAACATGAAGAGCTGAACATAGGAGAATGCTGGCTGGGTGGGATTTTTTTCAGGTAAAAATCAAAAGGTCCGGTGCGGAAGATCTGAAGGTGCATAGAGACACCCTGTCGTCCTTCAATCTGTGAAGACAAGTTGCCGGCAACCTTGATTTTATAAAAGGAGGATCTCAGCCATCCTGGCTGAAAATGCTGAGAAAAGAACTTGAGGACTGTTTTGTAGGATGCAGAGGAATGTCTTGTGTTTTAAGTTTAGGTTCTATAAAGAGAGTTATGATTTTGTTTTATATATATAACCATTTGTTTCCATGGAATGTGCATTCTGTGATACAGCATGGCCAGAGGGCAGCAGGAAAGTGTTAGAGGAAAGCAAGTTTGCTAGAAGTTGGTTGAGGCACCTGAGGCCAATTAGAGCACCTGAAGCCAATCATATGATAACCCTCCACCCGCTTCAATCAGACAAGGGAAGGAGTTGGAGCAGAGAGATTTGGTGTTGGAGCAGAAACCAGTTTGAATGAGTTGAAGCAGAACAGGCTGATGTTGGAGCAGAGAGCACTTTGGAGGAGCTGGAGCAAAGAGCAGTTTGGAGGAAGGCAGAGGAGAGTTTGGAGAAGTGCTGCAGTGAGCTAAGAAAACCCAGACCATAGGTAAAGGGACACCTGGTTTGTGCATAGAGAGGGCAGGAAATCCCATAAGCTGAAGGGTAGGAGAGGGACGTAAGCCAGGGGAAGGAATAGCTAGTTCAAGTGGTTTACTGCTATCCTCAGGGCCCCTGGGCTGGGACCCAGAGTAGAGGGTGGCCTGGTCCCTCTCTCTCTACTCCCCTCCTCTAGGATACTAGTGGGGCAGTTAATACCCTGTTCAGGGGCAAGAAATAGCTCCCTGAGCCCCCCACAAGAAGAGAAAGCATGAGACCCATCATAATAGTGCCAGCAATTTTCCACAATTCTTTCTTACTATCAACTGAATTTCTGTTCTTTGATAATAAACTTATTCTTGTTTCAGCAATAAACACATCAAAGTGCTATGTGTTAAGCAGAGTGGTGATCCTGAGCTAACTCTTGTAAAGTGGTGTGTACTATTGCTTCGGGACTAGAGGATCTGAAAATTTTGTGAACATACAGTGAATGAGTGGCTAGACACTCTGTACAGGTGTCTTTTGCTAACCTGTATAGAGAGAGCAAGGTCTTTGTAGGCTTGGAAGACTATGCTTGCGTTGCCAGAAGCTGATGGAGTCAGGGAACTGATCCACAGCAAACACAGGAAACACTTCCTCAGAATAAGGTTAGATGCTAGCAAGATCCCTCACAGACCTAACAATGTTTGTACATGTTTCTTTCTCCTGATTTGTGCAGCATGGCTTTGAGTGGGAGATCCTGATCACCAGGGACTGAGAATGCTTGAAAATATTTATATTGTAAAAAAGGACTGAGAGACGACAAGAAAAAAAGAAGCAGAAGTTCCTCCTCCCCTCCCCATGCATATTTGGCCTTCATATTAAATGCATGCCTACTCCCACATGGCTCCTGTTTGTAAGCAGGGGATGGGTTACTGTATTGAATGTTTATGATCTTGAAAGGAGCAGAAAACAGATGTAACTTGGCACAACCATTAATCTTGGGCAAATTTCATGTCCCCCAACTGGACCTTTCCAACCCTTTCCTCGCTGTCAGCCTAGTGGCTGACAAATTCACAGATCCAGGGGAAATAATCACTGATAATCTGTTGTTGCCTGGTTCTAGGAGGTTAATATTATTAATTTGGATAATATGGGTTATAGGCTGGACTTAATCTGATCAGAAGATAATAAGAGTCTTGTCTCAGAATCGGGCTACACAGAGTTTGCAAAGGACCCTTTGGGGTATGACAGGATGTTTACACTGAGACAAATATAGTCTTAAAGACTTTTATTGAGATAAATGGAATTATAATCAAATAGTAATCAAATGTACAATAATCAGAGTTACAAATGCAGTACTATTATTCTATACTATTATTCAGTATAATATATACTGCAAAGCTTTTGATTAATAGCTTTAATCAAGGGAAGGGTGGGGAGTTAACTTACCAGCTTGATATTCCAGTTCCTTCTGAGTATTGGGTCATCCTCTGGCTCCTCAGGACATGCTTGCTGAGCTGGGCTCTCTCGGTAGAGGTTCAGGATAAATTGCTTTTCTTCTCCAGAGTCTTCAAGGGCCACCTTCTCTATTGTCTCCCCTGCTCCTTGTCCTGATCCTCATCAAGATCCTGTCAGATGATGAGGCCAGTGGGGTTGAGGAGGGGGGACATGAGCCACCTCAGGCTTGGTCCTTGAGCTCTGGAAAGTACCTGGTCCTGCTTCTTAAAGAAAGGAGAATGTTGGACAATGCTTTCTGGGGCGACTGCATGAGGCTTTTTCCTTCCAGTACTGTAGCCTGATGCTCCTTATCCAATCCCGGCACAGGGCTGAAATCCATGGAATGCTCATCTGCACCAGGGTCTCTGAGACTTCCCAGTAAATACATATGTGCTTGGTACTATGAGAGAAGTTCTGGAGGACCATGAACTCTGACCACACATTGATGAGCACCAGTGTGTGATCAGATAGTAAAGGTGCAGATTTCAGAGGTAGTTCCATGTTTGTGTGTGTTGGAGAAAAGAGTACAGTGGAAAATGGCTCAGAATTGGTCAGCCCAGTTCACTACTACTAGTGAGAATAGGGGCACATGAACATTTATAGATTTGGGTGAAGGTCAGGCAGTGAACGGTTAATACATTGTGGGAGTGGGACTGGAGGATCACAGAACTCAGGACGCAGTAGACATCCATTAGACTTCATCCACACTACAAACTGACTTGGGTTCAGGACTGTGCCACAGCTTGGACTGCTAGTGTTCTTGCCTGAACATGCTTTGAAACCCATACTTCTGGGGTTTAGATGTGGATGGTAGTGGATGCTCAGAAACTCACATTCTGTTGCCAGTGTAGATGTAGCTTATGACAGAGAGCAAGCAGAATCTGAATGATCTGGAAAGTGATTCAGTCTGCCAGATAGAATGGCAAAGTATAAATTTCAAATAAATAATGTATGTCCTCTTTTTGCAAATAGAATATACATAAATGATGAATAGCCAGAGAAAGGCTTCCCTATTTACATCCTCTATTTTACAGCTAATTGCTGACTACTGGACTTCTTCTCTTATCAGTTGCTGTAATTACAATGTTTGGAAGGCATTTGAAATTGCTGAGATAAGACAAAACAATTTTTATTTAAAATGAGGCACAATCCTGTGAAGTGCTGGAAGGTGGAATTCAGGACACTACCTCACATGACTGGGCTCAAATTGATGTTCCCAGACTTGCTGCATCAAAGGAGTGTGATTTTTAAAAGTTTTATTTATTCATCTATTTGTTTATTTATGCAACTTAATTTCATGTTTGCTGAAGACAATTGCTGCCTGACACAATATTAAACAACCAAAATTAGAACAGTATTTTCAGGTGGCATTTGTGCAAATTAACTGGTTCTTACAGTAGGATAGGAAACACATCTGATCATTTTAAATACAGGATCAAGTGCTAATTTATTCACTATTTCTGCTTCCATAATTTCTACAATAAATCATTATTACCATAATCCACACAATACATACTAATTGAAATTTCTACAGTGTTAGGGTTAGTTTCTTTACATAATAACATAAGCATGACCATACTGGGTCAGACCAAAGGCCCATCTAGCCCAGTATCCTGTCCTCTGACAGTGGCAATGCTAGGTGATTTAGAGAGAATGAACAGAAAAGGTAATTATCAAGTTATCCATCTCCTGTCATCCATTCCCAGATTCTCGCAAAAAGCCGTTAGGGACACCATCCCTACCCATTCTTGCAAGTAGCCATTGATGGACCTGTCCTCCATGAATTTATCTAGTTCTTTTTTGAACCCTGTTTTAGTTTTGGCCTTCACAATATCCTTTGGCAAAGAGTTTCACAGGTTGACTGTACGTTTACATTAGAAACTAAGGGAAAAAAATTGTAATGTGTAAGTAAGATTTCATTTTTCATTTTAAGATTGTTAATTCATCATTACAGTAAAGGTGGATGAGAAGTTTTTGTACCTGGTCTGATAAATCTTCATGGCAACTCTACAAGGCAGATTATTATATATACACATTGGCCTGCCCACAGTAACTAGAACAGGGATCAGCAACCTTACCATGCAGGACCGCAGAATAAGCACCCTTAACGGGCCCCGCTGGTTTGTTTACCTGGTGGCTGGAAGCAGCACCACGCCACTTCCCACAGCCCCCATTGGACCAGGACAGCGAACAGCGGCCAGTGGGAGCCACGATCGGCAAACTGCCAGATAAACAAACTGGCAGGGCCTGCTAAAGGTGCTTGCCCTGCGGCCCCATGTGCCAAGGTTGCTGATCCCTGAACTAGAATCTTTCCTAGACAAGTGCAGCCAACTTCTAAACAAACCTAAGTTCTGTATTTTTGGAGTTTCTAGTCCATATGTTGTGTAAAAATCTAGTTGTGAGTTTATCCTGATGCAATGTCTCTCTGTTGTTCATAGCTTTCCAAACTGTAGCAGAAAGAAAACTGATCAAAATCTGTAAGATGGACAGGAACAGAAAAAGGAAGGAAAGAAGACAGAGCAGAATCTCATGTATATCAACTCAGGGTCCTTGCTGGTACAGCACTGATGGGCAGGCAGCCCCACTGATGGACTGATATGACAATGAGGCAAGGGGATGAAGACTTGAAAGAAATGACAGACTCTCTGTAGCAAAGAAGAGGCCTGTCTGCCGTCCCCTGGGGAATGCCCCAAAAATCCACAGTTTTGCTTCCCAAAGTCTCTCTTTTTAAGAACTTCTAATAGTAGCCTATTCTGCCCATCATTCTCTATCTCATTATGTAGTCCAAGACGCCTAATTTCTGAGATATCAGTTTTCATCCATTCTCCTCTTTTTTACAAGTCAGAGTGTCAATGCAGACCTTGAATTATAGACCATTTTCATATACCGATTCATCTCCCCGTCTCCTTTTGTTCTTGTTATATTAACATTCATTGTTACAGATTAGTGAAACATTTTGTGAACTGTCATCACTTTTCCAACAGTTCACTTAGACTAACTAGTCCTCGATTAATGCAACAGGAGCTGGGATGTGAGTCAGAACAAACGGGAGAGGGTGGCAGGCTCTTGGAGGAGCTGTGGTAATCCTTCCCCATGAAAAAGAATACAATCCCATATAAACAATTCATAAATTGAATACAATGGCTCCCAAAGACACTGAGTGGTGTTGTCGTATCTCTCCCAATGATATCACCCTTTTAGAAATCCCAGAACACTCCCCATTCCCACTCAGCAGCTGGAGAGGGGGAGGCTTGACTCTTCACTGGGTACTTCCCTTGGACAGTAGCTCCTGTCTCTTCCTCCCCTTGCCTCATTGTCATATCAGGCTTTTTAAAATAATTAGTTTAGTTCTCTGGCTGTTGGGTGTCTAATAACATTTCTAAGCTCTGTGTGTGAGAGAATGTGTGAAAATAAGCCCCTGAATAGATGTTGATGAGAGACAGTGGGACAAATGGATAGAATATATTAGAAAAGAGAGTTGTGATTTGATTGGGGAGAAAAGCGATTTGAAAAGAAAGCTGAGGTTGCAAAGTCAAGCACTCAAAAGTAGGAAATTCTAGAATTATGGTTGCCTGTGCAGTACATAACTGTTTTGTTCCTTTAAAGTGGAGGGGTGTGGCAAAGGAACTAGGATAGGATTGTGAGTGTGTGGCTAGACAGGAGGCTTAGGCATTGGATAGTTCTCAAAACCTGTTTATAAAATACAAAAATGTTCAACCAGTATGTTCTTTAGCATCGACAAGCTATAAACTGCTGCACCTTCTCATCTGGGTGCCACCAACCATGAAGGAAAGATGAGACATTGCAGGTAATCCCAATTCCCTATCTCCATTTATACCTTTCCAGAAAGTTGAAGAACATGGGAGACTGGGTGGCAATACAATGAGATTACTGAATAGTTACAGGCTTTGGAGCTTTCCAGTGAAATGTTGCTGATTTAAATTGAGCGTAGGTCACTAGCTATCATAAGTCACTGGTATCCGAGGGTTGTGCAGTGGTCTAAGTTAATGGTCTAATTCCAATTATTAATGGAAAGGGAAGTTTCACATATAGCAACATGCCAACAGAACCAGCACTGATTAACAGTCTTGGCAAAGACACCAAGGTACAAATGGCCACTGACACCTGTAGATGCATCCCTAGAAGGAAGTGCTTTAAGGGAGAGTTGTGGAACACAGGTGTAGGGAAGCTTGGATTACAACTAAATAAAAGATACATTGGAGAATTGAATGTTCAAGTCTTCACTAGACCTAAATTAAACATCTTTGGGGAGAAAAAACTAGTGCAGCACACAATTCCTTAGCCAGTGAATGGATGGGTGTCAGGGAGGAACAAAGTAAAAATTATTATTAAAACTCCAAAAGAACTGCTAACAAAATTTGCTACATTGTTTTAATTGCTATTGGCAAGAAGATAATGACATTCTCTGTCTTAAAGCCCAGCAGCTGCCAATTCAGAAGATAAAAGGGAGGGATGAAAAGAAGGTAGCACTTAAATGTATCTGTTCTTCCTCAAAAGCTTCTTTAGAAAAAAACCTGCTAAACAGAGCTTTGCTCACATTTTAAAATGGTTTTGCTTTGCAGTCGAGATTTAGCTGGATGACAGCTACCGTGTGGAGATGAAATGAACTGTGGATGCTGTTATGCTATATAAAAATGAATAAAAAGCTAAACAATGAGAATCCAAGACCTCTGAAAGGAGTCACATTCTAATCTAGGGTATTTATTTACCATTCAATTGTTATCCAAAAGCACTCCTGAAAATGCCATTTCCTTAAATATTTTCAAATTTCTTCTAAGTCCATCTCATTTAGTGCATTGTTGATGAAACAAACCACTGAGAAGAGCACATGTGGGGGAAGTAAAGGTAACAGAATGATATTTGCAATCTTGACAATGAATATGCAAGATTCATAGTCAAATTGTCAGAGAAATAAAAATCTGGCTGAGGTTATCCTTGTTTGGAGATGGAAGTCTGTGAGTTGAACATTATGGAATTTCCTGGGGGCAGGTTTTGGAGTTAGCCTCTAAAATCCAGTTCTTCCTTCCCTCTGTCCCTTCTACCTTGTGATTAGGACAGATCTCAGGGAAACCACACAGGCCAACTCCATGTGTGTGAAGAGCATATTATTCTGGGCTCCTTTCAGCTCTCTGACCCATGTCCATCAGATATATGTTGTCAGACAACTTCTCTTGGGATATGGGGAACCCAGATAAATATAACAGTGATGAAGTAATAGATCCACAGGGGCACACAATGCCACCTTCACAGCCATAACCCTGAACAACTCCCTCTTCCCGTGAACTCCTCTCCCTACCATCCTGTCTTCCATCTACAAGGTCTAAATCTCAATGACCCCCAGTGGAATTTCTTTGGGGGTCATTGAGGAGACTATAACCATATGCAGAACACTGTTCAATAACTCCCAATCTGGGATCTATTTGATCCAGGTTCCATTTTCTTTCCATGGAAGTAGATTGATCAATATGGTCCTAAATCAGAATTATTCTTGCTCTCTCCCTCCTTCTAGGTGGTCTCAGTGTATATCAGACTGGGAAAAATCCTATCGTTGAGAATCTCAGAGCAAGAAGAAATTCTATCTAGACAACTATAAGTGCCAATTTGTTATTCACTAAACAGAGATAATTAGAAAGGCTCAGTGCATGCTGATTAACATCAGACACAGGAACACTGAGTTAACAGTCAGAGAGCAGCATGGTCAAATGGACAGAATGGTGGAGGAGATAGAACAGACATGCTTCAGTGGGAAGGAGAACTGTGACTCACCAAAGCAAAATAGAATCAGAGGGGTAGCCGTGTTAGTCTGGAATTGCAGAAGTGGACTGGACTTATATATAGAATGCTTCCGCCGACGTGCACAGGCACAAATTGTGGAAAAACAACATCGCCTGCCTCACAACCTAAGTCGAGCAGAACGCAATGCTATCCACAGCCTCAGAAACAACCCTGACATTATAATCAAAGAGGCTGATAAAGGAGGTGCTGTTGTCATCATGGACAGGTCTGACTACCAAAAGGAGGCTACCAGACAACTCTCCAACACCAATTTCTACAGGCCACTTCCCTCAGATCCCACTGAAGAATATACTAAGAAACTGCACCGTCTACTCAGGACACTCCCTACACTAACACAGGAACAAATTAACATACCCTTAGAGCCCCGACCAGGGCTATTCTATCTTTTACCCAAGATCCACAAACCTGGAAATCCTGGACGCCCCATCATCTCGGGTATTGGCACTCTCACTGAAGGACTGTCTGGATATGTGGACACTGTACTCCGACCCTACGCCACCAGCACTCCCAGCTATCTCCGTGACACCACCGACTTCCTGAGAAAACTACAATGCATTGGTGACCTTCCAGAAAACATCATCCTAGCCACCATGGAAGTAGAGGCTCTCTACACAAACATCCCACACAAAGATGGAATACATGCTGTCAGGAATAGTATCCCTGATGATGCCACAGCACAAGTGGTTGCTGAGCTCTGTGACTTTATCCTCACACACAATTATTTCAAATTTGGTGACAATATATACCTCCAGACCAGTGGCACCACTATGGGCACCCGCATGGCCCCACAGTATGCCAACATCTTTATGGCTGA
Organism: Dermatemys mawii; assembly: GCA_007922305.1. Lineage (NCBI taxonomy): Eukaryota > Metazoa > Chordata > Testudines > Dermatemydidae > Dermatemys > Dermatemys mawii. The sequence goes on from ML677348.1 coordinate 41,781,251, forward strand.
CCTGGAACAACGCTTCCTCAAATCTCGTTCACTCACGCCCCTCCTCTATCTACGCTACATTGATGACATCTTCATCATCTGGACCCATGGGAAAGAAACTCTGGAAGAATTCCACCATGATTTCAACAGCTTCCACCTCACCATCCACCTCAGCCTGGACCAGTGTACACAGGATGTCCACTTCCTGGACACCACGGTGCAAATTAATGATGGCCACATCAACACCACCCTATACCGAAAACCTACCGACAGCTATGCCTACCTTCATGCCACCAGCTTCCACCCCGGGCACACCACATGATCCATTGTCTACAGCCAAGCACTGAGGTACAATCGTATTTGCTCCAACCCCTCAGACAGAGACCAACACCTACAAGATCTCCACCAAGCTTTCTCAAAACTACAATACCCACACAAGGAAATAAGGACACAGATCAACAGAGCCAGATGTGTACCCAGAAGCCTGCTGCTGCAAGACAAGCCCAAGAAAGAAAACAACAGAACACCACTGGCCATCACCTACAGTCCTCAGTTAAAGCCTCTCCAACGCATCATCAGTGATCTACAACCCATCCTGGACAACAATCCCTCACTTTCACAGGCCTTGGGAGGCAGGCCAGTCCTGGCCTACAGACAACCTGCCAACCTCAAGCATATTCTCACCAGCAACAGCACACCGCGCCATAATAACTCTAACTCAGGAACCAATCCATGCAACAAACCTCGATGCCAACTCTGCCCACACATCTACACCAGCAACACCATCACAGGGCCAAACCAGATCAGCCACACCATCACTGGTTCATTCACCTGCACATCTACCAATGTAATATACGCCATTATGTGCCAGCAATGTCCCTCTGCTATGTACATTGGCCAAACTGGACAGTCCCTACAAAAAGGGATAAATGTACACAAATTAGATATCAGGAATGGCAATATTCAAGAACCTGTAGGAGAGCACTTCAGCCTCACCGGATACACCATAGAAGATTTAAAGGTCAGCATTTTGCAGCAAAAAAACTTCAAGTCCAGACTGCAAAGAGAGACTGCAGAGCTGCAATTCATTTGCAAATTTGACACAATCAGTTTGGGACTGAATAGAGATTTTGAATGGCTAGCCAACTACAAAAGCAGCTTCTCTTCTCTCGCTATTCACACCTCCAGTTCAGCTGCTAGAGGAACACCTCACCCTCCCTGATTAGAGATAACAAGCTGGTTCAGCCTCATTGGACTAACCTTGTTATCTCCCACCTGGTTCTTGCCTACCTATTTATACCTGCCCCTGGATACTTCCACTGCATGCGTCTGACGAAGTGGGTATTAGCCCACGAAAGCTTATGCTCTAAAAAAAAATTTTAGTTAGTCTTTAAGGTGCCACAGGACTCTTTGTCACCAAAGCAAAATAATTCACTTGCTGGTCAGAAGAGAGAACTGGGAGAAAGATGGATGAGCAGAATATTAGAATGGAGCTGCCAGTCAGAGGGGAGAGGATAGGACTATTTGATGCCTGCCACATAATTGGTTCTGTAGGAGAAAGGGTGTGACTAGGAAGAAATGCAATTCTGAGGAGAGCTGTGCAAATAACTGATTTTTGTTGGTTTTCTGGCAGTTCTGAAAAAAGTTTCAGGTTATCTAATTGTTTTCAAAATTCTAGACAAACTGAAAAGTCAAAAAAAAAATTTTTAGTTTCAACCTGAAACTAAACATTATGTTTAGATTTCAAGAATGTCTAACATTTTATAATTTAATAAAATAGAAGGAATTTTTGAAATAAAACATTCTTTTGATTTTTTAAAAAATAAATGTTTCATTAAAAATATCAAAATGAAATTTTTCAGAATTTTTTTCTGCTTTCTTTTCACACAAACCACTTGGCAAAACCAACATCAATTTGCAAAACATTTTAGTGTCACTAAATCTGCATTTTTTTCTGCAAAGTTCTCTACTTGTGAGCATGCCTAATGGGGGGGCTTCCGTTGGAGTTTGTTGGTGCTCTGATTGAAGGTATGCAATGAATGAGTCGGGGAGAGTTTGCATTTGAGCTTCTCAGATAGAGTTCTAGGTTATTTTTTGTATTAAATGTAATCAACATTTTAATTTCCACCCAGCCAGAATAGGCTGTGTAGCAAAATTTACACAAAGGCACAATTAGCAGTTACTAATTTGAATTTAAAACTATAATTCATCGTCAGGTAGTTCAAAGACCATTATTCTAACTAGAAAAGTATCTGATATCGAATTTATCAACTCAGCTCAATTTGATTTTGTATAAAAATAAATCACAAGTTGACTGGCTGCTGCAAAATGCAATTTGAATGGTTTTAAGAAAGGGGATGTCTTCTCCTTTTTGGATACTTTGTTACAGTTTTGCAATTGGCAAGTAAGCTGCAGTTGTGAGGGCCACACAACTGACTTTGCAAATAAGTCCTTGAATTTGGCACTATTTCAAATACATGTGAATAAAAATATTTGGTATGTATACAGAGACATTGCTCATTTTGAAAAACAAAAAAGAAAAAGTGTCTGGATAATATAAAACTATCTGTTTAAGATTTTGAGGTAAAGAAAAAAATTAGGCTGAATAAGCACAGAGGAATACCGAAGTCCCTAGGCTAAGTTAATATGAACTACGTGGTACTGCAGTGTGTGATAGAGAGCATGAAAAAATTAGATGTAAACACATTTTGTAGATTTCATAGAAAGCTAATCATACATGGTGAGGACATTAGACTAAAAAATTTAGATAATAAAAACACATTGATTAAGTCATTTTAATTAACAATATTGTATTTCTCGTGAGTTCATTGAATTTTGTGTTGCTTTGTTAAAGTATGGACTATAGAATTTTTTTAAATAGTGTATTTAAAGTAAAATTTAAAATAATTATAGAAAATTAAGATAGATGATGGGATTTACAAAGATTAAATTAAATAATTGAACATAAAAATTAAAAAAATATCAAATGGTTATAAATTAAGGTATTAGATCACTGTAAATGTTTTACTAAAAATTGTAGATTTATTCCAATTCTTTACCATTTCTGAGAAGTGACTGAGTCATCGAGATGGAACTCTGTGGTTTCTTAGTTCTATAATAATAATTGACGTACTGAAATAATGGACAAACTGAAAAGGCCTTGAAATGTCAGAAAGGGCTTTTGTACACAATGCATTAAGGCACACTGGTAGAATTGTAAATTCTAGTCTACACCACAGTGTCATGCACTAACCAGCCCATGGGAGCCAAATACATTGACAACAAGATAACAGAAATGAAAAACTTGCACAGTCCTCTAAAACAGAACAAGTGGAATGCAGAGAAATCTTTTAGAGGATCACAGAAGCAATAGTACAATACTATTTAATTTACCTGAGAGAGTTTCTGGTGTGTGTGTGGCAGGGCGGGGGAGGGTGGCAGTGGGAGTTTTAGCTGCCCATGTAGAAGAGATCCAGACTGGTATATACCTGTAGAGGGGCAATCACCCTGCTCCAGCCCTGAAGGGGTTAAAATAGTCCTGGGAAAGGACTGCCCTGGAGAGCTAATAGGATAGGCTGATGGGGAAGCAGCCACAGCTGGGCCATGCCCCAATCAGGCCACAGCTGGCCCCGCTAAAAGGACTGTGAGCCAGGATCTAAGGCAGGATTTCTCAAACTGGGAGTCGCGATCCCCTGGGGGTTGCCGAGCGCTTCCAGGGGGGTCGCGAGCTCCTGCCGCAGCTTAAAAGCCGCCAAATGAATTACTTCCGTATTCGGTGGCTTTTCGGCAGACATGCCGAGCTCTTTCGGGAGCGCTCGGCATGTCCGCTGAAAAGCCGCCGAATGCAGCAGTAATTTATTCGGCAGCTTTTCGGTGGACATACAAGGGTCCACCGCGGCAGCCGAGCAAGGAAAAATTGGTCGTGGTTCTCAAAAGTTTGAGAACCACCGATCTAAGGACTCTCTCTCTAGCTTTAGAGGGAGAAGGACCTAGTTGCCTGGGAGCTCAGGGTGCAGGCTGAGACAGAGCAGTGCTGGCAAAACGGGGGAGGAGCTGAGGAATGCCAGCCTGGCATTTCCCCAGGCTGCAGGCCTTGAGCAGGGCCTAAAGAAGGCACTGGAGTTGCAGCGGTGCAGTCCGGGGTTAGGCAACAGCAGCTGGTCCAAATCCCCTTTGCCCATGATGAGTGGTTTACAGACTGCAGTCTGTTCCAGTGAACGGGAGCTAAATGATGACTGGCAGTAGTCACTGAGATGAGGTGGGGATAGAGGGTTGGGAGTTCCACTGAGAGGGGAAACCCAGAGCATGCGGGGGTACTACTGGGGCAGAACCCCAAGGAAAAGGGCACCGGGGTCTGGGAGGGACATGGGGACAATGGCAGGGGAGACACCAGCTATCAGAGGAAGCTCTGGGGGCTGGAGAGCTAATTCCCGGGACCACCAGAATGAGGCGCCGTGCCAGTGACTCTTTGCCTTGCTACCATACCCTTATAAGAAAAGAGTCTATTCACTGTTTTTTAAAAAAATTGATGAAGTCCCACTACACTCGTGGATCATTTTCTATGCTCTTAATAGAACCCGAGGGATATTTGTTTCATCAATTTCAATGCAAGAATGCAAGAAATGCAAGAAAATTGGAAGGATGGTCAGAAAAATAGACAAATCTCAAAAAAGTCAAGTAAATGCTTTATCAGCCCTGATTTTTTGAAAAATGCAGCCAATGATAACATATCCACTTTTATATTTTGTCTAAGTTACACTAAAAAGGGTAAGATATTTATTCAGCCAGTGGGGGCTCTCAACCTTTCCAAACTACAGTACCCCTTTCAGGAGTGTGATTTGTTTTGTGTACCCCCAAGTTTCACCTCACTTAAAATCTATGTGCTTACAAAATCAGACATAAAAAGACGAAAGTGTCATAGCACGCTATTACTGAAAAATTGCATACTTTCTCATTTTTACCATATCATTATAAAATAAATTAATTGGAATATAAATATTGTACCTATATTTCAGTGCATAGTGTATAGAACAGTGTAAACAAGTCAGTGTCTGTATTAAACTTTAGCATGAAATTATTCGCTAGTGCTTTTTTTATGTAAAACTAGGCAACTATCTGGATGAGTTGGATGTACCCTCTGTAAGATCTCTGCGTATCCCTATGGTATGCCTATACCCTTGGTTGAGAAACACTGAATTAAGCAATTCAGTATATTCTATGCTTGTATAGGGTCATTGCAGTAGTGAAAAATGTCAAAGAACTGCATGACTCAAATGCTTATTTTAATTTTATTTCAGACCCAGTCCCACTAATAATAGTTTAGGATAAAACTCTTGCTCTTGGCATAAGGTGTAAAAAGTATCTCCTTGCTTTATGTCAAGATCTTAACCAAATGCCTTTCTAGACAGACAGAAGATGCTGTAGCTCAGGGGTCGGCAACCTTTCAGAAGCGGTGTGCCAAGTCTTCATTTACTCACTCTAATTTAAGGTTCTGCATGCCAATAATACATTTTAATGTTTTTAGAAGGTCTCTTTCTATAAGTCTATAATTTTAAATGAAGCTTCTTAAACATTTTAAAAACATTATTTACTTTATATACAACAATAGGTTAGTTATATATTAAATTAAAATGCAGAGATCCCTGGACTGGTGGCCAGGCCCCAGGCAGTGTGAGTGCCACTGAAAATCAGCTTGTGTGCCGCCTTCGGCACCTGTGCCATAGGTTGTCTACCCCTGCTGTAGATGCTTTTCTGAAATAAATAGAATTAGAAACAGTGCTGGCTAGAAAGCTTACTGACATCTGCAATAAAAGTGGGGTTTTTTGTGGGGGGGAACTTTGTTGTATTGAATTTTAGGATCCTATCACACACTTGAGTTTTGTCTATGGCCTTTTGATCATCTCTCTAAAGATGCATGCCGCAGAGTTTGCAGCATGAAGATCAAGGAATTTGATTCTGTCTTAATGGTTTATTTAACTCTTCTGTCCAAAGCCTTCCAAAGTCAATATTCTCTAAAAGCTTTAGATATTCTTTTGATATCCTCTCCCTTCATTACAAAAATAATGATTAGGGGAAGAACCCACAGATTTCCAGTTTCCACTTTAGTAATCCTGTATACTTATTTTTGTAGCTTATAATTTTGGAATCTTCTGTCAGATATTTTCCATTTTTTTCTAACCGTAATTTTATCCAGTGTCAGTATTTCCTTATGGCACTGATCCCTAAAGCAAGGTGCTATCCATTTAGCAGGAAAATCTCAAAACATATTCACATTAAAGGGGACTAGAGAGGCACTTCATGGTTTTTCAGTGAAAAACCACCACAATAAATAGACACAGAACAATAATGCAATAACACCATACTATTATACATATTCACAGACCCAAAATCTTAATATTCCTTCTTTCTATTGGGAAAAAAAAACATGGTATTTCTATAGGAAGTCAGTGATGTTCAGTGGAATTCACCTGGCAGGAGAGATCAGATTTCAAACATTTCAGGAATGAATGATGAATGAAGAATAAAATGATCCCCATTCACTCAGCTCACTTTAAACTCCACAGGTGAGTCAGCCTTTGATTTATTTTTCTCTCTGAAACTAGAGGTTGTGAACACTTTAAAATATTACATATCTTTAAAATGTTGTCCATAACATTTGGGCTCCTCCCTCCCCCCAAAACTCCCCAAACAGAAAGAACTAACAATTTCTTTTATTTCCTGTCAGGTCTGATGTGCATGTGCAGATCTGTGTATTTCTTTTAGAGGAAAAGTGAAGTGCTTTTTTTTTTTTCTGAATCCCTGCAGGATTTTCACTTCTGTGTGTTTCATATCCAGTGTGAATCATGAAGGAAACTCCCTTTACTGATGATTTGTGGCTTTCGGAGGCACAATGTACTTGCAAATTGAGGCTGGCTCAAGAGTGATGCCCCACAATGAATGTTGATCTCAGGTATCTTAGAACCCCTCGGAACATTCCAGCCAGTTAATTTAAGCAAAGAAATTCTCACCCACAGGATCTATTGCCTAATAGTTCAAACTGATTCTCCTCCAGCTCTCTGTTGCAGCCCTAAATTAGGTGTTTAAAGGTACCATTTGATGGCTAGGCTTCCAAATTCCAGCCAGTCTTCTTATACAGCTGAGTCTAGAGACTCTACCTGTATCACTCAAGGTCAAGTTTGCCTAACACACCATTATATATGTGTCTTGAGACTGTTTACCAAGCAGCCCTAACACCTTTATTGTTTACAGTAGACATTTGAATTTGATAGAGAGTTGTGAGGCCAGGGAATTGCCTTTCCTGTATCTTGTGAAATGTGATTTGGGTTTAGCTGGGATCCAGTGGTCTGAAAATCACAACTTCTCTTCTCCCTCATTTGTATTGTCAGAATTGATTTTTTTGGCCCGATGCCAACATAATAAATAACAATTAAAATTCTAATATAAGTACAGTTTTATGCCACCAGAAAAGCAGCAGTGTACTGCATGGGGATCCCTGGGATCAGGCAGCTTCTTAGAGGGTGCATAAGTTGGCCCAGGAAACCTCTAACAACCAGCATGTGGCCCCTGAGACCTACCCCCCGTTCCTGGTGCTCCACTTGGGAGAGGAGAACCTCCCCCATGATAGGGGAGGGAGAAAGCCAAGCTCATCTCCTCAAACCCATTCCTGTGTGTTCAGTACATAAGTCCAGCAGGCAGTCATACCTCACTGGGATAACAGCCTCATCAGGCTATTGCAATCAGTCCTGTAGTGCAAGCTGTGCTGCAGTGCTGAAAATCAGGGGTCAGATTCTTTTCATGATGTATAATGAACATGGAGAATGGGATGTTTCATACTAGAAAGTAATTCTAACTTTTTCCTTTTTTAAAAAAATAGCCATGAAATTACATAAGTTAGATACAAAATTTTTAAAAGTAAATAATTAAGTTGCAAAGCAGTGGGTTATCATGTGATCGGAGCAACTCTGTCAGACTCATCTCATGGATCCTCACATTCCTAGAGAAAGTTCTTCAGGGCTGAAACAAGCAGCAACATACTCATGGAAGCAGCTAACTCCTACCTAGTTCTATAGGAGAAGTGTGTGAGTTGCATGAAGAGGGTTCCTTTTATGTATTGGGCGTGAGAGCATGTTTGGACTATTTGTATAACATCCTCATCAGCGTGTTATCTGAGCACATTATAACCTCATGTAATTTGCCTTTCTCTATCACATCCAAGGCTTTCCTCAGATTTTCTGAGTTCCAGTCATTTCTTTTCACGTGTTCTTTAGATGTTTTTTCTTCAATATTTTAAACTTCCTCACAGTTGATTTCACTGTATTCACCTTGTCCCTTTTTTTGTTTTTCTAGGACATTTTTGTGTTTGAAAGACCTCTTTTCTAGCCATCATCCATTAATTTAATGAATGTAAATGTGAACCTTTTTTTTCCAGATTGCTAATTAAGATGTTAAAACTATGATAAGCACTGACTGATCCATTTGGGACTCTACCATACACTTCAGACCTAATGCATGCTGCATTACATATAATTATCTGAATATGAGGAGTCTGTCTGGTTTAGTTAGAGCATCCATCCAAATTGCGTGCTGGGTGCAAAAACAGTATATCTATTTGGAGAGAGGGATCAGAGGTAATGCTGACTCTTGAGTCTTCTTCCTGGTTTTGCTGTTCACTTCCTGATCCTGGTTGATTGATTGAAGCCAATGAGATTTTTGATATAAGTGGAAGTAGGATCAGAGAATTACAATTTGTCCTTAAGTAATTTACCTAGCCTATCTGTTCCCCCCATACTCAATTCTGCAAGATACTGAACCCTCTGGCTTTGACCCAGCAAAACACTTGAGCACAAATTTAGCATTAAGCATGTGACTAGCCCATTGATTTTTGTAAATAAACCAAAATGGAGAGGAATTATATCAATCACTATACATGTCTTTGGAAGTTGCAGTCACTAACACTTCTCTTTCCAGTTCTCAGTGTGAGATAATGAACTGGATGGAAGGGACTGAATTTTGCTTGACTTAATCATGCAAGCACAATGTTTAAATGGCCATTTCTTCCCCAGCAGTAGGAAATTAATTCTGAGGGAAACTGTTAGTGTGACTGCCTTTTAAGGTATCAGGAAATTCTACCAATATTGTCCAGTCATTGATTCATTACAGAGTTTCCTATGAAATTTTAATACACTCATTCAAACTCAAAGAAGAGGTTATCTGTGATAACTTGTCCCTTTCACTGAGCTTTGGAAGTGCCCAGTTTCACCATCTCTGTGACATAAAGCAATATTATTGAATAGGAAGATATCCTATGCATGTACTGTGATGCTAATGCTCATACTAAGTATTTGTTTTTCCTCTTGTTATATTTTCAGTCTGATAGGGTGATTTGTTATAATGTGTTTATATATGCTATTGTAATATAGGAATAAAGTTTATTCTTTTAATGCTATTTTTTTAATAGTACACTGTAACATTTAATTTCAGAAAGTGGTACGACACAAAATTAGGAAGTTAGTTAAACAGAAATTAGAAGGTACAGTGACAAAAGTGTAATCCCTGCAAAATGCATGGAAACTTTTAAAAGATGCCACAATAGAAGTTCAACTTAAAAGTATACACCAAATTAAAAAAAACAACTAATAAGAGAACCACAAAATGTTACTGTTGCTAAACAACAAAGTAAATGAAGCAGTAAGAGCCAAAAAGATATCCTTTAAAAAGTGGAAGTCAAATCCTGGTGAGGAAAATAGAAAAGAGCATAAACTGGCAAATAAAATGTAAAAATATAATTAGGAAGACCAAAAAAGAATTTGAAGAACAGTTAGCCCAAGACTCAAAAAGTAATAACAAAAACATTTTTAACTAATCAGAAGCAGAAAGCCTGCTAAAGGAGCACTCAAAAACTATAAGCCCCTTACGGAGAAACAAAATGAATTTTTTGCATTGGTCTTCACGGCTGAGGATGTGAGAGAGATTCCCAAACCTGTGCCTTTCTTTTTAGGTGAGAAATCTGAGGAATTGTCCCAGATTGAGGTGTCATTAGAGGAGGGTTTGGAACAAACTGATAAACTAAACAGTAATAAGTCACCAGGACCAAATGGTATTTAACCAAGAGTTCTGAAGGAACAGAAATGTGAAATTGCAGAACTACTAACTGCATTCTGTAATCTATCATTTAAATCAGCTTCTGTACCAAATGACTGGATGATAGCTAATGTGACATCAACTTTTTAAAAAGGTCTCCAGCGGTGATCCCAGCAATTACAGGCTGGTAAGCCTGAATTTAATACGGGGCAAACTGACTGAAACTATAGTAAAGAACAAAATTGTCAAATACATAGATGAGCACAATTTGTTGTGGGAAGAGTCAACATGGTTTTTGTAAAGGGAGATCATGTCTCACCAATCTATTAGAATTTGTTGAGGGGCTCTACAAACATGTGCACAAGGGGAATCCAGCAGATATTTGTAAACAGTGGTGTCCCCCAGGGGCCTGTACTATTCAACATATTCATAAGTGATCTGAAAAAAGGAATAAACAGTGAGATGGCAAAATTTGCAAATGATACAAAACCATTCAGGATAGTTAAGTCCCAGGCAGACTGCAAAGAGCTACAAAAGGATTTCACAAAACTGAGTGACTGTGCAGATGAATTTCAAGGTTGATAAATGAAAAGTAATACACATTGGAAAGCATAATCCCAGCTATACATATAAAGTGATGGGAGTCTAAATTAACTGCTACCACTCAAGAAAGAGATCTTGAAGTCATTGTGGATAATTCTCTGAAGACAGCCACTCAATGTACAGCACCAGTCAAAAAAGCAAACAGAATGCTGGAAATCATTATATATCTATCTAATATATCGATCTAATATATATCTATCCTATATCTATCTATCTATCTAATATATATATATATTAGATATATATTTGAAGTATAGAGTCACTTCTGTATGAGGAGAGATTAATAAAACTGGAACTTTAACTTTTAAGCATGGAAAAGAGACAACTAAAGGGGGATAATATCGAGGTCTATAAAATCATGACTGGTGTGTAGATAGAAAATAAGGAAATGTTATTTACTCCTTCTCATAATACAAGAACTAGGGGTAACCAAATGAAATTCATAGGAAGTGGGTTAAAAACAAATAAAAGGAAAGTTTTTTTCACGTAGTACAGTCAGTCTGTGGAACTGTTTGCCAGAGGATGTTGTGAAGACCAACACTATAACAGGGTTCAAAAAAGAACTAGATACATTAATGGAGCATAGGTCCATCAAAGGCTATTAGCCAGGATGGGAAGGATACTGGGCTATATGGACCTTTGGTCTGACCCATTATAGCCATTCTTATGTTCTTAAAAATATTTTACTTTGCTTTATTATTGAAGTTAAAAATTCACAAAAGCTCTTTAGTGAGCCAAGATATTGAATTTGGCACTTACTAAAGTCCTGTTTATTACTTTCCAACCTAATTGTGATGTAGATCTCAGTCAATCTAATTAATATAATGACTAAATGTTCATTAATAAGAAAGCTTCAGTTTTGTTTTGCATTGAACTGAAAAAGTTAACATATTTTGTTATGCAAAATGTTTTTGGACAACATTCACCTTATTTAATATTTTGAATTAATGGCCAAAGTTTTTAATAACTCAGCTGTAGAAAATCCTTCCCCAAATAATTCTCCCTTTCCTAATCCCTCCTTTTCCCCAAACTTACTGCTTGTAAGCAGGCATATCTCCTTCAGGTTTATCTTATTACCTATCTTTTTTTTTTCCCCTCCAGTCTAAGATAGTGTAATAGCTCTTTCCTTTTAGAGTGCACCACAGAACAGAAAGTCAGCCTTCCAGCCACTATATCTGTACTCTGGAAATGGATCTCCAGTGCTGAAGCAGGGTCAGTAAGTATAAATTGCAACTGATTTCATTTTAGACTCATAATTCAGGGAGCAACCTTTCTAAATAAAAAGGTGTTATGGACTCTTCAGTTCCAAATATTATAGCTTTGCTGCAGTGATACTGTCCAGGCCTATTTCTATAGAATAATCTCCAGAGTCTCACAGAGATAAGGGAGGGGAGTTTTGCTGGATTTTGAACCAACTTTCATTATGTTCACCTAAAATCAATACAGAATTCTGAAGTAATATTCTTAAACACTATTGCTTACAGTACTGGCGTTTCAGTGGGTTGAAGCAATTACAGTAGAACACTTTGGTATTTTTATAAGGGTAAGCAATAAAACATTGAATGGCAAGGTTTACGTTCCATTTTGACAAGTAAAAATTTACTGTGTCATTGCTTTTCTTCCTCATCTCTGCTTTCTCACCTCCTGGGAGCAGCATTTTCATTCTCAATTCACATTATCTACTTTTACCCACTTTCCCTATGATCCTTTCTCATACAGTGCACCTATGATCTCTGCAAATGTAATCCTGAAGGAATAATTGATTTTTTTTTATTGTTTATATTCAGCCAGCAAATCAAAAAGTCAGAAAAATCTGATTTGATTCTGAAAATGTTTTCCATTTTTCAGCAACGTGGAAAAGCCCATTTTATGCCATCACATGTACATCTATGCAGTCATTCATTCCCCTCTTTTTAACCTTGTCATAGGGATTAGGGAATTTGTCTGCAATGAGGGAAACCCAGGTTTGAATTCCACCTCTAAAACAGGGACAAGAACTCAAATCTCTCCCCCCTCCCAGGTTTGTTCCCTGGCTACCAGGGTAGAGGTGTTTTTTTGTTTGTTTGTTTGTTTGTTTTGAAGCTGTTCCACTTTGTATAAATATGGAAATGTTCATTGGGCCAAAAAAAAGGGAGCATGACACTATAGCCAAGTGATTAAGGCACTCCTCTGGGGATGGGCATAAGAAGATAAGGATTTATATTTTTTCTCTGCCTGTCTCAGAGGAGGGATTTGAATCCATATTTCCTACCTCCCACGTGAGTTCCCTAATCATGGGGCTATAGAATTATTCTCACTCTCTGGTTCAATGAATGTTTAAGTATTTAATACAAGGTGAAACTGCTCCCACAAGAGAGATTGAGAGTAACCTACCTAGAATAACCAATAATTTGATAGGGCACTGATCTGGTAAGAAGGAAGATCTGAGGCCTAGAGTTGGGGATTCAAACCTTAGGACAAGTGTACACTACAAATTTAAGTCAGCCTAAGTTACATTGACCTACAGTTATTTAATCTGTTTTAGACAGTGGCATTATGCTTCCTGTGCTGGCGGTCAGCATCCTCAACAGGAGAGTTTGCACTGATTTAATTGCCAGTGTCAGGCATTGTGGGATGGTTTATGAAAAGATTTAAACATGAATGTAAGCAATGTAGAGTCAACACCGACACTGTGTCAACCTAACTACATTGACTTAAGCACTTTCTCCTGGAAGTGGACTTACTAAGTTGGTGTAGTGGGTGAATTACATCAGAAAGAGCTACAATTTTGTGTAGACGCTTACAGAATTAGGTTGACATAAGCTACATAAGACCAAGCCTTATCTCTGACAGCCCAGATAAGTGCCCTGACCACTAGTCCAAAGGTTAGAAAGAGAAGTACACATATATTTGCTGGCCCTGAAAACTGTTTCCCCAGCTAAAGTGAGTACATCAAATTTGCATAGATTTTGTTCAAACAAAATTGCATTTTTTGATGCATAAACTCTTTGTTTGAAAGTCTTTGTCCAGCTCTTTTAGTAAGTCTCATCCTGTAGCTGTTCTGTTGTCCTAGTGGAATGTAGGGAGATTCACAAAAGTGACAAAGAATCCTGTGGCACCATATAGACTAACAAATGTATTAGAGCATAAGCTTTTGTGGGTGAATACTCACTTTGTCGGATGCATGCCCATGAAAGCTTATGCTCTATTACATCTGTTAGTCTATAAGATGCCACAGGACTCTTTGTCACTTTTGCAGATCCAGACTAACACAGCTACCCTCTGATAGAGGGAGATTGTTTCTCAGAGAACTGATCTAGTCCCATGCAGGGCTCTGAACATTAGAAACAAACCCTTTAATTGAATTCTGTGTTCCCCAGAGAGCTAACCCAGAGAGAGAAACACCGGGGTGATGTGCTGTCAAAGGCCCGTGTTGCTAAGAAGTAAGATTGCTGTATTTTAAGTGAAATGATGCTTTTCAGAGTCAATAGCTTTATTCACAGATACAACAGATTTCAGTAATGAAGCTTAGTATCACAAAAGCGTGGATCATTGTGGCCTGATTTTGTATTTTATGTTCCCCAGCCATGCAATATTGTCTTCATTTTTAATGACCTCCTTTTGGTTCCTTTCAGTGAAAAAACATCATTATCTAACTTAAAGTATGTTTAAACACTTTCAACCCCTCTAATGGCAGGGTTTAAATTGTATACAGATGTATAGTGAATTTCTCACTGTAGGGACATAGCCTTTCAGTCCTTTTAAATCTGTATTTCAAATTGACTTGACTCTGCTTCTGGGTTTCTAAGTTTCTGACTTGATTGTGGAGCTTGGGGTGAAGCGAGTTTTTGAGAAACAATATTTGTCACAACAAATTGTAAAGTTTTTTTTTTCTGAGAAAACATTTATTCTGATCTAGTTCAAATATTAGAGAAAGTAGCTATGAACTGTTGCCAAAGAGAAAATGTGAATAGGTTAAGTGATTTTTAAAAGTGATTCATTGTTAGTGCAGTTCAAAATGTTCTGTCAAACCATCCTTTCAGCAATTTATGGCATAAATTAAAACAGCCAAACAGCTTCACAGCTGTTTGGGTTTATTATTTTTGTGTTTTTATATGATCGTTATAGTATTTTATCATTTTAATGTAAAATTGTAAAGCAGATTTGGTATTTTTTCCCACCAAATTGGTTAAGGAGGACCTGCATCATTCATTTGTATGGGGGATGGAGAGCAATCTTGTCCTTGGGATAGCACAGAATCACTCAAACCAGGAAAACCTATTACAGAATAAATAATATATTGACAGGAACACAAAAAAGGGAAACCAGCCTGAGCTAAGATTAGCATAGAGGTATGAGTCTATCTATTTTTTCATAAGGCATAAAACTGACAGCAAAAGGACTCTGTTTGCTGAGGAGGCACAGACAGACTTTCTGTTGTACAGCCACACTGTTAATATCTAGTAGAGAGGTCTCATGTGTAATATGCTCAGACACTTAGCTTTTCCTAAGGATTAGTGCTGCTAGGTACAGCTTGTTTTCTGCTACTGACTTGACCGTTTTGTATCTCCCTTTTCTTAAATAGGGCTTTACTAAAAACAAATGTACGAAAATGGAGTTAGTCTCGGTCTGATTACTGCCAGGATATTCATGTTTGTGCTATATTTTATTATTAAATATACTTCTGCATCTGAAAAGATTGCAACCTCAGTCTTGGAGATAGACTCTGACAGGGATAACAAAACCAGTTGCCTGCTTATTATACAACAGTAATACACCATCTCTAGAGTGGTAACCATTCTTGATTCCTGTTCTCTGACTAACATTGCATTATGTGGCCCTACTTTGGGGGTCACAGACAAAAAGCAGTCATGCTCAAGAGAGGTGTCTCTCTATGTAATGCCACATACAGCGCAGACTCATAGAAGCAACTAATAAGTAGCATTGAGTAAATAGTTCATAGCAAATAATTTAATATACTCTGTCTGGCTGTTGAAAATTTAGTAAAGCATTTAATTTAAGCACACTGAGGTCAATGATACTACTCAGACTGCAAGTTAAGCATGTGCCATAAGTGTTTTTCTGAATTGGTACCATATCATTCACAAGTAGATCCTGATGTCTTTGAATGTATCATTTTTTCCCAATTTACTTGATTTTTTAAAAAATTAATAAATACAGATAGATTACAAAAAAAGTCACTGTTATGTGAAATCTAAACTATATTGATTAGTTGTGATTGGAGACATAAATCACATGGTACAGCTTTTGTTCCCTGATTGGATGTGTATAACTTTTAAATAGGAAGAGGAACTAAGGAAGCTACAGTTTAAGATAGAAAATACAGTAGAAGCTGGTGGCTCTGCTCAGCACTGCTGACCAGGCTGTTAAAAGTCTGTTTGGCATGGGGCTAACAGGCATCCTAGCTGGCTGTGTGCGTCTCCGAGCACTGGCTTTTGTAACCTTTTATTTTATTTAAAGTGAATGTGGTGATGTGATATTACATCATGCTGGGTTCGGCTCTGGTGCTACAGTTTCAAGCATAACAGAGTGAAAGTCACCTCTTCTACTTGCTTCAAAGTTAGAGACTCTAAGAACACATAACGACCAAAGACAGTGACCACACAGACATTCATAAGCACAAGGTCTAGACCAGGGATTGGCAACCTTGGCATGAGGGACCGCAGGGTAAGCGCCCTTAGCGGGCCCCACTGCTTTGTTTATCCGGCTTTTCACCGATCGTGTCTCCCGCTGGCAGCAGTTAGCTGTCCTGGTCCAATGAGGGCTGCAGGAAGTGGCAGCCAGCACTGCGTCACTTCCCGCAGCCCCCATTGGACCTGGACGGTGAACCGCGGCCAGTGGGAGCTGCAATCGGCGAACTGCCAGGTAAACAAAGCAGCGGGGCCTGCTAATGGTGCTTACTCTGCAGTCTCACGTGCTGAGGTTGCCGATCCCTGGTCTACACTAACGCCCCTTCTCTACTTGCACTCCACTGATGACATCTTCATCCTCTGGACCCATAGGAAGGAGGCCCTTGAGGAATTTCACCAGGATTTCAACAATTTCCATGCCACCATCAACCTCAGCCTGGACCAGTCCACACAAGAGATTCACTTCCTAGATACTACGCTGCTATAGCCCACAACTAAAATCTCTCCAGCACATTATCAAGAACCTATAACCTATCCTGCAGACGATACCTCACTCTCACCAACCTTACAGACACCCTCCCAACCTGAAGCAAATGCTCACCAGCAACTACATACCACACAGCAAAAACACTAATCCAGAAGCCAAGTCCTCGAACAAACCCCGGTGCGAACTCTGTCTGCATATTTATTCAAGGGACACCATCAAAGGGCCTAAACACGTCAGCCACGCCAGCAGGGGCTCATTCACCAGCACATCTACCAATGCAATATATGACATCATGTGCCAGCAATGCCCCTCTGCCATATACATTGGCCAGATCGGACAGTCTCTACGCAAAAGAATAAATGGACACAAATCAGACATCAGGAATTTTAACTTTCAAAATCCAGTATGAGAACACTTCAGTCTCCCTGGTCACTCAATAACAGACTTAAAAGTGGCAATTCTTCAACAAAAAAACCTTCAAAAACATATTCCAACAAGAACCTGCAGAACTGGAATTAGTTTGCAAACTGGACACCATCAAATCAGGCCTGAATAAAGACTGGGAGTGGATGAATCATTACAAAAACTAATTTCCCCATACTAATTTCCCCCTACTGTTACTCAAACCTTCTTGTCAACTGTTTGAAATGAGCCACCCTCATGACCAATACAAAAGGGCTTTCCCCCGCCACTTGGTATTCTACTGTTAATTGAATTTTCTCATCAGTACTGACACACACATCCCCGATGTGGTAAGGCAACTCCCATCTTTTAATGTACTGTGTATACATATATCTGCTACTGTATTTTCCACTCCTTGCATCTGATGAAGTGGGTTCTAACTCACAAAAGCTTATGCCCAAATAAATTTGTTAGTCTTTAAGGTGCCACAAAGACTCCTCATTGTTTTTGCTGATACAGACTAACAAGGCTCCCATTCTGAAAGGTCTAGACTGTTTTACAAGTTTTATTAAAGTTACAATTAAAGTTATGGCTACCCAAGAATATAGAAATTCTATACAGACCTATGCACAAGTTACAAATATATCTATACTCACATCCTTAAAAAACAACGTTAGGGTCTGATGGGTCTCTCATGGCTTGATCATCAGTAGAAGAATGGTTCCTGCTGGAGTCTCCCATAGGGAGTTCAATTTTCCCATTTTGGGGATCCCCTTTTATAATGTGATTCTGTCTATACCTACATTCTGTACATGTCCATAAAAGTGTCAACCCTCCTTTCTCTCATTGGTCTGTGTCCCCTGGAAATTTTAGGGTCCCCAATTTTCTATAGGCTATATAAGTTCCATTTGTTATGATTAGCATTGTTGCACAACCTGTATCCCATGATTAAGACGCATGTCTGAACCAGATGTGCCTTTAGAATATTTTTATGATCTAATATTAATCTTCTGGGTAATTTTGCACAATATTACCACTCTGTACCCATTTTCCCGTAATCCTAAGGCATTGGGTTATTTCTCGGTCACTGGCTTAAGTCATCATTTTTTGTCTCCAAGACCTAAAATAGCTAAGCTAAAGTATTGTAGGCCTCAATCTACAGGTTTTATGTTTCAGATTTTCTTTCTCAAGTCTAATACTTTGTTCCTCTAAATACTGATCAATGTTATACTTTTATAATCTTACAAATTAACTATAATTAACATACAGGGAATATAACATATTGATTAATCATAACATCACACAATAAATGGATAATAAACTAAAGTCATTGACTACACTCTGCAGCTCTCATTGGCTGGAAACCTCCTTCTGCACCTCAACCCCTTGTCCCAACCCTGAGCCCCCTCCTGCACCCAAGCTCCCTACTGTAGCCTGCACCCCACACCCATGCCAGTGCCCCAACCTGCTGCTCCAGCTCAGACCCCCTCTCATGCTTTAAATCCCTTGGCCTCAGCCTGGAGCCCCCTCCTGCAGCCAAAGCCTCATCTCTGGCTTCACCCCAAAGCCCACATCTCCAGGTGAAGCCTTCACCCCCTCCCACACCCAGTGTCGCAGCCTGGTGAAAATGAGTGAATGAGTGAGGGTTAGGGAGACCAAGCGACAGAGGGAGGGGGATAGAGTGAGTGGGGATGGGCACAAGGGGTGGGGCAGGGGGTGGGGCAAGGGTGTTTAGTTTTATGTGAGTAAAAAGATGGCAGTTCTTCCAGTCAATCAGACTCTCTGTGGAATGAGAAGTAATCAATTAACCAGTAATGCAGACAAAAACAAACAAACAAACAAAACCAGGAAATACTGTATTGTGCCTGTATTGCATCTTAAAATTAGGCACATCTGAGCTGTCTGTCCCCACCCCTATCTTGCCACACTGGGGGCAATCACTTACAGTTAGGAGGTGAAAATGCTGAATTTCCCAGGCACAGTTGTGAGCCCCCGGGCAGTCAGAGCAGGAGCTGGGATCTGTGGCTTTTCTTTAAGCCACGGGCGTAGTTCCCGTTCCCACGCGCTCTGGTAAAGAAACTTCATGAACTCCTGCTGGAACGAGGCCTGGAGTGTCTGCTACTTGAGCTGGAACCTAAGTTCCTTCTTTCACGCTGCGCTCTGGAGGAGCACTCAATTTTAAAAGGCCACAGCCTGCATGCACTGACACCACGGTGCCTCACTCATCACCCTAGCACCCAGGGGATTAGAACCAGCTGCCTGTCCCCACTTACTAGGCAGCTACTTACAGGTAGGAAATGAAGATGTTGAAGTTTGCATGCACAGCTATGAGCCCCTGCTCTGAGCAGTCTGCCCGGAGGAGCATCCCGTAATGTTCAGAATTACGAACATTTCAGAGTTGCGAACAATCTCCATTCCCAAGGTGTCTGAAGTTCTACTGTAAACATGATTAGGGAAGCTTAGAAATTTCTCAGTCTTGTCATTTATGGGCTGCATATGAGAAAACAGATTTTTTTAATGAAAATTAAATGTAGACTTGTCAGAATGATCCTGTCAGTACCAGGTTTACAATGGCACGAATGGCACTGTGCCCACACTCAAGGGGCCCCAGTGCCCAGACCTAGGGAGGCCAACTTTCTTATTTGTGAAAACTGAAATCTGATTTCCTCTGTTTGCAGATTTGTACTTTCACCTATGCACACTGACTGGGAGGAGGGGGAGTTCATGGAGAGGAACACTACCTGTCATGTTCTAATCGTGCAGGCTGATCCTATCCTCCATTTCCCAAAATCACAAAATCAACTTGCACAAGTTACTGCAGACTTCCTCCCTCTCCATGCTATGAATCTCAAAAGGCAGCTAGGTGCCAGATGAACATTTGAGAGCAATGGTCTTTCAAGAGCCATGCTGTTGAAGTACATAGAGAACCAAGTGTGACACTGCACCCCAAATTCTTCATAGAGATGTTATTATGATATGATGTTGGCATAATCATAATGTATTTTATGCAAGATAGGTAATGTGAGATGTCACTGAAAAGGGTATGATTTACTGAATACGATTATCATTTTTTGTATCTGAAATTAGGACTATTAGCTATGTATCTATTTCAAATGTGTTTACACATGGGGAAAGCCCACTAAGCAGAATGTACTCATTATAGATGGCTGGCTAGAAAGGGTCATCAGAGAAAACGATAAGACTTAGAAGAAGTTTATCTCAGGAGGGCCTTCCTGGGGATGCTATAAACATCCTCGGACTTATGGATGCTTTGACACTACAGGCACTTGTGGCCAGGTCACCAGGTCCTGGACTCCATCTGGGGATACCAGTGTTTTTAACACTGACTGGCATGGGAACCAAGCTGTGAAACAAAGCTGTGAAACATATGCAAAAGCTATTTAAGGCAGGTGAGTGTCATCGTTGTGGTTCTTCACTCACTCCCTGCCCAAAGAGATTCCTGGAAACATCGGAGAAACAAATCCTGAACTGGGGGTAAGTGCTGGACCCAGGCAAAAGGGATTTTTTGTCTGCGAATGAAACACCTGGGGATTCCAAGCTGTAAGTTTGTGCAGCTTGCCTCTTAAGAGCCTGCAGCGTGCTTGCATCATCATTTAGAGTGAGAATCTGTCTTTTGTAGTAATAAACGTGTGTTTACTTTGTCTAAAACCAGTGTGTGTGAAAATCATAACTCAGGGCAGAAAGCTCTTATATATTTCCTCTCCACACTGAGGGAGGGGGCGAATTTCGTGAGCTTATGTTGTACAGTTCTCTGTGCAGTGCACGATGGTATAATTTTGGGTTTCTATTCCAGAGAGTAGGGGCGAGCCTTATGAATGGGAGATAGCCTAGCTGTGCCTTCCCATGCAGGAGCACCTATATGTGTGCTTGTAAAACTGCAGACTGAAACCTCGGAGAGGGCTTGGCAGGTTGCTCACAGCAGTGCAGTGTAAAGGGATTCCAGGCTGGTGGGTCACGGCAGGGTGGGGGGTAGGCTCAGTGGTACCCCAATTCCAGGTGGCACCCCAGGGGGAACCCATCACACCAGCAACTGTCCCATTGTACAGGAAAGAGACTCCACTGAGGATGTCTTATCTCTGGCAGATTTCCTAGGATCCATAGATTTTGGAAGCTAAACCATTGGCCTCTTGCTTGGGAAGTGAAACTCACTCTCCAATGTAATAATTCCACTAATGTCTCGCTTCCCTATTTCCCTTTCAAGAAATAGGAGTCCATAGTTTTAAAGAGCAATATCATGCAAGTGTATTAGGAGTTGGAATGTATTTGTTAAAAATAAATAAATAAATAATAAAGGATCCTCTTTACTTTCATTACAAAATTCTTGAACATTGAGCACCTTTGGCTTATGGAATTTACAATGCCAGTTAAAGCTGGCTGGATTATGGATGTCTGATATCAGGATAGCTCTGGGGCAGAAGTCTACAACTCATAAATTTCACAAGCAATGAAGAGCCACTGGGATGGACAACGTTTAGAATAGTCCCAAAATCAATGAGTGGGAAATCCAACAGAATTCTTACACTTACAGTCTTACACTAAATAAGTATGCAATTTGTTCCATTTCCCCTAAGAACTGTCAGACACCACTCTTCTAAGGATTGCCAAAGACAATAGGCTACTGTTGTAAGCCACAAAATGAGGAGGAGGTTATATCAATAAACTGTTCTTAAACAAAAAGATAAAGATTTTATCAGCTGTTGAATACAGGTATCATCATTGCTCCGTCGTCATTGACCAGCTCATGAGTAAGTCTGTTAATCTTTTATGGTGATACATTTTTAAGAGATGTGAGGGCCTCTATCTGAAAACATTTTAGCAAAGCAATTTAGTTTTAATTATCGAAATTACCCTTCTTAAAAAAGAGGTTGCACCCTCATTGTCAACAATGGGGAAAAGGGTTCAGAATGTGTCTGAGAAAGGAAATTGAAGCAGTTCTTGAAGATATTGCTGCTGCTTATGGTCTGGAAGTTTAAGATTATAGCAGGAGAAAATAGGTCAGAATTTGGTTACTAGTTCTCTTGTAAGATCAGAGCATCAGTCTTCTTTGTACTGAATCCAATAGTTTTTGTCAGTCTTTGAGTTTCTGTAGGGTAAAAGCATAGGATTTAAAAAAAAAATCTTCAAGGTCAGAAAAAATACATTATATGTTCATTTGAGTAAATCACTTTATTTCCACTTACTCTGGTTGGTGGCATTGATTCTCGATATTTTAATATAATAAAGCACAGTAAAATGACTAATCAAGGCCATTTAGAACATGGAGACCAATGCATGGTGACTTGTAGACCATGGATGTATTCATTATGTTCAAGATTTGTTACTTTCCTAATGTACAAGCATAAATGTTTCATAACAGGATATTTTATTAATTGTTCTACAGTTTCCCACATTATAGTAGTTAGTCCTTTGCCACTTTTAAAATTAGATTCAATTCATAATTAGATCAGCCTACTGCCCATGTCTGGTAGAATGGACTTCAGTACTTTTCAGTTTTATGCCACCTTGATGAAATCTTGAACTGCTGTAAATTAATAATCTTAGCTAATGTTTAAACTATATTAAACTAGCTTGAGACTATTTTGAATTGACACTATCCATGAAAACCTGTTTGTTAACTGTCTATCAGCAATACTTACTTATACTGAAGAAAATAAGATAAATATTCAAGTAATTGAATAAACAATATGAGATGAGTCACATCTGTAAATCAGAGCTTCAGTTGGGTGATGGTGGTGCAGAGATGCACAATCCCCAAGAGGCATAATTTTAGCTTGAACTCTCTCGTTGTGCCTCTTTAGGGTAACTAGCATCGTTCCTCTTCTTGTCCTACCAGAAATGCTTGTCAGTATATAGAATGGTGGGGCCAAGATTGTGCTCTTCCCTTTGGGTGTGTCTTCACTGCAGAGTTAGCTGTAATGATCTACTTCTAAGTTAGCTTACTCATACTGCAAAATAATGCTAGTGTTGCTATGTCCATATTGGCACTGTTCTCGGTCATGTGTAGTGCTAAGTCTTTTGGGGTATATCCTTTGGTTCTTACTGCTGAAGTGAGCTGAGCCAAGGGAATTGTGGGAAGGCATTGGAGGTCTAACAGGGCTGAAAAGGCTCTAGCTGGTGTCCACATTATTAGAGTGGCCTTGTTAGAAGCTGAAAAGTTGTGCTTTCTTGACTTTTAACTTCTATCCCCTCCATCCTGCCACTCATACTAGTCAGCATGAGTTAAAACACCATTGTACTTGAGTTTTGTGTTTAGACTGGACATGAGTTAGGCACAACACTTGTTATAACTTGAGACAATTTCACAGTGGAGACCAGCCATTTGAGATGACTCATGCCCCTTATGCACGGAGGTGAAATGAACTGAGTTATTAAGCATAATTGTTCAAAGATTTTATGACAATAAATGTGTTGGTTGCAACTTGTCTTCAGAGGAGATTTTCAAAGGTATAGATGGCAGTTGGATACTTAACTCTCATTGAAAGGCAATGGGAGTTAGGTGCCTAGTTGCCATTAGTGTCTTTGAAGATGAACCCATTTAAATGTCTTTGGCAATTCATTGTGTGTGATTGTCAACTAAGTTGCATGATATTGGCTTTTCTTCTTCTTTGGATGACTGAAACTCTGCAAGGACAGGAATTCTCTGCACCAATACTAATGTCTCTATTCAAGCATAAATAATCTTTAATATGTGTATTCAGTCAAAGAGATGATATTGGTTTCTCTATTAAACATGGTACATTTTTACACTTTCTTCTATAGAACCCTATTAGTTTATTCCCTCTTGAATTCAATAGGAGATTTACATAAGGGATTTGCCCAGCTCTACTCAAATCAAATTTTAATTCAACTCTAGTATCAGCAGGCACAGCATCTATTAACTTCAGTTGGAGTTGTGCCTACATACACTGTCACAGAATCTGGCCCATGATAATGTAATCTTTAAAATGAACTGGAGCAGAACTTTTTGATGACAAAGGACTTGGCTGGTCCTTCAAATCTCAATTATCAGAAGGCTTTAAGAAGTTGTTGTGCAAATTGGGATTCTCCAGTAAAGTGTTTGTCTGTGAAACATTCCTCCCCAACAGGGCGAATAATTCTTCAGAAATTTATTTATCTATTTACCATAGTGTGACAGAGAGCAAGGAGTTAACAGGTAAGCCTGCACTTTGATCACTCTTACACCCATTAGTTCCACTGGAGAAAGCTGACTGGGTTAATAAAAGAAAATTATTAATTAGGCTGGTGGTCTGGATGAGTTCACAAGCCAATCACCTCAAGACAGACAAAGAAGCACAGGAAGGAAGTATCAAGGGAGTGGGGACCAGGGCTAGCTGAGCCCAGTCTTACAGATGCCTCAGGGAAGAGAAACCTCTGCTCCTCTCACGTCCCAAGGAGAGGGCTGAAAAGTACTGGGGGACATTGTGAATGGTACTGTTGCACAAGACTGTGAAGCTGTTGGTGGAGGGAACTCAAATAAATGGCATACTGAACACACTACCAGTTGAGTCTGAGTCAGTTTCTGTGCCAAGAAGAGGCGAAAACAGACCACATTCTACTACACATGCATATAGGGAAATTAAAATGAGTTTAGTGGAGGCAAGTTCCTCATGGCTTTACATTCTTTATAAAAAAGGCAATCGATATACTCAATATGCTGCTTACTGTTGAAATCAAAGGTAGGGTAAAACAGAGAATGTCATTTAGATGCATTGTTTGCAATGATCTTGTGTGTGTGTGTGTGTGTGTGTGTGTAGAAAGCATTCTCATGTATGCTTTTTGTAATGCTGTGCTTGCAGTTCAGTGAATATACAGCTTAAACAAAATAACTTTGTCAGCACTTGATTGCAGATCAATATTTTCGCAGTACTGCTGAGTGCTGAATTAAGAAAGTTCTCTGTTTTAGAGACAAATAATGTTGATAACTAGAGGAAAGCTGAATTTATTCAAGAGAGAGTTCAGTCTTGGATATATAACTGAAATCAGTGCAGCATGCGGTATGTAATAATTGCATTTTGCTCCTTTCATAGCTAAACAATAAAATAAATTAAAGCTTTAAAACATACAAAATTCCTCTAATGACATTTTCAGCATAGTCCTCTTAACTGAAGAACATTCAGTGCTTAGAGCTAAAGCACATAAACTTTCATCTAAACTCCAGATAGCTAAAACGGAATATGTAACCTGAAGTTAGAGTTTTATCCTAAATTAAAAGCCAACTTGTTAGCAGGTGGCACATATTTAGCAATAGTCTCTTCTTACAATTTATACGAAACCCTTCTTGTAAACAAAAAAATCATATTTGATAAATCAGAAAAAAAGTCCAAACAGAGCTCTGCATAGAAATAAAGATGGTTGATGCCTACCATCTGAAAAAAGAAAAATTTTGGACTTTGTGTATTCAAGGTGGGATTCCTGAGAACCTCCCCCTCCCTTCCACTCACTTCCCCAAATGAGCACAATGATGCATTAGATCCCTCACAATCTGACCGTGAGTAAGCACTACAGGGACTATTCCGTCACACCGTGTTGCTATTCTGCTCTCCAGGAGGCCTTCCTGTGAACAATCCCTTTGAACCAGCCCTCCCTCACATAGAGTATGTCTACACTACACAATTATGTCAGATTTATAGAAGTCGATTTTTAGAAAGCAATTTTATACAGTTGATTGTGTGTGTGTCCCCACTAAGCGCATTAAGTTGGCAGAGTGCATCCTCAATACCATGGCTAGCACCAACTCCTGGAGCGGTGCACTGTGGGTAGCTATTCCACAGTCCCTGCAATCTCCACTGCCCATTAGGATTCTGGGTTAAGTTGCCAGTGCCTGATAGGGCAAAAACATTGTTGCGGGTGGTTTGGGGTTCATGTCCTCAGTTTCCTCTCCCTCTGTGAAAGCAATGGCAGACAATCATTTTGTGCCCTTTTTCCTGGGTTACCCATGCAGATGCCATGGCATGGCAAGCATGGAGCCCACACAGCTCACCACTGCTGTTGGGAGGATTGTAAACAACTTGTGCATTATCCTGAAGTATGTGCAGAACCACCTGGCTAGCAGATGCCAGCACGACTACAATTGTGAGGAGGACATGGACACAGACTTCCCTAAATACATGGGATGTGGCAATTGGGACGTCATGGTGACAGTGGGGCATGTTGATACAGTGGAACGCCGATTCTGGACCCAGCAAACAAGCACAGTCTGGTGGGACTGTTGCAGATATGGGATGATTTTCAGGGGCTGTGAAACTTTCACATGCATAAGGCCACTTTTCTGGAACTTTGTGAGTTGCTTTCCTCAACCCTGAAGTGCAGGAATACCAAGATCAGAGCTGCCTTTACAGTTGAGATGTGAGTGGCAATACCCCTGGGGAAGCTTGCAACACCTGACTGCTACCAGTCAGCCGGAAATCAATTTGGGGTAGACAAATCTACTGTGGGGCCTGCTGTGATCCAAGTAGCCAATGCAATCATTGACCTTCTTGCTAGCAAGGGTAGTGACTCTGGGAAATGTGCAGGTAATAATGGATGGCTTTGCTGCAATGGGGTTCCCTAAATGTGGTGGGGGTGATAGATTGAACTAATATCCCTATCTTGGCGCTGGACCACCTAGCCAACCAGTATGCAAACCGCAAGGGGTACTTCTCAATGGTGCTGCAAGCATGGTGAATCACAAGGGATGTATCACTGACATCAACATGGGATGGCCAGGAAAGGTGTATGACACTCACATCTTTAGGAACTCTGGGCAGTTTGAACAGCTGCAAGAAGGGACTTCCCAGACCAGAACATTACTGTTGGGGATGTTGAAATGCCTATAGTTATCCTTGGAGACCCAGCCTAACTCTTGCTCCCATGGCTTATTAAGCCATACACAGACAGCCTGGACAGTAGTAAGCAGCAGTTCAACTACAGATTGAGCAAGTGCAGAATGGTAGTAGAATGTGCCTTTGGACGTTTAAAGCTCACTGGCGCTGTTTGCTGACTAGGTTAGACCTCAGTGAAACCAATATTCCCATTGTTATTGCTGCTAGCTGTGTGCCCCATAATATCTGTGAAAGCAATGGGGAGACATTTAAGTTGGGGTGGGAGGCTGAAGCAAATCGGCTTGTGGCCAATTTTGAGCACCCAGACACCAGGGCTATTAGAAGAGCACAGCTAAGCATGCTGCGCATTAGAGAAGCTTTGAAAGCCAGTTTCATGACTGGCCAGGCTATGGTGTGACAGTTGTGTGTGTTTCTCCTTGATGCAAACCCGCCTTCTTTGTTGATTTTAATTCCCTGTAAGCCAACCACCCTCCCCTCTTTGATCACAGCTGGCAAAAGAAATAAAGCCTCTACTGTTTTAAAACCATGCATTCTTTGTTTATGGATTAAAAAGGTGAGATAACTGACAAAGTAGCTCATGTGGGATGACAAAGGAGGGGAGGAGGGAAGGACAAAGCCACATTGCTTATTGTAGCCACACTACAATACCAAATACTACAAATCAAAACCTTAGGTCGACGGAATGGGGTTGGTTGTGTATTGACTGATTGTAAAATCAACCTGACGTGGTTAAATTCAACCTAACTTTGTATTGTAGACCAGGGCTAAGTCAAATGTGGAGTTTGACACATTGAACACTGCCGCAACTGCCAAGCCTACAAGTGACTCAGCTACATTGCCTTCATTTTTAGGACCCACGGACGCATATAAGTGGCCATAGATCATCCTTCTGCACACAGTGTTGTCAGTTCTGGTGAATTTATCACAGATTATGTGATTTTGACCTGTGATATAGCCAGTCTAGTGATGAAGTGAGAAACTCCAGCCTTCACTTTTTTAGACTGATGGGGAAAATCCATTCTGATTAGCTGCCTTCCCCACTTCTCTGCTCCTGGGGGAGAGCAGTCAATCGCAGCTTTTTCAGAGGCAGGCAGCGCTCTTTCCCTTCTCCCCTCAGGAAGCGAGAGAAGATTTTGGAGAGGATAATGTAAGAATGGAGGAGCCAATGACATCTTTACAAGAGTGAGATGAGGGAGCTGAAAGAGCACAGCACACCAGAACAGCTTTGCTCCCTCCTTCCCCTTCCTTCCTGGGAGCAGTGGGTCTTCTCCTTCCTCCTCTTATCAACTCTTCTGATACCAGAACTGGAAAGTGAATCCCCTGGAGTTGCCACCTCCTGTCAGGAAGGGGTTATAAAAAGAACCTCCACTTCTCAGGAGGAGCTCAGGGACTAGGGCAGGGGGCAGATGTTGGAATGGGGAATAAGGAAGAAGGGGAATGCAGAACTGTGGTGTGGTAGGGTGGATTGGAGTTGATTTGGGGCTGTGGAAGATGTGAAGGCTGGGTGGCACAAAATTAATTGATGAAGGTGTATAGTGGCCAGAATTGCATTTCTCACTGTAAACCAGCAATACTAATTGTCATGTATACACTCACAAGCGAGTGAGCAGGGAAAGTTAAAAAAATATCGCAAATTAGCTAAAACATTTTTATCGTGGTATTTTGGCAGTCTGGTTCATGATATTTGCAACTGTTGGTGTTGCAATACTGTAGTTGCTTTCTGTGCACCAGTGTTGAGTACTGGCTGGTGGCGGGATAGTGGTAGTGAAGGAAACTCACTCAAAAGGAGGAGATATGAGAAATGAACAAGAGAAGACTATAGAATGAATAAATACCTTTAGCAGAGAGAATGTGAAGGGGGGAGGATGAAGGAGGTGGCAGCAGATTTAAGGAAAGGAAAAGGGTGAGGAGAAAGAGAAGAAAACTAAATGAGAGAGAGAGAGAGAGAGAGAGAGAGAGAGAGAGAAAGAGAGAGAGAAGGCAAATGCATGCCAAGGAAATTCTTCCTTTTTATGATAGCTCTCTGTCTTCCTGCTCCTCCCATCTGCAAAATCATCCTATGAACCTGATCCCCATCAAAACTGTTCCCTCATCTTGCTACAGGATAAGTATCCTGTATTTCTTTCTTTGAAAACCTGGTTATGTACTTTGTTTTTAAATTTAACTGCTGTCTCACACTCTATTAATGACATTTTCACGTGCTAGCACTTCGTTGGCTCAAAGCCTCAGAGGAACCTTTCTGAAGGGTATGTGTCTGTGCATATGCACACATTTTCATCAGGCTCTTGCACTTAAGGCTTTTTCTACAGTTCACACTTGCCTGATATCACAAATCCTGAGAGTTTTTTTGACTTGTTGATGATGTCAAATAGTTCTTGATCAGTTTAAATTTCTGAAAGGTATAATCTGTGCAAGCCATAATAATTACCATAGATGCAAAAATGCCCAGTGCAACCCAGATATGAGGCACTTCCTTTCACATTCAGTGAAATCCTACATCTTCCTCCATAAGCATGCAGGCTCTCCTTTGTAATAGAACTGACCCTACTCCACACTAGTTCAGTTGTCCTCTGGGTCTCCCTGCTCAGTAGAAAGTGGAAGAGTATGGGGATGGAACATTTGCTGCCCAGAAGATCCTTTCACTCTTCCCCACAATGAGAGAGGAAATATTCTGGCCACTGGGCAGTCATAACCTCAGCAGAGCAGCTGCATAGCTATTCAAGGTTCTCTGGGGAGGGATTTCTTCCTCCCATAAATTTATCTAGTGCTCAGAATGGCTATTCAGGCTGGGAGCTCAACTCTCCATTTCTCCTATAGTAATGGAAATTTAGAAGCATAATCAGCCAGGAAGTGAGGCAACTGTGTGGAATAAACTACTCTGGAAACCATATATGCTGCATTATTTAGTTGTAAAGAAATCTCCCCCAAACACTTCAGGGTCTTGTAAATTGCCCTTGCTTTCTAATTGCTAAAGCTGCATTTCATTTATTGAGGCTATTTCCCTACTAGAAGATGATTGTAAGTCAGGTCATTCGCGGGGAGGCTCTAGATGGTAGGGTCCTGTCATAAGTGTGAAGTAGCCTAGAATTATTTTTTACTTGTAAGGGGTTAAGCTAAAGGTAACCTGAGAGGTGGACAACTGACCAATGACAAATTCCTCAGGAGACAAAGGATTTTAAGTTTCAGTTTCTCTCTGGCTCTCTCTCTGTTCACCTCGGCTATGGGATGAACACAGCTATGTCTTTCACTGTAACTATAAGATTCTATCAAGTACTGTAGTACTGTAAGTTTACCTCCTTTTTATCACTTGGAGGGTTCTCAGTGGTGAGTGTTGGCTGGATGCTTCTTGAGATTGTAAGATTCAGCAGAGATATCAGCAGTGGGAGAAAGTTGCCTCGGGGGAGAGGTTTGGTTTCTGAATCCTTTTGTTGATTATGGTAGATGCTGTTCTATTGATGGTTATAAGGGATTTATTCCTTTCTTTTTTCTGTTATTAAAATCTTTCTTTTAAGAAGCTGACTGCTTGTTTTTCATTGTGTAAGATCCTGGTTTTGGATCGGGCATGTCTCGCAGGAGCAGGCGAGGTTTGTTTTTTTCTCTCAAGCTTTCCAGGGAAGGAAGAAGTTTGGGGGGTTAGTGGAAATGGAAAGAAGGGTCCCAAACTACCCTAAATTGAGTTTGGTGGTGGCAGCCATTAGGTCCAGATACAGGAGAAGTTGTGTTCTGGGAAAAAACATTTTAACCCAAGCTGGTAAAATAAGCTTGGGGAGGGTATTTCTTTTTTCATGCAGGTCCCCACATCTGTACCCTAGAGTTCAGAGTGGGGAGGCAATCCTGACAGGTCCATTTAAGGTTTTAGTACAATTCTCTTCTCCGACTTCTCACAGGAGAGGAGGACAGTTTTGCCTCTCAGTATTAAAACTCTTTACCACAATATCAAAAATAATGGAAGTTGTTTATCTGTATAAAGAAAGCAATTCAAGCTGTAGTCCAAGGCATAACCTAGGAGCAGCCTATCATGGTGATTGGTGACAGAAGTGCAATAGTAGCTGTACTTTAATGAAACAGAGACCATGAAAAAGAGTGCTAATGTTTTTTTTTACTACAGACAAATGCTCAGTAATCATACTTTGAATTATATTCTGTTTCAAAGCAATGTTAGAAATTTAAGGTGCACATTTATTTATTTAGTAGCTGACACTAAAATAAGATAAACACTGCTCTGGGGAAAATCAGAATCTTATCCCAGGTTCAGTACTTCAGTAGAGTACTAGAGATAATCTAAAAAGAATGGGTAGCTATCAATTGACTTTATTCTATTCCCTTTAAATAACAGTGGCAAGATGATATGTAATGTTGGATGTCCATATAAGGCAATAATTATCATTAAGGGATGAGCACAGATCTGATTAGTGAATTACGAAAAGCATAGATGAGAGCTGAATACTAAAATGTATTACCCATCATTACTTGTTCCCTTTTCTTTTCAACCACCTCAGCAGCTTAACTGTATAGACTGAATGGAAATTATCCCATGTGCAGAAATCCTACTTAAGACTCTGTATCACTTGAGCCTTAAATTAAGAGTGTAAAGTTGGATGTTGTGGAGGAGAGGCTTAAAAAGCACACAGGGCCTTCTGAAAACCTACTGCGTAGAGATGAATTTCACTCATTGTGCATTCATCAGTAGACAATCAGAACAACAGAAATTACTTTGAATCTGTGTTCTTACAGCCAGGTAATCCAAGGGAGAGACAGACTTGTCTTTGCTTCTGCACAAGTCTCATTAAATAAGGCAGACAAATCCAAATGAAAACAGTGGGATCAACTTCAGCCAGTTGCCATTCAGTAATAACTTACACAGGGAGCAACTGGCCACTCATAGTTTACAGGTATCTTGTTAATTGCTGTTGCACTGACTTCAGTTTTATTCTTATGGCCCAATCCTGCACACACTGATGCATGAATAATTTTTTGCTCACATGCGTGGTCTCACTGAATTTAGTGAGACTACTCAAATGTTCAAAGATACTCACATGCATAAATGTTTCCAATATGGGGACTTAATGAACATAACACCAGTCAGTTTTGGTAAAGGACTTACATATTTATTATCAGATTCTTGTCCAATATTTAATGATGAAGGTATAGATTTGCTAAAACCAAGTGAAAATGAACATGAATACCAACAAAAACACCATATAAAAAGCATATAGATATACTTCATAAATATGCTCTTTTACAGTCATAGCGTAACAATGAAGGATGAACAAGGAAAGGATGACAGATCAACGACAGCATTTTATAAAATAACGGTTTAAGAAAGAAACGAATGGCAAAGAAGCAAAATAGGGGTAAAAAAGGGAAAGGAAAGAAGAATAGAGAGAAAAAAACCAGAGAAAACTATGATTTATAAAACAGCATGGGAGAATGAAGGAAAGAAGTTGAAAGCACAAATCCATATTTAGTACTCTTTTGGAAAGAAAAGAAAAAGAAAAAGCTCATTCATAATAAACAAATTACTTTGTTTCTGATTCTTAAATGTATTCATGTGAGGACTTAAGGGTTTTGCTGATTTTGTTAGTGCTTTGTTGAGATTATAATTATATATTCATGATGTCATCTGCCAAACACAAAAAAGTGTCCCTGAGTTAACAGTGTTATGCAACGTCACACCACTGTAGTCATCAGTTCATCATTGATAATTCAATAATTGCTTTATTCCAGTAAGAATCTTACCATTTGTTTCTGATACTATGATACTATGTTTGTTTGTGATACTATGTGTCTAATGGTAGTATAGGGTATGTCTTCACTAACTGCCAGATCCGTGGGTAGTGATCTATCTTTTGGCGATCGATTTATCGTGTCTTCTTAAGACACGATAAATCGATCGTGAAAGGCGCTCCCGTCGATTCCGGAACTCCAGCTCACCGAGCGGCACAAGCTGGAGTCAACGGTGGAGCACACTGTCGACTGCTGCCTCCATGAGGACAGCAGGTAAGTCAGCCGAAGCTGCGCCGACTTCAGCTACATTATTCACGTAGCTGAAGTTGAGTATCTTCGGTTGATCCCTCCCCCTACTGTAGATCAGCCCTAGGGAAAAAGTCAGTGTGATTCTAATTTACATGGGCAGAATAAAAGATTCTTAGTGTAAAGAGGGGGAATCACTTAAAGATCCTTTAAATTGCCAGAGAAGTGTAAAGGGGACTTTGTATAAATGAGAATTGTGCCCATGAGTGTTAATACAAGGATAGCACAATATTAATATATGTCTCTGTTCACAACTTGGTAGAGCAGCACAATTTTAAATTCATATATTATAAACAGGGAAGAAGAATGGTAATCTCTAGTGGTTGTACTTAAATAGTTAATTCAGATTCTATGGCTACTACTAGTTCTGACCATATGCCTCATTTAAAGTGCAAAGATTATATCTGGAAGGAACGGGTAAAATCTCTAAAATTGGAGAGAACTTTCTAAGTTCACCAATTGTATCTATTCAGCAACATAAGGACTGACCCACTCACATCTTTACATAGCTTGTCCTTTGCCAAAACCAGATATATTGGGCAAGAGTCACCCATGGTGTGACTCTTCTGACATGGCCAATGAAACTTCCCCTTTCTCTGTCTGGCCTCCAGTGTTGTATGATGATTTCATAGTATTGTGGTAGCTTGGACTTTGAGAGGAACGTAACACGTCCTTTACCTTTTTCAGTACTCCTCCACCCTCGTATGTGGCATAATTTAACTAAATAAAACACATCATCACTTATTTTACAGATTGAAAATATCTTTCTCTTTGGGTCAGAAGTTGCTAAACTGTGCTGTTATCCTTGTTCAAGAACCACAACTAGTGGAACAGCAGATGTTCTCATCCTCATTTCCTAACATACAGACTTGGTCTGAGCACACGACTGACAGCGGAGGAACTACAATGTTCTAATCTCAGCTCAGACAATTACTCCTCTCTTTGTCCTTGAGCAACTCACTTCATCCCTCTATCCAGAGTTATCTACCTGTAAAAAGGGCATAATTAATCACAGGGGTATCGTGAAGTTTAACGGCCACATCTTCACCTGGCAAAGCTAATTTATTCTAGCACATGATCTTGCTCTCATTAGCTAAAGGTTGTAAAGTGCATTGCAGATGGAAATCATTAAGTTTATTATTATTAAATTTTATTTATAAATGTCAAATACAATCACTTATTCAAATTACAAATGTATGTTATATCTTAAAGTGGAGAAACTGTTATAACTTAAAGTGGACAAACAGTCTTTCAGTGGGTTAACTTAGTACTCTTACGATACAAGCTCATTAAGGAATGTTCTCTGCAATGACTTGTGGAAGCAGGAAAAGAAAGAGAGAGTTCAAGTAGCCATTTTAAGTTGTCAGAGACAGAGCAACTGTCAGGCCAAGTTCTAGCCTAACATCGCAAGACCTGTAGAAGCAGAACTTACGTCAGAAGTAAGTGGAAAATAGCAGAATAGTTAGCAGAATAGTCAGAGTGACCTAGCCTCAAGATACCTATGTTTTGAGACAAGTAGCAAGAAAATACTGGAATAGGAGGACATAATATAAACAAATATAAATATTTGTGTGAAATTGCTTGTACTTTGAAGAAACGGAGGCAGAGATGCTTTCTGCCAGCTGTGTTCTTCCCCTGCAATTGCTTGAAATAAAGCTGTCTCTGACTTGTTGTATCCAACCTGAGAGTGAGGACTCAGTTCTTCCCCCACAGGCTTCTCAACACTCTTGTACAGCAGTGCAATTTAAATGTTGTTTTGTCAGCTATGGTATTTTGACATTTCTTGAACCAATTAGTTCAACCTCATTAAGAATATTTTCTTTTTGTTAGCAGCGTTTGGGTAGCTACAAATATTGACTCCATTTTTACATATCAGAATCATAAATTTTAATTTATCTTTAGATTATCTGCTGTGACAGAGTCAGACCAGAAGGATATAGGAGAGTGCTGGAAGGCAGGTATATTAGTCTCAGGATGTGCAGGTCCTTGTTCCCTGGATAGCCAAACAAAGGCTACTCCAGGCCAGTCAAGACACCTGGGGCCAATTAAGAACCTTCTAGAAAGGAGTAGAAACAGCTAGCCTAATTGGGACACCTGAAGCCAATCAGGGACTGGCTGAAACCAGATAAAAACCTCCCAGTTAGTCAGGTGGGTGTGGGTGTCAGGAGCTGTGGAAGGAAGTTATGCTGTTGGTGAGACTGAGTGGTTGACAACATATCATCCAGAAGGAAGGAAGCCCTGAGGTAAGGGTGAAGTGGAGTTTGAAGAAGCAGGGACTGCTGTGGGGAAGTAGCCCAGGGAATTGTATTGTGTTTTGTGCCTAAAAGGTCAGCCATCTTAGCTGATACTATTAAGGTCCCTGGGCTGGAGTCCGGAGTAGAGGGCGGGCCCGGGCTCCCCCCTTTTTTTCCATCTTCCATACTGGCCTGTGATGAAGGCAACTCACTAGGTGGTGACTCTTGCCAATTATACTGAGAAAGGGAGGTCACTCTGGGGCCTAGATGAGTTTCTGAGGCCCCTAAATCTGCCAGGAAGCGCAGGACCCACAAGTACAGACTTGGAGCTTTGTCACACTGCCCAAAGTGTTTTGTGTTTTTCCTATCAATCAATATCTTTATTTGTCTGATTTCTATCTCAAGCCATCAAATTTCTTTCTCAAGTATTATAGTCATATGTGATAAATTTTATCTGTACATGGCTGTGGTTTTTTGAAGACTAGAGACAGTTTGTTTCATTGAGGGGGAAGATATCTATGCCTGTAATGTTCCATTTTCAAAATGGATCAGAAGATATTTTCTTCTTTGTGAAACTATGTTTCAGACTCCTCTAGCTTGCTTAAAATCCCGTTCTTGAAGGGATAACAGTGGCATGGACATAGAATGTTGGAGTCACTCACAGGCATGTAAGGCAAGGCATGTAGATACCTGGAAATACACTTCTCCATTTCAATTTGGATTTCATGCCATTCATTAGTTTAACTTTTCATTTTCGAGTACTTCATAAGGTGGTGTATAAATGGTCTTTTGTTCAACACTCCTGTGTTAGTTTTCTGTTAATTTTCATTAGCCTGCTTTTAGTAGAAAAGAAATTCTTAGTAATGATGAATTAACTCATTTTGCCTAATTTTTGAACCCACTCACACACTTTAGACCTTTGAAAAGACTACTTTAGCTTGTCAGAATAACATGTATCATTCCTAATGTCATTATCCAAATAATTTCTGCACTTATTTCTGTGTTGTGCAAGATAATATGTCAATAACTATGTTTTGTATTGAGTCTATTTTCTGGGGGAAAAATGAGTAGTACTTGTGGTACCTTGGAGACTAACAAATTTATTTGGGCATACTCTTTCATGATCCCGCAAAATCTTATGCCCCAATAAGTTTGTTAGGGCTGGGCTACACAACAGGAGTGAGGGGGTCGACCTAAGATATGCAACTTCAGCTACGCGAATAGCGTACCTGAAGTCACAGTACCTTAGGTCGACTTACCTGGCCGTCCCCAAGGCGGAGAGTCGATCGCAGCCACTTCCCTGCCAACTCCACTTACTCCTCCTGCCAAGGTGGAGTACAGGTGTTGATTCAGGGATCGATTTACCGCATTTAGATGAATTAATACCCGATACATCAAGCACTACCCGCCAACCTGGTGGGTAGTGTAGCCGTACCCTTGGTCTCTAAGGTGCCTCAAATACCGCTCATTCTTTTTGCAGATACAGACTAACATGAATGCTCCTCTGAAATCTATTTTCTAGGTTACTTATAGATATTATCTATTCTTAGGCGAACATTTGGAGCCATTCTCAAAGATCAAAATAGTTCTCTAACAAATCTTTCATTTAAAAAGTCTCAGTAGATATTCTTCTGAGACTGCTCTCTACTTTGCAATTCCATATGCATATTTTATATTGTAGGCTTGTAAAGATTTTGTTCAGAATTTAAAAAAAAGTTGGGCAAATTTTAAGTTCTCTATCAGTTTCATATGTGAGATTTCCTTTGCATTTGTAATGAACATTATACTGCTTTTAGTAACTTTGAACACCTATCTGTTTGTGAATACTTTTGGGGTGGGAACTGTCAGTCCATTCCATAACTTCCTCACTACACAAAGTGTCTGAAGATTCCATGTACTTATTCTCAATCTCGGGGTGAGTTTTTTGTTGTTTTTGTTTGCTGGCAATGCAGATAGAAACATAAATATTTTCCCTCACACACTGCCTCACTGACTATAAATTAAAGACCTTAGTTTAAATTCTCTATGCAACGAAGTGAATGAGATTACAAAATATATAAGGAAAACAGTTTGTGTGGATCAGTTTAAACTACAGCTTCTGGAAATAGGATCACTATGAGCAGAAGCTTCATGCAGGATCTTGAGTGCAAGTGCAACAACATTTTTTTTCCAAAAATCCTTTAAAAATGTCATTAGGGGAAAAAAAAGACCTTTTACCTAGACTCCATTATTCAGTCACACACTTTTCAAAGACACACCAAGTGACGATGATTATGCTTTAATACACTGTAATAAGCATTGTATAGCTTTCCCGGCAGAATGAGGGGGAAAGGAAAGCTATAGGGGTGCTTCAATACTTGCAGGATCTTACCCAATTTTTTTTATTTCAGGCCACTCATAGACCCCCAGCTGTTAAATGGCCTCAGATAGCTGATGTGACTATTATTACTGTTCCTAAAGTTCTAAGGAACATTTTGTTCCTTTGAAGTTTGCCATAGAACTGTTTAAATTAATGCAGTATTATTCATTGGGTATATTGGGAAAAAAAATCTGTTGAAGTCAATGAATTTATACCAGTGTAAAAACTGGAGTAAGTAACAGAAGAGGCAGGCTTATAGTATCTGCCAATTACTTAGCATTGTGGAAGAAAAGAGCTTGTTACCATGGAGCTCCTACGTAGTTCTTTGCTTAGATAGCTAATTATGAAGCTAGAGAGAACTGGCTGCCAGAACATTTTGCTTGACTGGTATTTTCAAACTGGAGTGAAATTAAGGAGAAAATAAACTTTTGTTTGCTAAATAGGCTAAAAGTATCCCCACATGGTTGCCAATACACTAAACCTATCCCAGGCTACTGGCATTTGCTCTGCAACTTAGTGCATTTAAATTTGCAGTATTAATGCACACAACCCCTTTTAAACTTTCTGAACTATGTATTGTGTCAGGATCATGTAGGAGTAGCAAAAATATTGATCCTGGGGCACGACGATACTTGGTTCATGGCTTGTTCAGGTAAGCCCCTGACGGGCCGCAAGATGCTTTGTTTACTTGAGCATCTCCAGGTAAGGACGCTCGCAGCGCGCAGTGGCCGCAACTCACCATTCACCTCACAGCAACCTGGTTAGTGAACAAGAGGAGGCACTTAACTGGACCTGTTACATGGGGACAGCATTTTCCCTCAAAAGAATGGTGGTCTCACATTACACCAGTGTTATTTTCACCCTGTGTGCCTGCAGATGCCTGCATTTTTGCCATTTGGAAAACTCACCACTATATCTCAAATGGCATATATCACAAGAGCCAGTGTGTTTGCCTACGTGTACCAGCCACTTTCCAATTTGTGTAATTACTTTCTTCCTGGCTCATAAGCTTTCTCCTCTCTGTCTCTTTAAGTATCCTTCTTAACTCCCTGTTATAAACTCTTGTATACTTTTTCTGTGTGCTGTTAAACAGCTGCCACATTTCATTTCAGAACTGGTTATATGTGACAGTAAGCTACAGTTGAGATTGGTAGGCATGTTCATTTTTTATTATTTTAATGTATGGAATAAGAGCACAGAGCATGGGATGGGATTCTATCGGTAGATTAGAATACAGTTATCTGCACAATAGAACCATCCACCACTGAAATGTATTCATTTTTAAATACCTTTAGTCATTGAAAACTAAGTGCTAAAATTAATATACAATTTTAGTTTTTATTTTAGTGCTTAGAAGCAATACATCTGTTACTACCGATCAGTTCAAGAGCTGATCCAAAAGAATAATAATCGCTATTGCTTGTGTGGAAATGAAATACCTCCGAATCTCAGGCTAGAACCAGCACTGGATGTTATACTCCTCCTACCAAGGGTGTTTTCTGTCTACATAGAAGGAGATAGTTTGATTTCTCTTTGGGGATTAAACCATTCTTGAAGTACTTTTTTTCATACTTTTTTGAGGAGAAAGGACTTTATATGTGATAAAAGATGAGCTCTTCTTGAACTGTGTTAATACAATTGGAAACCAAAGTTATGGTATGGAGGACACAAGTTTCAGTGTCCAAAATTGTGGCCAAAGCATGTTGTTTTGTATTGTCCCATTATCCCTCTCCAAACCTACTGAGAATACTGTGCTAAACCTAAATGGAGATAGCAATAAAAGGAGTATTATTGAGTAAAAAACAGTTGCAATAAGAAGGCAAGTAAATAAAAGAAAATACACACTATAGGAATGTTTTGGGTCACAGAGGTGTCTCCAGCAGCAGGTCTATCTCTACTTTCTGTTCATTATCCCTTATACTAGACAGGGATTGGCGACGTTGGCACGTAGGACCGCAGGCTAAGCACCCTTAGCGGGCCCCGCTGCTTTGTTTACCTGCCATTTTGCCAACTGTGGCTCCCACTGGTTGCGGTTTGCCATCCCGGTCCAATAGGGGCTGCGGGAAGCGGCACGGTGCTGGCTGAACTAGAAAGTTAGCAGAGCCATTTTCTGCAGATGGCACAAAGTTTTGCTCATAACTGAGTGCTGAATCAATTGTTTCTGTTTCCTTTGCACA
This sequence comes from Dermatemys mawii, assembly GCA_007922305.1. Classification (NCBI taxonomy): domain Eukaryota; kingdom Metazoa; phylum Chordata; order Testudines; family Dermatemydidae; genus Dermatemys; species Dermatemys mawii. Next base: position 41,821,077 of record ML677348.1, read on the forward strand.
CTTTATCATAGTTCATCAGACATCCATGAGTATGACTGATTTCTCTGTGAGGTAATATGCAAAACAAGTGTTTGGACTGAAGTAACATAAATTACAGTTATTCAATAAGCGTCACTTACACTCAGTTTTATGGTGTTTTTTATTGGCAATCTGATATATCACTCTGAGCAACTAATTAGTTTTAATGTAAAATTTGTACTTCGAAGTTGTATTGTATTTTAATTATTAGTCATATAACTAATTACTTTCATATTTTTAGATATAAACATTTCATATAATCACAACAAATTCAGGATGTAACACAGTTTATTCTCAATTGCATTCCTTAATCAGGGAGCGGGGGAGGAGAACTTCCATTTCATCCATCTGAGCTACGTAGTGCTCTATTCAGTCAGAATTGTTGGCCACACACAGTCAATGCAACACATACTCAGTTCAGTAGCAAGATTAACTAATATGCCTTTGATTTTTCTCACTGCATGACCCCTTACTTCACCATGAGGCAGTTTTACAATAGGTGATTTTTTTAGTATTACTGTTCCCCTTTGACTTTCATTCGCTAAAGGATAATCTTGCATTTCAAATACAGAACTGGGAATTATGCAATGTGTGTATAAAGCACTTGGAGATAATTAGTGGGAAGGTACTACAGAATGCAAAATAATATCACTTCCATATTCTGTGGATATTTAGGGATTAACATTTCACTGATGGTCTGCATAGAATATCAGCTCTGATTGTGGTCTGTGGTCTGGTAAATGGACAGTGAGTAATAATGCTTAAATTAGATAAGACGTAAGAGAGACAAGCCAGTTTGTAAGAAAATGGCAAATCAAAGGTCCTGCTGGATCAGGATAAATCCCTGGAAGCTGTTAGTAGTCTCTTATATTTAACTTTTACTTGTATGTCACGCGCCTGCTTCAACAGGAGGAGAAACTTGGTGGGACTAGTGGGGAGGGGAGATAGCCCCAGAAGCAAGGGAGGGATACTGAGGAATGAACACCAGGTAGCTCCTCCCCAGCATTAGTTTTTGGCCCCCATTGGCCAGGCTGGGTGGGGTATGGGGAGGGAGGTGAGGGGAGAAAGTGCTGATTGGCCAGCATTCCCCAGCTCCCAGGATTTAACCTGGAGTGGGGCCTTATGAAGCCTCTTTCAGATCCATTCCAGCAGCAAAGAGTTCTGTACCATTTCAAACAGCAGTGACCCTTTCATCAAGATGTGAAGGGATACAGCAAATAAAGATTTCAGAACCCCTCTCACTGGGGGTAATGGGGTCTCTGCCCTGCCATGGGGCCTTATCTCTGCTTCTCCAGTTTATCCTTTTTAAAGAACTGGAAAAAATGATAGGGTGCTTTCCTAAAATTCAGTCAGTGATTCCAGTAGATGTCCTGAAAACTGCATCACATGCACTGAGAAATAATTAAGAACAATAATTATACACTGAAGACAGATTTAATCCCAAATCTTACATATTAAACCATTTCTAAACATAATAGGGCATATGCTTATTTAAATTAGCGTGGCAGCTAAGTGTACACATCAGCACACATGGCTGCATTTTTGGTAAGAATTTTAAATATATTTATTTGAATCCCTCTTTTTTTCTATCTCAATATACTGGATATATTCTTTAAAGATATCCATTATATGAATACATGTTCATTTTATTCCACACTTTAAAGATTTTTGCCAAATAGATGCCTTAGATAACAAATCTCTCAATCTTAGCATGGCTCATTACTGAGAATACATAATCCTTCCTAGGTTTCTACATAGATTTGGTCATTTGAAGGTAATTACAAGACTACTTTCTGGCATATGAATTGTAGCCTAATTAAACTAGGCTCCAGGCAGCCACAGCAATGATGCTGGATAAGCAGTATTTTTGAAATTCCCAAAATGCTACTAAGTTCTCTTTGGTTTTGCTGATTTCTTGGATTTTCTGCCAACTTAAACTACTTAGTGGTTTAAGTATGAGTCAATGCTTTAGGGGAAGTTTTCTCATAAAACATTCCCTTTTCTAGACTTCTTATACTTATGTAAATTAATGAAATAGGTGTGCTTAACAAGAAATGGACAGCTTAATGAATATTGCTTTAATTGATTACATAACTAATGTACATCCTCACTTATAGGTGAATAGATTAGTGGATGCACACTATACAACTGTATACCTTTGATAAATTTTAAAACAGTACATAGCTTTTGATACTCCATCAGGATAAACCTAACAGCTCCATTTAGCTGTTGTTTTTCATGTATGTGTGATTTGGAGACAGACTCTCAGACATAGTATAGATGCCTTGAAACTACTAAAGCAAGGCTATGATAATAGCATCTTAGTGACTTGTAGCATTCTGTATCATACTTCATTAATTTATGTTCAGAAGTTTTGAATGATGCCTCCAACAGCTCCTCCTAGGCATATCTAAGTGTGATTTGGCATAAAATGTAATGTTTTCTCTGTTCATTTAGGGAAGATTTCAAAGGCACAAAAATGGCAGTTAGGCTGACATTTATGACTTTGAAAATCTTAGAATGTAAAATTCTGTACAAAACTTATTAGAGTGCAAGCAGGGGGGGAAAAGAAAGTTCAGAAATGGACAAAAGTTTCTAATTTTCCCTAAGAACAGTAGACTTGAACAAACTGCTCAGCACCTAGTTTTGACAAATTCAATCTCCTCCACACAAACCTTTCCTGCCCCCACGGCAACTTAATTCTGTTATAAAATGTTGAAGTGGGGATGCTTTTACACTTGAGCTTAGTCAGACATAGCAGCCTCGTCTGTTTGCAATAGCAATGAGCATCTGGAAATTTGAGTTTCATCATTTTGTCCAAGAAATGCTTCTATTTTTTTTTCATAATGCCTCATGTGAGCTACTTCTATTCCTCCAAAGGCTCAACAAAGTCCTAGACTAAATTTGTGTGGCAAGGGGAACAGCAGCACACAATTTGTTCTTTTAGAAACAATATAGATAGAATTAAATAAGTCTTTGTTCCAATCTTATTCATGAAACTACATCACACCTTTTCAGCCTTCTGTCCACAAGGGCCACTGGCCCTTGTTTGGGATTAAGGGGGATGGGGAAATCTTCCCTGCCCTCCAGTCCTGTCTCCACCAAGAAAATTATCTGCAAAGAAAGGCAAAAACTCTAGAAAGGTGTTTTCTCAATTATTACAAATTCTAAAACCTATGTTTTTATCAGCCCAATCCTTTCTTTCTTTCTTTCTTTCTTTCTTTCTTTCTTTTTCTTTCTTTCTTTCTTTCTTTCTTTCTTTCTTTCTTTCTTTCTTTCT
>ML677348.1:41824384-41856382 GCA_007922305.1 Dermatemys mawii
TCTTTCTTTCTTTCTTTCTTTCTTTTACTGGTAGCAATCTAATGGTACTTTGTGAGCATCTTCTTATTCTCCAAACGTCTGCATACCAACCCCTTGAGAGTCCTGGAAGTGGGTTTGGAATATTGCTGCAGTATAGGTGAAGCACCCATTGTATTTACAGTACAATATCCCTTAGCAGTATGTTCCTTGACTGTAGGGCTTTGCAAACCTTTCATAACAAATCAAAGTGTGAAAAAACTCCAGTGATTTTATGTTTGAAAAACTGAAAATAAGGATGGTTCAGATCCAGGTGCTGTTTATCCTACCCATAAAACTTGAATGGAGTTTGGATAAATGCTCTTGGTTTTGTCTCATTTCTAGTCATGAAACCTGGAACAAAGACTGAGTGAAGAACAGTAATTCCATTTTGCAGAGGATTTCAAGATTTTGAAAAATGGTTTTGTTCTGATTTGGAACCAAAACCAAAAAATGTGAATTGATCACTACTTGAGCTGCCCTGGCTCAAAGGAATCTCAGATGATCTGAGAACTCAAGGAACTGTTGGCCTGGGCACAGAGGCTTCCAAGCCTTTGGTTCTCCATCAGCTACTGGGAGACAGGCCCAGGAGCTGTCAAGAAATCGGGTAGGGTTCTATCAGATTTTCCATGTCTGAAACATTTTGATTTTGATGAATCATGAAATTTTGACAAAAATGTTTTGTCAAAATCTTCTGACTGGCTCTACCTGGCACCACTTATAAAGCACATGTTTTTAGGTTTCACAGATCTTGTAATTGTATCACAAATAACACCATTTGGTGGTATTTTTAAAGCCCCGTCTTCTGTCCATTCATTTTATAACTCAAGAATTGCACCTTTCATTTACAAAGAAAAAAAGTATATTTCTAGCACTCCTAGAAGAAGAAAAGAGCTTGAAAATGGAAAGCTTAAAGGCACAAAATTCAGAAGACACATAAAAATAACTAATTTATTATTACTGAAAATCTCATTATTTTAAACTAGTCTCCAAATTTGGGAGGCTGACTTATGATTTTTTGCATGCCTACAAGGAGCAGAACTGATTCCAAAAAAAAAAAGGACATTGATGGAGGTGCACACAGACTCCAGAACCAACAGACAAGGCAATGACAACCTTTGTTTACCATCACTTGCAGCTCGTTCCCTGGATTCTTCAAAAGGACAGCTGACCATACGGGTGGTTGGGGAGAAGGACTTCAGTACCTCAAATCCATAGGAAGAGTAGAGGTGACACTCTGTACCTCAAAGCAGCACCCTAAAACTCCCATATTCACCCCAGTCATATAATTATGACATATTTCATACAGAGCATGCCATGTTTTTAAGGTCAAGCTTGACAAAGCCCTGGCTGGGATGATTTAGTTGGAGTTGGTCCTGCTTTGAACAGGGGATTGGACTAAATGACCTCATGAGGTCTCTTCCAATCCTGATATTCTATGATTCTATGTATGGAATCATATGAAAGGTTATGATTGCTGAAACCCATTGTTCTATCAAAATATGTATATAATTAGTGTGTATGAAGTTATGAGATTTTGCAGTAAGGTTGTAAGTGAAATATGTGTTAAGTTTGAGGGTTTCTACTACAAGGTTGCTGATCCCCACCCAGGAGCGTGTTAAAAGACCATTAATCAGCAGGGGAGTTGTAATCATAGATTTACAATTTATGACTCATTTGCACAAGACCACACCGGGGAGATTGCTGAACTCTGTGACTCAGCAAATCCCACCAGGCATGCCCAGGCCAATGTGTTCCAGGCACACGGACTAAAGATATAAAATAGGGGACCGTGACATCACACATTTGCCTTTCTCTTCCCCCACCTATAATGGAAGCAACCAGAATGCTGGAAAGACAAAGACTTCAGCTAAGGAGACTGGTCCCAGGCTTGAGAGAGAAACCTGCTTATTAAGAACTGTAACATCCAGTAGGGTGAGAAAACTGCTTAATCTAAATACTGCCCAGTTTAATAAGGTTTAAGATTTAGACTGTGCACTTATGTTTTATTTTCTTTGATACAATCTCTGACCATTCATGCTTACCACTTCTAATCACTTAAAATATATTTTCTGTAGTTAATACATCGGTTTTATATTTTGCCTAAAACAGTGTGTTTTGGTTGAAGTGCTTGAGAAATCTCAGTTCAGTTTACAATGGTTTGTCTATGTCCTCTCCACGTGGTGGGAGGGCAGATTGGCTAATAAACTTACACTGGTCAGGCTTCTGACCAGAGCAGAATAGTACAGCTTCCGGGGTGCAAAGCTGGGGGATTGCAAGGTTGCTGGTGCCTTTCTCTGTGTGATTTATGAGTGGCTCAGGGAGCATTGTGCAATCTAGCTAGGTGTGAGTCTCCACATTTTGTTGTGATGCATGATAACAGCACCAGGAGGGGTTTGCTGCTTATCACTAACAATGTATTGTGAAAGACAACCCGGATTGGAGAGTTAAGGAGGCACAGTGGTATTACAGTTCTAGGGTGTACCCTCGGGATCCTGCTCCCACTTCTGCTGGTGCTCCACTGACCCCTAGTAATGCTAAAGACCTGATATATCTCAGGTTTCCACAGGCAATAATTAGTGACACCTTCAGAATTCATCACTGAGTGTACATTGTCATTTGCAATCAAAACATGATATTTTTTCAGCATCATCATTCAGGACCCTGCCCCAGATCCCCCCCAAAAGTATATGTAAGCATACTGTAAGTACCATTTACTTTTAGGATGAACGAGCACACATGCCAAGACTTATGGTGGTTTTTCAGATTGTCCCAATATTGCAGTGCTTTTACACTTAATTTAAATGGGTGTTCTTCATATGAAATCAATCTGCAGTTTCAAGCTAGTTGGGTTTTTAGGTTAGGCTTTAGTTTGATATTATTCTGCTAAAAGCAAACCTTCTTTTACAAATGTTATTAGCATAGTTATATCCTCATCACAATAAAATAAAATAAAATAAAATAAAATAAAATAAAATAAATCACTCTACTGCAAGCGTATTGCAATTGCATAACATGGATTAGTGTAATTGTTCTGTAACTCAATAATAGCAATTGCTTTCTGTTTCTGTTTGTCCAGAAATGAATTTTATTGGCATCCATCAGTACTTATCTGAACAGCACCATAAAATTCTTGGATATTCACAGTGCAAACAAAACAAGTGGTGAGTTACTAGCCCTGGATAATAGTTTCATCATTCTTCTTGCTGCTTTTCTTTTGTGCTCTGTTACATGGCTGCTGTGCTTTGAAATTTTTCAGGACAAATAGTCTAATATCACATGAACAAAGTCTACAGAATTTCCATGTATGCTCAGAGCACTCAAAACAAGTAATCATATTCACAAAACAATATTTGTGCTTGTAATTACAGAAATGTGAATTGTATAAATGCAAAGATGGTACGCTAGGAAAATGTGTCCTTTTATATCAAGGTTAAATACACATTGAATGTTCATGGCATATGTATATATCTCTAAACCTAGAAAACTTCAATGGAAATTAGAGCTAAGAAAAGATACAGAGTTTGACTTAAGAGTGTTCATATGCAAAAATAATTCTCTTGAATTTTCATGGGCAAGAGAACCACTTTTTCCCTGAGGTAAAATGGTGCAATATCTAGCAGTTATGCTGGTCTTCTGTAATGAAAATAGAGAGAGAGAGACCATGTGTGCACACACAGAGAATTCCACAAATAGTTACTTGAATTTTTAAATGTATTTGCTTTTAGTCATTCTCTCAACCATTTAGTGTTTGCATACTGCAAATTTTTGTGCATCACATTTGTAATGGGATGATTGCTTACACAAAGGGAATTTCAAAAATGGGTGACTATTTTTGGAAATCACATTTTAAAATCATATATATTATATTTCTATATATATACCTGATTAGCTGGATGAGTGTGTATATATATACACCTAATTCTGCTAAAAGCAAACCATATATATATATATATATATAATGTGTGTGTGCACTCATCCAGCTAATCAGGTAATAGAAATGATATGTGATATCTCACACTGCAGTAACACAGCATGAGTGGCAGTAACTCACAGAGTATTCTTTGAAGTCATTCACTATAATACAAGAAAATTAAAAACAAATATACTGAATACTTTTTAAACACTAACAGCAAAATTAAGAAAATCACAGTCTGTTCACAGAAAAATATGTTTACTCATTTTTTTTACCTAATACAAATAAATCATAAATATCCAGATGCTAAATTTTTGAAATATGGGTCCCCCAGCACAAATTCTTTCAGAACATAACTATGCATTTCCCTAGTGATAATTCAGTTTTCAGAAATTATTTTCAGTCACTATCATGATTCAGTACTGGGATTATCAGTGCCTCTTTAAAGGCATCCATTCACGCTTTTACAGCACCACTCTCACCCAAATATATGCTCTTCCCTCCATGCTGACCAGGAGTTGGTTTTTTTTTTCGTTTTTTTTTATTAATTCAGACTCGTGTGCACTGAGGAGGAAAAAAAACAGTTTACCTTCTGCAGTTCTTTCAAGCAGAAATGTTCTTATTCATGGAGTCACATGGTTGTTACTTTGCCTTCACTTATGACATTGGAAGTATTCCAGCATATTGAGGACCAATTTAATAAATTAATGTTCAGAAAATTCAAAGAAACAATTATTCCAATTCATTTATCTGTTAAGAGCATCTTCTCTTATTAATCATTAGGCCATTACCCATGAGGGGGTCAGCAAATCCTCAGCATGCAAATGAAGTAGACTAGCATACAGGACAATAGAAAAGAAGCTAATTTTCTATAGAACAACATAGTTCTGCTGCCAATGTTTCATATATGCCAGGAGCAATCTGAGTAACTATGACAGAGGAATCTAGTTAACTCCTGCTCCTCTGTTAAGATAGGTATTCACCTCCGTACTGCATAATCTATTATCAAACTCATGAATGGCAATTTAACCTCTTCAGGAAACTTAGTCACTGTTTATCATATTGGACAATAGTATCAGCTACGTTACCCATGTTTTCAGATGCTCTGAATTTTCTGAAACATTCAATTTTTAGGATATTTCCCATGTTTGGTCTATTACCAACATTTTTCTCCATTTTGGAAGCCAGAAGGCAAAAATAGAAAGACTCCATGAGCTGAAAGCTAAACGGTTCCTTTGTATATTCCTGCTTTGTTATATCTTCACCATCAGAATGTGAGACCAACATTTTTAACCTGGGTTTGCATACCTGACAGATCTGTTATGCAATCATATGTTAGTGAGAGATGCAGTCCATATAAGCAGGCTGGGGTATAGATTTATGTTCTGGTAGCTGCAGGTTTGCATCCTGGCCTTTTAGGAAAGGCTTTGACAATGGTAGATTTCAGCAATAGTCAGAAGGCTAGACACTCTGTATGACTTGCTCCTGGGGTTGTGGGAGAGGAGGGAGAACAAAGTTTAGAAGGGATGAATTTCAATTTATAGTTTACGGGCTTCTTGGGACAATGCATACCTATAATGTCATGGCTATATATGGCCAGCACACATGTTGGTGGGGCTCTAGGTCTACATGATAGGCAAAAATTTAAATTGGGTGTATGAGGCGACAGTATTCAGCCACACTCTAACCTTGGATTCAGGTATAATGTGTTTAACTGCTTTGCTGAATAGGGATGGAATTACTTATTAGCTTAAATTTAAGCAATTGCCTTACATCGATACTACCATCTTTAATGACCAAATCTGTAATCTCATCTGAAAATATAGCAAGTTAGATTGACAGGTCTAGTTTCCATAAACCCATGCTGATTGGTACTAAGTATATTATCTTCCCTTAATTCTTCACTAAGTCCCATATCAGTCATTCCATTATTTTGCCTGAGATCATTTCTAGAATCTGATTCATTTCTAGAATCTTGTTCCTTCTGTCTTCCTTCATTTGTGGAACAGGAAGGATTTATAAGAAACCTTGTGCATTCTTTTCCTTTAGCACCCTTCCAAGTTCCTGAAATAGTCCATAATCTGTGACATTTCTTGTGAAGAAGTGTTATTAATGAAGATATCTATCATCACCAGTTGATCCTTGCCTACAGACTCCAGAAGCCAGTCTTAGAGTCACATCTCGGTTCCAGGAAGACAACATGTTTTTCCTTTGTCAGCTTCTCCTTTTCAGAACATTCTTTCCATTCTTCTTAGCACAGAATCTCCAACAAGGATCATCTGACCTCCTGAGATGGTTGAACATCTCTTTGTGGATATGTTTCATTTTCTTGGGGGTTAAGCTGAGCAGCCTCAGATATATCCTACACAGCTCTCCATTCTGTTTGATGGGAACAATCATTTTCTGTGGTTTGATGGGAACAACCATTTTGTGTGGTTTTCAAACTGAATTCCTTGTAAGAATTCAATACTTCTAGCTGTGTGGAATTTTTCTGTCTGGTGGTCAGAGCCTGCCCATCCTCCTCTGCTCCCAACCACGTAGAATGCTGCCAAGTCCTCTTGCTTCTTGTGATTATGAACTGCCAGTCCTCCTCTCTAAATTCGACACTCTCAAGCTCCCCAGTTGTCAATTCCTTTCATAACTGAGTCAGGGTTGGTGATGCTTGTTAATCTGTATGTTAAAGTACTCATGAGCTTCTCTGATTCTTGATAGTATCAGTACTTGTCCTTACAAACATTTTCTTCCAGAACATCAACAACTTTCACTTTATATCAGAAAATCCCATCTGAATTCAGGCAGAAGGAAAACATGGCACATCCATTGCAAGTCATCTTCACTGTTCCATTCCTGCCTATTAAGATACTGAGTTCAGAACTGTTCTTAAATACAGCCTCTCACAGTAACACTCCAACTGCCTCCAAAATCTCCATTTACTGCTTCTGTTCATCTGGTCCTCACCTTCAGTCCTAGGTGCTGCTAGAACACACATTGGCTCCATCTTGGGACTATTAGAGGCCAATTTGTCCTCTGGCACAGATTAGAGGGAAATTCAGACTTGCCTTATTGCTTCAGTGGCCACTACTGCATCTTGCATTATCCCAAAATAGGGATAGTGAAACTATACCTACCTATACCTATACCTACCAACCTACCCAGGCCCACCCCTTCTATTCCCTCCACTAATAGGTCCTGGGTTTAGAGGATGGGCAGAGATATGACTATGCCAGTAGGGCATAGCTCTGTTTGTTGGGAGGCCTTTTATGCCAGACTATTTCCCTGTGGGAAGGAGTCTTCTGGTGGCTTTGTGATTCTTTTGATCAAGCAGTAGGACAGGGATGAATTCCTCACTTGGAATCTCAGCTGGAGCTACATGTAATAGGTATACAGGGATATTTTATTAAAGCGCAAATGTAGTTGAAAATGAAATGCTTACATAAATCTAGTGGTGTAATTCAATATGAACTGTAGTCTTATGCTGTTAAGTAAAACTACTACTCTGGCCGTATGAAGAGTACTTCATACAGTTTGTCTCATAGAATCAGAAAAATAACACTACTCTAATTTATGAGACTTTTTTGTACATTTCAGATCAGGTTACTGGACATAAATGTTCAACAAGAAAGATTATCTCATCTTGGCAGGGCAAAATTGTAGAGGTGACTTGCCAAGATAATGTTTCAAAGCGGTATGTGCAGATATAACTTTTCAACTCCTTTTGATACTTTCATTGCTATCACACATCCCACTGAACTTTCTGTACAGCAGTGAAATCTGGAAGAGCTTCTTTGAAGTACTAAAGTTCTAACACAATGTGTGAACATTAAAGCATCAGACCAATCATGTGAACAGCACATCATGTGCTTTACCTCACATAAAGGCCTGGTCAAAGTCCCTATTACAAAATTCTCTGCATAGTCAGATTAAAATCCCTACTTAAAACTAAATCTTTTAAATGTCATCACAGTCCTCTTTTGCTCCTTTCTTTTCTTCTGGATTGTGGCATCCCAAACAATATGAGTTGTTCAAACATTGGATTCCCATCTTCATGGCATTGCTTCTTGTTCATAGAATGCCCTGAGTCATCAGATTATTTACAAAACCAAAAGGCTGGAGGGAACAAAGGTTTTCTTCTTAGCGTCTTCCATTTTGTAAATGCCTCCTGAACATAATTATCATGAAACAGAAATCACACAAAAATATTCATATTATTGATTGCTATTCTTTTTTGCAAGTTCCACAAAAGAAACTACAGGCCAGTCAGCCTCACCTCAGTGCTTGAAAAAATCATGGAGCAGATCCTCAAGGAATCAATTCTGAGGCACTTAAAGGAGAGAAAAGTGATCAGGAACAGTAAGCATGGATTCACCAAGGGCAAGTCATGCCTGATTAACTTAATTGCCTTCTGTGACAAGATAAGTGGTTCTGTGGAAGGAGAAAGCAGTAGATGTGATATATTTTGACTTTACAAAGCTTTTGATATGCTCTCCCACCGTATTCTTGCCAGCAAGTTAAAGAAGTATAGGTTGGATGAATGGACTAAAAGGTGGACAGAAAGCTGTCTAGATCATCGGGCTCCATCATCATAGATCATCTAGATCTATGGCTCCATTTCTAGTTGGCAGCTGGTAACAAGTGCAGTGCCCCAAGGGTCGGTCCTAGGACCGATTTTTTTCAATATGTTCATTCATGATCTGGAGGATGGCGTGGACTGCACCCTCAGCAAGTTTGCAGATGACACTAAACTGGGATGAGTGTTAGATACACTGGAGGGTAGGGATAAGATACAGAGGGACCTGGACAAATTAGAGGGTTGAGCCAAAAGAAATCTGATGAGGTTCAACAAAGACAAATGCAGAGTCCTGCACTTAGGACGGACAAATCCTATGCACTGCTACAGACGAGGGACTGAATGGCTAGGCAGCAGTTCTGCAGAAAAAGACCTAGGGCTTACAGTGGATGAGAAGCTGGATATGAGTTAATAGTGTGCCCTTCTGGAGTTGTGTATATGCACTGAAAATATGTTTTAAAGTCTGTCACCAACCAATGAGAGAAATAAGTTTCTTTTAGATGGGAGGTAGGATGTGTATTCACTTATCTATCTTTGTTCACATGTAAATTAAGCATTGTAAGCCAACACAATGAGCCCAATTTACATATGAAGTCAAAAGAGGTCTGGGGAGAAACTGGCAAGTAAACCATGCTGGGTTTTCCTATCTCTGGGGGCAAAAAATGAACTTGGAAGAATATAAATGGAATACAAGGACACATCTTGTTATCATTTCATGGAGGAAAACCCCTGTTGGAGGGGATGCTTCGTGAAAGCTTGGATCCTAGTTTGTCTGAAACTACCTAGTTCACACAAGACTGAACCTGTGGGGAAAAATCTACTTTATTATGTAGGAAAGGTAACTAGTGATAAAGTGTAGGCCAGGTTTGTGTTTTATTATTTTGTTTTATTTATATGAACATTTTGTTTCCAATTAGCTTTACTCACAGCATCTTAATTCTTCATATTATGATAAATGTGTGACTGCTTTAATTATAAATATATCTCAGTGCTGTGATGTCATATAGAAGTTAATCTTCAGTTGAATCAAACAATCTAGTATGTACACCATCCCCCTTGGAGATAGCAAATCTAGTCACTTCTGTGAGTGACTAGTGGTCAAGGGCTAAACACTGCAGGGAGGGCTCAGGGGTCATCCCAGATGCCTATTACCAACCTGGGACAGAGAAAGTGAGGTCTGCAGGTGCCTCAAAGTCAGTGTGTATGTTGTTGGAGTCTGCTGGTTTCAGGGTGCTGAACTATAACAGGCACAGACAAGACTGCATAATTGTAGGTAGTGGTGAGGTGCCTCACAACCCTAGGTACTCCTGGGGAGCAGCACAGAGTACGCCTAGGCTTCTGCAGGAGACCAAATGACAAAAACCTGGTATAGTATAGACCTGTTTATGTGCAAATCTGCTTAACGTGTGGTAGCGCCATGCCTCCAAGTGCTACCTATTTCACACATGAGACTCATTAACACATGTTACAGAAACTTGCTATGTAGCGCTACAAATTTGCTCACTAACTCACTGACATAGAAACTGACAAGAAGTGCGGAGCGGAAATGTGTTGTAGGCCTACTGGCATTTCCTCTTCCTTTTGATTGCCAATATTGGTAAAGACGTATCACTCATAGTCATTGTCATACTAGAGAGATGTAATATACAGTTTGTGCTAATAAATTTCAAAATTGTTTGATTCTCATTGATTTGATTCTAATGGGAAACCTTTCTTTCGTGAAAGGAATGCTGCTTTTGCATTCTTTCACTGAAAGGAAATTCCTTAGTGGCATTTCTTTTGCCTGCCTTTTGCTGAAACAAATGATGCTAAGTGGACCAATTCTTCAAGCCCAAGTGACAAAATTTGGAAATTTAATAGGGGATGAATCATTCCAAGCCAGCAAAAGGTTTATAAGTTGTTTTAAAAAGTGTCACGGCATAGCGCATGTATTGATTTCTGGAGGAAGCCGATCAGCCGATGAATCACCCACGACCGCGTTTCCCACCTACTTAAAATCCTGAAGTATTTGGGATGACATGAATACATATGTAATCCTAGATAATTATACATGTTGTACTGTATATATAAATATACAGTACGACATAGATATAACATATTTCAGATTTAATATATCTCTCAAATGTCCCTCATTTCAAAGTACATTGTGCATTTTAGTCTAAAAGTTGCCTATGTTCCCCACTCCCATTAATTTGTTATTTCTCTTCATTTCAACTGAGGAACATTATTTACATCATAAATAAAGAATCATGAAATTGAGAGCTGTAAAATTATTTTACACTAAAGGAAGGAATCCCACATCATTTCACATTTCCTGCATGGATAATTTTTTGTTTCTTTTTGTTTTTTCATGGAGCCATCTGGAGTCTCTTCTTTATTAAAAATGTGAGGAAGGGGGAAGCAAAAATGTCAAAAAGATCATACATAAGTTTAAGTTTAGCACTTGGATAATGTCGTTGTAGCTGCAGTTTTGTCTTTATGATTTTATAATCCTAACATGATAATTAAAAATACTAACTCTGATCCTGTAGGCCTTTAGTGAGGCAAATTCCCATTAAAGTCAATTGAATATTTGTTAAACAAGGACTGACTGATCAGTTCCATAAGTTTTATTTTTGTGCATTTATAAAAGTGAAGAGATCTGCAATAATAGGAAAGAAATGAAAGTAGGGAGACACTTCATAAGGTGCTTCTACTAGTATGTAAAATATTTTTTTAAATGTGCTGAAAATTTTAATAGCTTAGATTTGGTATTATTTGGTTGATGGTGTTTCATGCTTTGCTAGCTCGGTAGCTGGATATTTTCTAGATGTAGTTGTTTAATTTCTTTATTTAATTTGTATATACTTCCTGATTGAACTGTATCATCCAAATCAGCATTTTTGTTGCTTGTTTCAGTGCTGAAGGATCTACATACTCTGCTAATTCAGCCGCACACATTGTCAGTTTAACAGCATCTCTTATGGAAACAGCTGTTTGTTTTGATCTAGTTGAATACGACGGTAAGACGGGCTTTTAGACACATTGCCTGCCAATCATGCTGTGTGATTTGGCTGAAGTCTGCTTACTTTAATAAACAAATTCATTAGTAGTTGAAATGCTCATAATCTGTGCCTGTGTATAGAACATTACACTGGACCTTAGGTCAGGAACAAGTTCCACTGATTTATGTGGCACTTTAGCTCTGTATTGTGTGATAAGCAATGTCAAATGCAAGGAGAAACATATAAAAACTGCTTTATATAGTTTCGTATAATATCAGGGTTGGAAAGGACCTCAAGAGATCATCTAGTCTAACCCCTTGCTCAAAGGAGGACCAATCCTCAATTAAACCATCCAACAGATTTTTTGCTCCATATGACTAAATGGCTTACTGAAGAATGGAATTTGCAACTCTGTGTTTAGCAGGCCAATGCTCAAACCATTGAGCTATCCCATCTTTGGGCCCCTCCATCATGTTTCCACACTAAGTTCATTCTGTTTGCCTGCCCCCCAAAATACCCATATTTAGATTTTCAGCTATTTAAATTGTCATAATTGTGTGAAATTATGGAGTCAGAAACTAGGGAGGGGTCAAACAATAATTATTTAATGACAGTAAACCCTGAGATTCAAAAAGTTAGAGCTTTATGACTATTATAACCAAAGTTGTCAACATCACATCAAAATATACAAAGTAAATGTCCTTAAATCAAACCCTAATAAATTCTCAAACAGCATTTTTCATACTCTGCCAATCTTTAAATTTCAATTATTATTGATGAAAATATTTGTGGTGATGTTTTCAAAGGTATCAGCTTCTACGGGCCCTGTAAAAAGTACAAGTGCTCAACTCCCTGTTCTGCTTTACCTGACCCCTTCCACCAAGCCCCCACCCCTGTCCTGCCTCTTCCCAATCCCGCTCTGTCCCAGGACCTGCCTCCACTCCATCCCTTCTCCCAAGCCCCCACCCTACCCACCTCTTCCACCCAGTTCCTCCCCCTCCCCTCAGTATGCCCATCCACCTTCCTCCCAGAGCCTCAATGAAACAGCTGATTGCAGCAGGCAGGGAGGTGCTGGGAAGGATGGGAGACATGGGTTTCAGGTGCCCACTAGTTTTTTTCCATGGGTGCTCTAGCCCAATTAAAAATCTAATCCTTTCAAGCCTATATATAGACACTGGTACTTGTGCTATGGGAGCCAGCCCAGGCCTCAGTTCTTCCTCCTCCTGATTGGAGAAGGGTAGGCAGCATCACTGGGATTAGGGTGGCTCCTAGTACCATCGATTCTCCTTCCCCTTTCCAATAAACAGTGGGCTGCTTCAATTTCTCAAGACACAGGGAGACACTTTCTTCATTTGTAGATTTCTGGACCTAGATTGAACTATGCAGATCACAGAAGTAGTTGTAGTGCCATGAAAGTCCTTCTGTCCCTCAGGAAGCTGGTGAAGTAAATTTCTAAGAGATAAATAGATCAGACATGCAGTAGATGGTGTCTAATCAATGAATAGGGCAGATAGATTCACGAGGAAATAACACTATGGTAACACTAAGAAACAAATAAGTACAATTTTGGTTTATTGCTATGAGAAATTTTGTGAACATTCTGCTACTCTCTGTGACAAATTTTTGTTATTAATTTGCTTGGGCTTTAGTTGATTAGGGTAAGACTGCAGGATTTTAGGGTGGAGATGAAGAGAACACACCATGTGACTGAATTTTAAGGCTTTATTAAGGAAATAATAAAAAGATTGCAGTGAGTGTGGGAACTGCTTTTATATTTATAGACATGCCGCTTAGGTTGGCTAGGCCTACGTAAGTGGGGTGGTGGACAGGAGTTGTGTTTGGTGCATTGGTTGTTTTGGGGTTTTGCTCTTAATTTTTAATTTGCTTTTGGTTTTGAGAGGGTTTTTTATGCTTTGGGGGTTTTGTGTTGGTTTTTTTAGAAATTTTTGCTTAGTATTTTAGTTTAGATTATTTGGCGGGGGGTTAGCTGTTTTAAAATATATTGATTTTGGGACTTCAAAGGTAGATTGGGTTTTTTTGTTGTTGGTTTTGGTTTTTTTGGTAGCTTTTGCATTTTGTTTTGTGACTTTTTTTATAGTAGGGCAGAATTGAAATTTTGGCTCCCCCCCCCCTTTTTGTTTTTTGGCAGGTAGTAACACATTTGTGGCCTTGAGCTGGCTGAAGTTGTCTTACACATAAATTCTATCTCCACTCCTCACCTTGCCACAATTCAGGAAAATGAATACAGTATCATTGTCGTCACCTTTTGTCCTGTTGCAATAAATGAAGGTTAACAGGAGGTTACATCTTCTATGTTTAGGAAATGTACAAGTGAAGAATTACACACAAACCGTTAATAGTTTTATTTTGGAACTTGAATTACTCCCACATGCTGCTCATCATAAGTGATAGCAGGCAAGAAAACAGACAAGAAATTGAATCTCAATAATTTGTAGCTACTGAGTCAAAAGATGCTGAGGGAGTGAAGGAAATAGCTACTGACAATAACAAAACTGTCATATTAGATCAAAAGGCTAGCTACAATATAAAGCTGTGGCAAATCAGAATCTTCTGCCTTTCTTTCAGACAGTGTTCCAAAACACTGTAAGTAGGCTTTGGAGCTTTTTAAACAAAGACAGAATAGAATAGAATAGAATAGAATAGAATAGAATAGAATAGAATTTAGTATTGAACAGTGATTTTACATTAAAGTTTGGCCATCCCTCAGAACAAACATCAGGATTTAATAGTATGATACAACTCTCACATTTTAAACAACCATTTTGGGTTTCAGATCCCTGCGGTTATGTATTAAGCTACCTTTTTATTGATTCTTTTAGTATAGGCAACAAAATGAAATAGCTAAACACAAGGGAAAAGATTACACCATTCACTTAAAATGCTTCAGGACTTACGCTACAGTAATAGCTGAACAAGAGTATACAATACATCTGGAAGTACATCTGGTGGTTGAAGTCATCTGGCTTACCATCATGCTGTATCTTATTCTTATAAAACACCTAGGATGCTGTGCTCTGTCATCCAATCAGGCATATGATAATTTTATTTTGGGATGGATCTATACCAAGAACCCTGATCCAAACAATTCTAAACTTTGGGAAAACTTAGAATGGCTATGAAACTTTTCTCGTGAACAACATTAATTATCTTATAGTTTCTTTATGCAATTAATTTAAATAATTGACAAATGGCTATGGTTTCCTAAAGAACAAATTATTGCTTAATACTTTCCTGATGCATATATTAATACTTAATTCAAACAAGCCTCTTCTTGCTTCATTATATCTGAGCTGCTATTGAACATATATTAGTCTTGTTATAGTGATAGATTTAATAAATGAATCATAGAACTGGAACGGACCTCAAGAGGTCATGAAGTACCTTCGTTTCAGGAATAAGAGTGTACTGATCAATTGATCTTTCCATTCATATATCATCTTATTTCATTTAGAGCTAGCAACACATTACATTTTAATGTCAGATTCTAGCCATAGCACACATCACTTGGAACAGATGGCTTTTCAGTTGAACATTAATGTAAAAACCCTATGAAATTTATATTAACAGAGCAGTTGCTGATAATTAATGCAACTGAGTTTTAGACAAAATCATATCTGTGTGATTTATGGTTTGACAATACCTATCTATTTTTTGCTGTATGCTCACTTTTCCATTATTACAAATGCCACTGACATTGCCAGGTAGCACCTCTTAACATCAGGAGTATTGCTATTTTTAAGGGTCTGCTGAGTTTACTGTAGAAACACTGTGACTGAGATGTCTAAAATTACGAAAACTGTCCCTTGGCTTGCAGATAATAGCAATTCAGCTACAACCTCCTTTGCTAAAGGACGACATTTAAATTTCCTGTATTGGACTTCAATTCCAGCTGTGCATGGCCACAAGTGTGCAAGATACAAAGCAGTGGAGGACTGGGTCCTTTGTCTCTACTCCCCTCCTGACTTTGTCCAATCTAGACAAGCACTGATACCATCTTTTCTCATGGTCATGCTGCTGTTGGTGCAAAAGGCACATCTGTGACAAATTAATACTGGAAGCCTTGCCAGTATTTCTTTGTCTTAATTCTCCACCTGTTTTTGAAAAAAATGACATCAATCATATTTTACAACTGGTCAGAGAATAGGAACTTGCTTTCTGGGGAAATCTGACACTGGATACTGTGGGAAAAATGATACCAGACTAGACAGACTGCTGATCACTTGCAGTCTGATATTTCCTATATGCAGCAGTGCTTACATACATATGATAGGATATGTTAATCCAAAGAATGTTGGAACTTAATCCCAAAGAAATTAAAAGTTACATTTCAAGCTACAACCAATATTTGTACAATTCTTCAGAAGATTGTAGATAGCATTGAAAATGTACCCTATCCAATCATCTGTGACAATACTTATGTCTACATTTTCAAAAGCAACAGTGATTTTGGATTCCTACATTTTTGGCTGCTCAAATCTGAGAAACATTTAAGGCACCTGATTTCCAGGAAGTACTTTGTACCAAACATCATATTAATAAAAATTATTAATATTAATTATTATTATTTTATCATCATCATATTGCCTAGGAGTCTGTCATGGACCAGAACTCCATTGTGCTAGGTGCTTTACAAACACATAAGTAAAAGACAGGCTTTGCCCCAGACAACTTGCAATCTCTGTGTAAAACAAGAGAAACGGATACAGTCAGATGGGGAAACAATGAGACCATATTTGTCAGCATAACAGACAGTGATCTTAGCAGCCCAAAAGCCTAAGCACTGTTACTGTTTTTGCAGGCCTCAGAGCAAGGAACCAGGCTGCAATGCCACTCATTTAGATTTGTCCTGGATGCTGTCCGTCATTATGGAGGTGTCACCTGGCTAAATCTGCGGTTCTAGTCCTATAAGGAAGGGTACAACACATTGCACATTGCAGTTTTACGTAGGATAGCAGATTGTTTTGAGTGGCCCCTGAATGTGACAGACAAGAGGAAATCAGAAGAGGTATGTAAAGAAAAGGCTGACATGATCAAAGCAAGTGCTAGTTAAATTATTTTTGTAGATGCATTCTGAATGGCTATGAGCAGGGAAAGACTACATTTGTGAAGGCTGGAGAAAAGGATACTGCAGTAATCAAAATACAAAACGAGAGCTTAGACAAGAGTTTTAGCTGTATGGCTTAACAGGAAAGGCTGTATCTTAGAGATATTATGAGAGAGAATCTTGATGATCACAATCATCCCTTTGGGCCTTGTAATCTATGACTCTATCATCCTCTGAAGGACATGCAGAAGAGACAATTAGAGGGGTAGTAGGAGAATCAGTCATGGAAGCCAATGAGAAAAAGATTTTTCAAAAAGAAGAGCATGGTCAGTTATGTTAAAAGCAACAGACAAGTCATGGAGGATGAGGATGGAGGACTGGTTCAGAGAACTGACTAAGAAAGGTCTTGAGAAACTTTGGTGAAACGATTTCAGTTGATTGCAAGGCAAATTAGAAAGGCACTAGGATTACATGGGAGGAGAGAAACTCCAGACAGCAACTGTAAATAGCACTTTTCATAACCTTAGAGATGAAAGGGAGAAAGATTAGGCAGTAATTAGAGACAAATGGAGCCTGAAAATCAAGCCTCTATAAGGTGACTTGGGTTGGACATCCACAATTACTAGTCACATGAAATATTTTGGCTAGACTGGCAGTGATTCATCCACATTTTATTGCTTTTTGTGCTGCCATTAGAATACTAATATATTTGCCTCTCTGTTCTCGTGTTTGTTCTGTGCTTTATTCTAGTACAGATTCTTTTCTGTGGGATCAGGACTGGCCTGATGGGTGGGTGCTGTGGGCGACCACCCAGGGCGTCATGGTCAGAACAATGGTGGTCAAAAGGCTGCAAAAGGGCTGTGTCCCCTTATGGGGAGGGGATAAAAGGGCATGCAGTGAGCAGCTGGCTGCTGCTCAGGAAGCAGTACTTAAGGGTACCGAAGAAAGTTTGCTCAGGGTGTCAATTTTCCTTAGGCCAATCCTATGTGGAAGAGTATGGTGGCATTTCTAAATGCCAGCATAAAAGTAGGCACCTCAACAGAAACTTAGTACATATATTGGACAGCACTAAAGGTGATCTATGGTGTGTAATCATTGCTGATGCAATTCTTGTTAATTTTGTATTTCTCTTTCTCTCTCTTTCTACATAGAAAAGTGGCGATGTTAATATGCATGACATCAGCATATAGTTCCATCTCTTCTCTCTTTCTGGAAAATATACTGTATGCTGGATAATGGGAGATGAAACTTTTCATCTCTAAATCACAGTCTCATATCCAGCCCAGGCTAGTAGTGATTGAGAGTTATAGCCTTCTGAATCTATATGTCAAAGAAATTGGTAGCCTCAGGTCCCATATCTGCTTGATAGGTATACACATCACAAACACTATTACAATTGGCTACTTTTTTACTAATCACAGGATGGAGAGACAGAAGATTAAGTGGGCCAGGAGGGTGTATGTTTTCCCATTCTTCAAAGTCATAGAAGAGGCATGCAGTTGGAGTAGTAGAAAGATGCTTGTAGTGCTGCTTTCCATGTGCTTCATTTGATTTGTGGATAGATTAAATTCTCCAATTGGAAGACTGAAATTTATATATTTAAATTACTGAATTGAAATATATAGCAAACTCTCTCATTATAATGTAAAACTTGCTTTATACAATTTCTTTTCCTCTGTGGAATATATCATAAAATATGACAGCTTCAAGAATGATATGGAAAATGACACAAGTGACATGATTTCTTCAGAGACAAAAGACTCTGAATAAATTATGTCACACAAGAACTTCAACTTGAGCTTGAAATATTTGGTGGAACAAAAATCTAATGCATCTGACTGTATTCAGTTCATCATGAATTCAAAAGAAAAGATCACCTAGTTCAGATAATACTGTGAAAATGAAATGCTGTATCTTTGTATAAAAACTTGGCAATTTGTATGCATCCTGGATATTCTTGTATGCACAATTATCTCCCTAAATATTCTATTATAATACAAATAACTTTGCTCTATTTGCTAAGAAATGTGTACTGTTATTATTAATTAAAATAAAAGATACTTAAATTCTGTATCATGAAACATTTATATCCAATCTTTAAATATATATAATGTAGTAAATGGCAGTGAACATGGATTTCTGAAAAGAAAGGCAATCAGTTGATGAATTTGTTTGTGGTCTGTATGCATATTACTTAATAGGTAGTTAGAGATAGTAGCAACTTCTTATCTGTACTTAAATATATTTTCTTTTTTAGTGTGAAATGCAATGTCAGTCAGTGCTATAGAAGTGAACTGCTGAAATGACTGAGAAATTGCCTTAGTATAGGAAAAATGGATTATCTTTGATTGTAAGAACAGATTATTCTGTTCAAATTAAGAAAATGATATTGCTCACACTTCATATTAAGAGTACACTTGTACAAATAAATGTTGCAAACATCTACCAACGTGAGCCTGCTAAAAATAGCGGCACAGCTGCAGTAACAGTACAATGATAAATGGCAGCATGGGCTAACTACCCTGACTATAAACCCACCTGGGCCCCAGGGGTTTGTCCCCAGAGAGGCCAGCCTGTGCCACCACTCACCAGGGCTCATGTTATTGCAGCTATGCTACTATTTTTAGCATGAATGAATGCTGCTATATGTCCATGCAGACTGGGAATCCCATCCCTAGCTCTATGTGTAGATGTAGCCAATGGGAAAGTCTAATGGATTAATGCTCCCAGGTTCTATGATAATACAAATGATGAATAATAATAGGAATTGCAGTGTCAAGTGAAATTATAATCTACATGACCAGTGGCGAAGGATCAGAAAATCTCTGGGCTGAGGTTTGTTATTTTCACTACAACTTTTTTGGAAATACTGGGGGCAGTTAGGCTTCTGACACCTCTTTTCAGGAATCCCTTTCTGGAACACCATGGGAATTTACAGCAATCCAGACTAGATTTCCTTGATATACTGGACTTTGAAGAGGTTCTCATATAGTACCTGGTTTCTAGGGAAGTCTCTACTACCAGGAAAGAAACTGATATCAGACTGGTAGAGTATTTTTACTAGATCAGGGATCAGCAACCTTGGCACATGGTCTCCAGGGTAAGCACCCTTGGTGGGCCTAGCTAGTTTGTTTACCTGCCGCATCCTTACGTTCGGCTGATTGCGACTCCCACTGGCCACGGTTCACTGCTCTGGTCCAATGGGGGCTGTGAGAAGCAGTGCGATGCTGGCCTTCATTGGACTGGAGCAGCAAACTGTGGTCAGTGGGAGCTGTGATCGGCCAAACCTGTGGAAGCGGCAGGTAAACAAACCAGCTGGGCCCACCAAGGGTGCTTACTCTGGGGGGCTGCGGGCCAAGGTTGCCGATCCCTGGAGTAAAGGTTGAAAAAAACAACAGGAAATAAAAACACTCTTTTGATAACTTTGGAAAGGAAGGTTTATTCATTTCACAGTGCTCCAAGGTGGATATTCTTATGACAGGACAAACCCCTGGCTGGATACCTGAAGTCAGAAGATAGAGTACTCCAGATTTCTGCACTAAACCATGTCTTTCCCATACCACAGGGCTCTTGTTCCATCTTCTGACTTGGTCTTCTGATTCAGCTGCAGCTTTATGTTTGGAAATACTTAAATCCTACACTGTATATGAATTTATTTAGAAAATTTTGATAAACACTTCTTGTGAACTTATTTCAGATTGCATACATTCTTACTCTTTGGATGGACTCAGATATTTCAGTGATGGACACCAATATGAGAATTTGGAGAATTAATGCCAGATTAAGAGTTTGCTCTGTATTACATACCAAATAGTTTGTGTTAAAAGAACATTATTAAGGTTGCTAAACCAAATGCTCCAAAGTTAGGAAATGCTAAAATTAAGGTTGCCTGTTCATTCAGTCCTGTTGTGTTAACTACATGATCACAACTATTTTTTTTTCACTATGGTCCCCTAGCTGACACCCATCATGGAAAATGTAAGCCCAAATAGCTAAATTTTGACAAGGTTATAAGCAGCTGAAAATTCGGTCTTTAAGTGAGAATTGTTGGTCATTCTCAACTGTATGCATTGCCATCTGTGCCATCTATAATATATAGAAATTAATGAATATTCTCCAAGGATAAATTTTTGCAATGACCCATATTTGTAATTTAACAAAATTACTTGGAATCAGTTCAGGTTTCAATTCCCATGCTGTATAATTTGTTAGTTAAAGCTGAAAAGGAACACTGAAGGTTTCTTAAAAATAAATCTAGCAATGCAATTAAGGCACAAGTGGGAATACACCTGGCGGGGGTGGGGGGAGGGGAAAGAGATAATGAACAAGCATTCTTCTAGAAGTGCTGAATAAAAGTGCCTGTCTTTCTGATACAAGTTCAGACTGAGACAGTTTATTTTGGTATAATGTGTGAGTGTGATTTTATCATTATCCATGGAAGAATCAGGCAGGATACAAAAGAGAAGAAAGCAAGTGAATAGAAAGCTTGGTTTGAAGTCAGCAAAGTCTGACTTTTACTTATTTTATTTTTCATCCTACTAAAGGAAATAAGTGGGGTTGGGGGCTAGATGAAAATGGGACACCTTTTGTCATCTCCCACAGCAGGTAGCTTTACAAAAGTTTAAAATATTTTTGTTTGGAACTAATGTAGTGGAAAAGGTGAAATATGCATACTTGAAAGTTCACCAAAAGCAAACTCATGTTTGGATCAATAATTTTACAGTATCTGCCTATACATGGAGAAGGATACTCTGAAATTAGATAGATAAATATTTCCAGGGTTTATATATATATATATATATATATATATAATATAATATAAACACATTCCTCCTTTAGTCACCCCTATACAACTCTACTGAAATTAATGGCCGTGTAGTCACAGGCGTAACTGAAGGCCTAGTTTAGCAGCTATCTCCAGTATTATTACCTATTGATGTATTTACAGCTGGAACCTGCTACCACAATTTGCAGCAATGGCAAGCTTACAAATAGTGATAAGTAAAACTTAAGATTGTTTAAGAACTAGCTCTGTTTCAGAAAGACCCCAAACATTCAAATGATTATCCTAACCATATCCAAACTATATCAGACCTGGAGAGCTGCAAAATTTGATAGGAAAGCTCACAAAATGTTCTTTCGTGAGAACTCCAGTGTTTCTTGAGAAGTAGTAGCCTTTCTTTTAGTACTGGCACATTTGTGTCATCATAGCCCAGCATAGAGAGTGATGCAGAGTTTCAACAGCATAGGCACAATCCCCTACCAAGCTCCCACATGTTCAGTAGGCCTGTGCAGACTGTATCATCTTTAACAATTTCCAGACTGAAACAAGACAGGAAAGATAGTTCAGGGCTGCATGAAAATGGAAAAAAAAATTAACTGAATTCCAAAACTGTAAAAATATATTGTTTGAGATCAGTTAGAATTGCAAGGGAAAGTTTTAGACTGTTCTTCACAAATTCATATGGCATCCACTTCAAATGTTAGGTTTCTAACTCTGTATTTACATTCCCAAATAAACAATAATCTGATTTTAAGAGGTGTAAATCCAGATATCTACATAATTTTACCATTCATCAATAATGGCATAGTTATATATTTTCCCTATTACACTGGGTATACAAAATAGTTTTCACAAAACTGCAGTTACTTTACTAAAATACTATATTGTCAACCCATTAAAATATTTGCTGGTCATATGTGCCATTTAGATATTAAAATCAAGACAACAGTAGTAATACACAAACACACACACATACACACACACATATATAGTGGCAAAGCTCTGGGCTTGTCCCTGTGGGTCCTGTGCTTCCAGGTGGTGTATCAGTAGCAGCAGGTTTGGGGGAACCCGGGCCCACCCTCTTCTCCGGGTTCTGGCCGAGGGACCCTAATGGTAGCAGCTGTTGGCAGCCAACCTTTCACTGACAGAGTTGCTACTTTTCCCTGGGCCACTTCCCCACAGCTCTCCCACTTCTCCCTTAACTCAGGTCACAGCAAAACGTCCTCTCCTCCAGCTCCTTTCTCCTTGGCTCTCCACACCTGACTAACTGGGAGGTTTTTAACAAGTTTCAGCCAGCTCCTGATTGGCTTCAGGTGTCCCAATCAGGCTAGCTATTTCTACTCCTTTCTAGAAGCTTCTTGATTGGCCTGGAGTAGCCTTTGTTTGGCTATCCAGGGAACAGGGACCTGCACATCCTGAGGCTGATATACCTGCCTTCCAGCACTCTCCTATACCCTTCTGGTCTGACTCCATCACAATATATATATTGTGTTACATATATATATATAACATGGGTCATGGGTCACAGTTAAGCTTATGGTGTTTTGATGAAATATGCATTTCTTTATACGTAATAAGAATAGTATGCCTGTTTAGCATGTATAAGATTTATGATGTCTTTATCTTTTAACACTTATTAACTTACTTTTAAGTACTTGGGTTTTAGAAATAATTTTATGGGAAAGCTTGTAATTTTCCCTTAGGAGACTTCACTGGCATTTGAAACAATAAGAATGTTAATGATAAGATGCTATTCCCTGGAGCACTGCCATTCAAACACTGCAGTTCCCATCACAATAGAGGTTCTTGAAATGCCTGTGGATCCTCAGAACCAGCCATTAGGAGAACTGTTGGAAATAGAATAACATAGCAGTTATTACACCAAAAGAGCACCAGCTTTCCCTTTTGAGTCTCGTGTGCTGTGGCCCTGCTCAGACTCAATGGTGATCATTTTACTAAGTCCAGGTACCACTCAGGATGCATACAAAGGACTTTTCAGTGACACCCCCATCCCCAAAGTACATTTTAATTTCCATTGTAAAAGCTATGTGAATGTAGCTGATTGGCTAATCACAGTGGTTTTCACTGGTCTCCTACCTCTACATTTCTTATGCCCTCTCTTTGATTGAATCATCTCTTTAATCCATTTTTAGTCCAAACTGATGCAACATTTTTGCCTTTCCCTCGGCATTACAGCTCACCAAAATTTTGCCTTCCTTTTTTTTCCCCATAACCACCTGGCCTTTTTTCCCACACTGCCATAGCTGCCCTCCTTCCTAGCGGCTGCTGCTTCTGAGTTCAGCACGAAGCCACTGGAGGGCTGTCTGAACATCTTCTTTTGCCCTGCCAGTCCCCTGTCTTGTTTACACCTGTCTAACCCTACCTAAGTGCACCCCACATATCTCTGAAAAGAGATAGCAAGCACCTGTTTCAGTGGCCACATCTATTAAACCACCTACTTGTGAACATCCTCCCTTCAGCATGAACAAGTTCTGTACACTGCCATCAGCCCATTTGCAAGTCCTCTATATGGCTGTTTCCTGCTTACATATATAGGGATTTGTGATTTCACAATACTCTGAAAATAAGGTCTCCATCCAAAATCTGTTAATATGAGAGTGCTCTCTTATTTGATGGTTCTTGCAGTTACCATTGGAAACTATGGTAGCCCCTGATAAAGAATTCCATTGTCAAATCTACTGCTACTTTGTACCTCTGAAAGAGACAGGCATTACCTAATAAATGTGCTCTGTTTATCTAGATTCATTAAATATTAAAACATGTTGTGGAAAGATGGATTAGTCAAGAGAGAAAACAGTAGGCTTGCAGAATGTTATGCAATCTAACATTTTAAATGAAAGGCTGCCAATTTATGGATTTTCTGCCAGTGATTGCAAAAACCTGAAATCATAGAAATATTTGTTCTTCTTACTCATCCAGGATTCTCCATAACAATTCAGTCAAAACATGAAAGGCTTCAAGAAACCATGATGACACATTGTTAATGGCTGTACCAGTCTGCTGCTTCTTGCTTGGAGACTGCTGCAGTCAGTGTTACTACAATGACATTGCTATTAAATAATTTATTTGTTTGACTGCACAATTTCCTCAGCTCCATTCTTAACATAATGATAGGATTTGTGATATGGCAAGTGTATTTTTTCCACAGATCCTTCTTTCAAGAGGCTTAAATATTCTTTCCTGGTTAGATTCATGCTGAGTAAGAAGGCAAAACCCTGAACCAAACACTGTATTGAGTAAGATAGATGGCATATATCATAAGAGTAGTAGGTGGGTGATGAAATGAAGAGACAGTGGAGAAAAAAGTGAAAAGGTAAAGTTGTTCTTAGAAGGAAATAATACAGAGAGCTAAAATCATGCCATTTTTGCGGTTTTGTTACTTAATAATTTTGGTTGTGTATTTCTATGTGTATCTATCTCTCTGTGTGTTGAAATATTGACAGCACACAAGAAGGAACATGCTCATCTTAACCCAAGAATTATTGGCCAGATTCTTAATGGAATTTCAGTCCTAAAGATGTCTAGACACTTTTGAAAATACTACTAGCCATCTATTTGCATTTTTAGGCACCTATAAATCTTTGAAAATCAGACACTAGTCTATTTCCCCATAATGCACCAATTTACATGGATTTTAAAGAATCCCAGGCCTCCCAAACACAAAGTTAATATCCACTGTGCTAAATATAAAATTCCTCTGTGTCCCAATGGTAACTTAACTCTGAATATGCCACAGAGTGTTCTTTATTATAACCAAAGTGAATATCATTCGTGGCAAAAGAAGATCATATATTACTTAGCACCTAAGTGTATTTCTATATTAGATTCTACTTTATTATGGAACAAAATCTGGATTAGGATTATTGGCACTACAGTAGTACAAATAATAAGAAAAAGGCAAGGTTAGAGTTCTCATACTATAAAGTTAGGCATCCAAATCTTTATTTAGGCATGCAAATATTTTTTCTGATTTTCATTGGCAAGGAACACCCACAACTAATACTGAAGTCAGTTGGAGCTACGGATGCTCAGTGTCTTTCACAATAAAGCCCCTTATGTAGACACCTAAATGTTGTATGGATGTAGGTGTTTAGCACCGGGAGCCAAAATTTGAAAGTATTGTTTCAAATATATATTTTTGGATTTAGTGAATTAAGCCCAAATAATAAGATTTTCAGAATTTCCATTGATCTGATAAGCCATGATAGTTAAACAGCAGTTCAGTGCTAAACATAACCTTTACTTAACAATCACTATTCAAATAGCAGCAACCCCAAATACTCCTTTAACAAGTTCTGTGAGTGACTCATGAATTGTCACATTGAATTAATAAATGGAAATGATGGCTCTAGAATATGTAATCTATATTAAAGAGGAAAATAAATCCAAAATACTTCCAGTACTTTCAGTACTTACTGTCAAAAATATAATCCTGTTGAATATTAAATGGCTGAGATTCATAGCGAATTGGAGACACCTTCCTTGTTCTTTTGTGTTGTTAATATTAATGAATTGGAAACAACTTTGGTATGATGGAATTTACGTAGAGAAAGCCTTATTTTTCAGCACACAAATGAATGGCATCTGTGTCAGTGTGCACTGTGATTATGGAGAACATCATGTAGTTATTTTCTACATGGGACAATTAAATCCAGTTGGTACTAGTATCCACATCTAGGATGTCCCCACAAGACTTCCAAGACCTGTCTTGGAAGTAGATGTTAGTAATACATAATTCTTAGGGCATAGTTCAATTGTCTTTGCCCATTGCCATTCATTTTTCCCCACTCTGTGTTGGCCAATGCATAGTAGCCAAATATCATAATCTGAACTGACTTTAGCAGGAAATCTCCCAGTAGACAATAGCTCATCCAATGGTAGCTTAGTGAAGATGTTGTTGAGTTGCTGGTAGAATGATTACTTCTCTTCAGAGATAGAGAAATCATATGAACTGATGTACATTATATGTATTCATGATGATGGAAAGTCACCTGTAGTAGACATTCTTAGTGATACAATTTGTTCTGATGTTGCAACGGAGCATTTGACCATGGGCATTAATGAATTTTTTCCTGAAAACCCCATCTTGTGTTTGTTGAGGTTTGGTTTACTTTTTCCATGCCAGAAAAAAATATGGCATTTGTCTTCTATAGAGAGCCTGTGTAAGCTTGTCTGGCTTCCAGAGAGTTGCTATGTCAATCTCAAACTTTTCCAGCTCTCTGTCAATGATGGCAGACTTTCTGGGATCGTTGACCTTCTCTAGATCATTTGACATTGTCAGGGATGACCACTGTATCTGAAGCTTTGGTGTGTATGTCTAAGCAGAAGAAAAATAAGAAGGTAGAGGCTTGCCTCAAGACCAAAATCTCAGTGGCAGTGACTAGGCCAAAGGCTTGGAGACGATAATGTTTGGAAGACAGCACATCTGCAAAAAATGCCAGAGGGCTAATCTGATTTGCAGTGCCAACCCCCTCATGTTTTCTCAGCAGCGGAGTTGGTTCAGATTTTCTCCCCTAGACTTTATCAGCCAAGAGCTATGTTCAAGGCAGCAGCTTCAGCTAAAGTTACTTTTGTGAATATTGTTTTTCATTCTGGTGGGTCCCTGGAATACCCTACCACTCCATATGCTGTGGGATTCCCAACCTGTGTCAGGGTTGTATTGGGTCACATGCTACCAGTAGCTTGCCTGATCCTTGCAAAGGAGAAACAGCGCAAAAGATACAGCATGCTTCTCAGGTTGAAGGTCTTCTGAAAAACTGGCATGTTCACTGAATGGACTAAATCAAGCTTTCCACTCAGTGCATCCATGCAAATGAAAGAGTTGCATAGGTGAAAACGAGGACAGAATCCTGACCAGTAATTTGTATTTGTTCACCAACTAATATAATATTTTTATAGACTTTTTATTTGTACCATGTGGTAGGTACTTTCAAAACATGTAAGAAAACACTTAACACTGCTTTGATGCACTTACAATCTAAGAAGACAAGCAACAGATGAAGACTATGGGTGAGGACTAAGACCGTTCTTGCATCTCATATACAATTATTGTCTTTTTTATTTGATACTTAACATCAAAGATTCACATCCAAAGACAATATGAGAGATAGCATCCTTCTGCTCTCTTCTTGTGAGTGAATGCAGTTTGGAGTTAGCATCAAATAGGTAAGACAATATAATAGACTGTTTGTCATCATTAGAACTGTGAAAATATCTTCTTTTTTTCAATTTCATTGCTTTTATTAAAAAAAATATTTAATTTTGGGTTGACCCAAAATGAAAACCTTTTGAATTTCTTGTTGAACTGAAAGTGGAAAAATCCCAAAGAAACCTATTTTGGACTGAGTAAAACATTTTGTTAGACCTGAAATGAAAGATTCATTTTATGTTTGAGAACTTTTTAAACTTTTAAACATAAAACTGAAGTAAATTTTGTAACAAAAAGTCATTGAAAATCAAACAAGTCAAAATGTTTTATTTAGAAAATGTCAAAATGATTCTTTAAGCAAAACAACTAGCCCAATTCACTTACGTTTTGTTAGATCTGCATTTGACTCTTTTGATCTGGAAAAAAAAGTTTCCGTCAAAAAAAGTTGGCAGTAGGCTGGTCTTGCTTCCCTCATGTCTATTACCATCTTCTTCCCCTTGCCAGTCAATGTCTTGCTTAGTCTGAAGTTCTGTCTGTTCCCCCTTTCCTGTTTCTTTATGGCAGTTCTGGTCCCTCTCACTTCCACTAGTTGTCAAATCCTCATGCACATCTCCTTGTCACCCATGAGATCCTGGTTAGTCTCCCTTCCTCCAGGTCTATATGCTAAGACTATGTCTTCCTATTCTGCTTTCTGATTGACAGTTCCATATTCTCCTTCCTACTACCTCCCTGAGCCCTCTCTGATGATATTTAGGGATGGGGGCTGCTTTGCAGGGAGGAGGATGGTATGTGTGATGGGTTCCCCCTTGGGTGCTAGCTGGAACTGAGGTATCACTGAGCCCTCCTGACCCACCATCCAGGTCTCCCTTTACATTGTGCTGCTGTGACTGGCTCTCAAGAACACATACAGGTAGGGACACGCCCTGCTGCAGCTACACACAGATATTGATATCAGATCTGCATGGGAAGCCTCATTTAAGACACCACCCAGTTCCTAAGGCACACACATGCACATACACACACGGAGCGTAATCCCAGAATTATGCCATCTTATGCTGCACACGGAACTATACAGCGTAACCTCATGAAATTTGCACCCTCCCTTAGTGTGGAGAGGAATATATACCTCTTTCTACCCCAAGTAATGACTTCCACACAGACTGGTTTTAGACAAAGCAAAAATATATGTATCAGCTACAAAAGATACACTGTAAGTGATTATAAGATCAAAGCAGATTACCTAGCAAATAAAATGAAAACAAAATCTAAGATTAATATACTAAAGAAATTGGATATGAGTAGTAAATTTTCACCCTAGTTGTTGATTTAAGCAGTTTGCAGAGATTATTGAGGGAAAGCTACATTTGTTTGCAGCTTAAAGCCCACATGTAACCGAGCTCTCGCCAGTCCTCTTCACAAACAAGCCTGGAGACCACTCTATGTGCAACACCTGTGTCTTTTATTGCTGTGTTTGTTCCCACCACTGACTATTTACAAATATATACAGGTATCTACAGACCAGTGCTCAGGGAAACTGCTAGCCTCCTAGCCTACAGGGATCTAGAGCCCCACACTCTTCCCTTTCCTGTTTCCCTGGTCTCTCTCTCCTTCTCCTCCTTCTGGTCCCCCCTGCTTCCTGCCTGCCAGCTTTTATAGCTGGCTCCTCAGGCCTCCAGGTGTCTCCCCTCAGGCAATTAGGGCGTGGCCTCCCAGCCAGCTCCAGCTAGTTCCTTCTTTTCTCTGGGTATGGGCTAACAGGGGCCTGGCTTGATCCTCTAAGCCAGCACCCTGTTACACCCAGGTTTTCCTTTCACAGGCTAGAAACTCCTTTAGCATGGGTTAAGCTGTTCTCCCCCAGTTTCTCAGGTCTTTCCAAGTATCTCCTTTGGATGGGGGGTCAGTGAAGACTCATGATGATGTCATTCCCCTGCCTTAAATAGCTTTTGCATATGGCAGGAACCCTTTGTGTCCAACTTTAGTTTCCATGCCTTTCAGTGGGAAAATACTGGTATTCTATGATGGAGTCCAGTCCCAGATGAGTAGGTCACATGCCCCTGTAGGGACATAGCAGCCCTGACTCAGAGGCTATGTTTAGTGTCCTCAGGAAGACTCATTGGTGGGAGATTAGCATCTTCTAAAACCCATTGTTCTCCCTAATGGCCCTTCCCAGTCAGCCATCTATACTGACTGCATTCTGTCTAGTGGGCATTCCTCAGGTGTAAACCCATTTGTTATAAATACATAGACAATATTCCTGACTTCAGATACCAGAATGATATATGCATACAAATAGGATAATCATATTCAGTATATTGTAACTTTTTCAATATCTCACATGCCTTATCTTGCAGAAAATACATCATAATTATGCCATATTCATATCATAATAATATTAATATGAATAATATGGGACGTAATGCCACAATATGTATTAGGGTTACACTGGATTTTTAAGACATTATGTGTGATTTTTTAATGATTTTTTCCCCCTTTTTTAAAACATATAGTTCTTGACTATTTCTTTAACTTTACTGTTATGTAGGTTTCTAAACGTTTAAGATAGAATTGTGTTGTGCCATTCAGCATATTAGAATAATTGAATAGTAATAATTGAAAAGAAAGCAGAAAGGGCAAAGGGAGTATCAGAATATTGACTGGCTGTGAAAGTGGCTAATGGAAGCAAAAAGCAGAAAAATTCCCATTTTTCCTCTTTTTAACATGTGTATTGTACATCAAGTGGTATTGTGGGCCTTCTCATATCTGGTATGAAGCCAAAAATGGAAGAGCACTTTGATTTTCATCACAACAAACCTATCTTTGCTAAATTATGTCTAAGACTAAAATGGACTATTCCAGTGTCACAAGTTATTGACCTACATAAGTATTTCTAGGCTCAAGACCCGCAATTTAAAAAAAGATACAACAAGTGGGATAAAGCTCAGGTGGGAAAATTGTGAGGGAATTCAGTGATGAGAATATGTGGCTACAAAGACTAGCTTTGTGCACAATTTTCATGTTTTCATCTGTTTTTATAGACGATATTAATGAGGCTTAGCCAGTGATATCTAGCCAGTGACAACCCCTGTCTCCATCCCCACAAAAGAACCCCCCCCAAACCCCATAGTAACTGCTTTATCCAAACTTTTTAATATATGATTTAATACCAAGGTTTACTATATAGCAAGTAATATATAGTTATTATATAGTATTATATAGTTTTATATAATAGTAATATACAGTTATTATATAGTATTATATAGTTAGTATTATATAGTTATGGCAAGAGATGGGAGATTTTTTAAAAAATACAGAGAAATTGAGTTCTGGTACTTACTAGCAGTTGGAGAACACATTTGCAGACAATCATCAGTTCCAAGTACACTTCATACTTCTTCCTAGTTTGACACTCCATTAAAGAAAAAGAAGGAAAAGGCTTCCCCAGGCTAGATTATTTTCTTGTCAATCAGGAGATAACGTCCTAGTATGAAGCAAATGCCTTTTGTAAAACAATGCTAAAAATAATTGCTTAAAATATTATGGTGGCATCATTTCTTTCATTATCACTTGCACAGGTTGCCTGAGAAACAAGTCACAGCTATTTAGTCAATAATTCTGTTCAAGTACAAGTTTTTCCATTAAATAGCACTAAATGTACCCTCAACAGATTTTTACACCTACATTACCTGCTAAAGTGATTCAGTTCATACAGCTTTCCATCAGGATTGAAGATTAAAATACAAATTCCAGGCCAACCAAAAATGCTTTATTTCAAATATTCACACATGTATACACACAACCCCTCCCCCATTCTTAACTGTTAAATGGAACCATAAATCTAAAAATGTTAACTACAAAGACAGACATAATTTCTAGACTTTATTATTTGATAGGAAGTTGGGAATAAAATCTTAATCAATATCTCACCAAAAAATTCTCTTTCATTACATAATTCAAAACATATTTTACCTGTGCTCTGTGCTTGCTGAGAGGATGAAAATTAATATAGACTAGAAGCCTGTCAACTCCCATACTGCACAAAGGAGATTCCATTCTGACTAGAAATATTCTTCTTCTGTGTTTCATCTATTGTGAAAATGATAAAAGTTAACATTTAAATTATAGCTAGCTGAAAATTTGTGCATTCAAATGTAAATTGATTTTCTTTCAGGAAGAAACTCTTCAGTCTTTACATGTTAGGAAATACTTCTGGTACCTCTGGGTCCACATGCTTTGTGCTTATGCACCTAGCAGTAATGGTTGCTATTGCCTATTTTCCATCCCAGAAGGCAAGAATTTGGAGATATTTAAAAGTATCTGTTTAAGCTACCTGAAGTAACGTTGTGTTATTAATGGGAAATCTGAAAGTGTGAGTTAAGGAGAGCTGGTAAGACTGGGCTAATGGTTCATTAAGTGAGCCATTTTAGAGATATATGAATCACAGTGTAAACACTGTTGTCATATATATATATATATATATATATATATATATATATATATAT
>ML677348.1:41861382-41918772 GCA_007922305.1 Dermatemys mawii
CACACACACACACACACACCCATAAGTGGCTAATAGAAATTATAAATATGCAGTGTTATTCCAGTATATTAAAATATGTGACAAATAAAAGGCAGTTTCTGTGGGGTAGAGTTGGAGGAGTCACTTCTAAAGCACGACTGAAAAAACCCCCAGAACAGTTACACTATAAGACAGAATATTTATTTTTAATATTCATAGATTCCATGGTCAGAGGGGATCATTGTGATCATCTAATCCAGGGATCGGCAATGTTGGCACGCAGGACTGCAGGGTAAGCAGCCCCGATTGGTCCAGGATGGCGAACTGCGGCCAGTGGGAGCCACAGTCAGAGAAACGCCAGGTAAACAAAGCAGGGGGGCCCACTAAGGGTGCTTACCCTGCAGTTCTGCATGCCATTGTTGCTGATCCCTGACTAATCTGACCTCCCGTATAGCACAGGCCATAGAAATTCCCAAAAATAACTCATAGAACATATCTTTTAGGAGGTAAAAATCCCATATTGATTTAAAAATTGCAGGTGATGGAGAATCCACCATACCCTTTATAAATCATTCGACTAGTTAATTACTCTCATGGTTCAAAAATTATGCCTTATTTCCTTTCTGAATTTGTCTAGTTTCAATTTCCAGTTATTTAATCATGTTTAAATAAATGAATAAAAAAGTCATGTTATACTTTTCTTTGCTAGATTTAAGGGCCTATTATTAAATATTTGTTTCCTATATATTTACTTATAAAAACTGTAATCAAGTCACGTTTTTTCTTCATTAAGGTAAATAGATTGAGCTCCTTGAATCTATCACTGTTAGACATGTTTTCTAATCCTTTAGTCATTTGAGTGGCAATTCTCTGTATCCTCTCCAATTTTTCAACACCCTTCTTTAATTGTGAACACCAGAACTGGACATAGTAATCCAGCAGTGGTCACACCAGTGCCAAAAAAAGGTAAAATAAACTCTTTATCCCTATCAAGATTCCCCCGTTTATGCATCCAGTGATCACATTAGCCCTTTTTGTCTCAGTGCTGTACTGGGAAGTCATGTTCAGCAGATTATCCACCACAACCCCGAAATCTCTTTCAGAGTCATTGCTTCCCTGAATAAAGTCCCTCGTTGTGTAAGTATAACCTACATTTTTTGTTCCTAGGTGTATACAGCTACACTTAGCCATATTAAATTGTTCAGCCATATCATATTGTTTGTTTGCATGCAGTTTACCAAGTAACCCCAGATCACACTGTATCAGTGACCAGTCTTTGTTATTTACCATCACTAATTTTTGTGTCCTCTGAAAACTTTAACAGTGATTTTATGTCATTAATAGGTTATTTTAGGTCATTAATAAAATTAAATAGTGCAGGGCTGAAAGCCTGCGGGACCCCAATAGAAACACATCTGTTCAACCATATTTACAATTACATTTTGAGATTTATGAGTTAGGCAGCTTTTAATCCATTTAATGTGTGCCATGTTAATTTTATATCATTCTATTTTTTAAAATCAAAATGTCACACAGTTCCAAGTCAAATTCCTTACAGAACTCTAAGTCTATTACATCAACTCTATTACTTTAATCAACCAAACTTGTAATCTCATCAAGGAAAAAAGAGTTGACAGAATATATGTTCCATTAACCCATTTTGATTAGCCTTAATTATATGTCTCTTTTAATTCTGTATTAATCAACTCCTGTAACTGTCACTCAGTTATCTTTCCAGAATTGATGTTAGACTGACAGGCCTATAATTACCTAGGTCATCCTGGTTTACTCTTTTAAAATATTAGTACAGCATTAGTTTTCCTACATGCTTCTGGATCTTCCCCAGTGTTCCAAGACTTATTGAAAGTCAACATTAATAGTCAACTGATTTCATCAGGTAGCTCTTTTAAAACTCCTGGCTGCAAGTTATCCAGATCTGCTAATTTTAAAATGTCTATCTTTAGTAGCTGCTGTTTTTATTAGTGGAATGGAAAGAGCTTTATCATATTATGATATGATTACAGCACCTGTTTCTACACCAGATACAGAACAGAAATATTTATTGAATACTTCTGCCTTTTCTGCATTATACATGGAACTAGCTCCAAGGTGGTAATTAAATACAGGATTATGCAGGAATGAAATCTGTGCATCCATAGAATTATGCAGGAAGCACACACATCTGGGGAAGCAATTGGTGCTATAGAGTTTATATAGGTTTGCCAATTTTGGTTGGATGGATTCTTGGAGGTTTCATCACATTACATAGTCTTTAATTAAAAATTAATCTCTAATTCCTAGAGACTCCAGGAAAATCCTGTAGAGTTGGCAACCCTAAATTTACACCACTCCAGATTCTAAACAGGTTGGAGTCATAATTGTCTCTTCAGTTCTCCTTTGCTCCAGGGGGAGAAGGAATCCTTTACTGAAGCAAGAGGGGAATGTTAACTAGGGGAAAATGAAACAAAAAGTAAGTGCTACTGAAGGAACAAGAGTGAAGATCAAATATTTCTATGAGAGGTGAAAATTCAGATTATCAGATACCCTAATATGAATTTTTCACCTCTCCTGGGGGAGGACAGAAACCATCTACATGTCTGCCTGGTATTGAGTCTTGTTTATTGTATATATAAACCAATTATTAGAGCAAGCTCATTTTTTCCCCAAAAAAATTCCCCATAGAGTTTGCTCAGGCTATGATGCTCTGCCCCATTGTAGGAGTGGCTGCGGGAATTCCCCAGAAGAGGTGAAACATTCATATTAGGGCATCTGATAATCTGAATTTTCACCTCTCATAGAAATATTTGACCTTCACTTTTGTTCCTTCAGTAGCACTTACTTTTTGTTTCATTTTCCCCTGGTTATGGACATGTTGGACTACAGTTCTCCCATGTAGACAAGGAGGGGTAGGGAGTTGTCAGAGTTTTGCTCCACCTCCTTGATTTACCAGATAACATTCCCCTCTTGCTTCAGTAAAAGATTCCTTCGCCCCCTGGAGCAAAGGAGAACTGAAGAGACAACTATGACTCCAACCTGCTCCTGGCATGACACAGTAATGGTCACGTCTTATTGCAGATTGCAGTGCCACAATATAGCCTTTGCTATGTAGCCCTGGTAAAATCACATAACGTTGGTTCCCCCATGTCTTTAAAATGTATATTATAATAATAAAAGAAATAATCCAAAGCTAGAATCTCCCATCAGAACACCGTAAATTTTGATGGTTAATATGAAATGAAATAATCTTAGGCCTTTGTATAATAAAACCAAAATTCAACAAAAATACAAATTTGCAAAAACAAAATTAAAAAACATAGGATCTTCGGCAAATCTCTGAGTAATACCTACCTCAGTATCAGACGTGTTGTGATTCTTAATTATCAAATATGTGGTGAGTGTTTTGAGATTGCTAGATGAAATCTGCTGGGTACATGTGGGGTACAGTATTATCTAAAATATAAAATTTACTTTCATTCTAATTTAAAAGTACACAGGTAAGTTTACAGTGTTACAATAATTTCACCTGGTACAGAGTGGTTCCCCTAAATTGTATGGCTTGAATCGTGCCTTGAAGATACAACCCATCATCAGGGATGGATTGGAACTTCATAATCCCAGTGCGTCACTAGGGGTCAAAATGCTTCCCATAGCCTCCTGCTCTATGGTCTAGTTGTGGGGGAATAAATATAGCTCCTACCACAGTTTCAGGGTGCTGTTCATCCATAAGAAAATAGGAAAGGGTGCTGTCTTGTGCTCCCCAGAGAAATTCCAGCTGGCTCTTTTGTGTGTATGCGAGGGGAGATTTCTTCTACTTCCCCACTATATATGTGGGTGACAGCCAAGCACTCGCTGGGCCTGTATCTTGTCATATTTTGAAAGCTATTAATTCACATATCCTATTCCATATCCCCTGGATATCTTTTCTGAGATTACGGGCAGTAACTGTATGTGATAAGGGTATATAAAATGGCATTTTCTGACAGGCTGATTGTCTTTAAAAAACGAACAACTATTACATCTGTTATGGTGAAATTTCATCTTGGACAAAGTGTTCTCCTAATGCAATAATTTTAAAGAAAGACTTCTTCCATCTGGTAAATGGAATTCATAGTCTTTGGATTCAAACTGTTTTAATGAAAGAGCAATTGTCTAGGAAAATATACTCATAAAAAGTTCCATTTTCTCTGGAACTAGACTAGTTGAGATTTTGCACTTGAACAGAATCCTCTTATCTGAAATTAGTTCATTGATTTGCATACACACAGACTGCAGATGGAAAGGAGATTTAAAAGTGAAAACACCATCTGCACTTATCTTTAATGACAAGTTATAAGGCTGCCTGAGAATCTCACATTCAGTAACTGATTTTCAGTATGGTTTACAAGGGTCGTCATAGTCTTCATTTGTTTTGACCATGTAAAGTTAATATTGTAAAAGCCAAATAAATTCAGGATAATCAGAAGAGTTTGTATACTATCTGTTTTGTAGTGAATGATGTAGTGACAAATATTCTTCTGCACATGGCTGAGAACATATTGATGCATGGATTCTGTAAATATAATCAAAGGATACATTTGGTTTAATGATGCTATTTCAATCTGAGGGTGATATAGACATTATTGGAAATCATTGTAATTTGCAGCTGTGACCTGAATTATGTGATCATAATCTTATGTGGGACAAATTCTGAAAGGTAATAAGCACCTGGTACTCCCACTGAAGTCAATGGAAATTTAAGGTCTTCAGCATTTTGTAGGACTGAATACCTCTCAAAATCAGGCTTTGATGTATGTTAACACATTTTCCGACAAAGATTTCTATTTGTAATAACTATTATCATTCATGAACACTTCAGAAGAACTTGGGGGTAAAATGAAGAAGCCTCTGAGCCAAAAGGGTGATCATTAACACTTAACATTTCCTCTCATATTGAATTATTGACAGGTGGGAGTTTTGGGAGGTGTGTAGTTGAAATCTAAGATGTGAGGCTTTCATCTTCTGACTTTCTCTTCAGTAACCAAAGGTTTACGCCTATTTAGGTAAATCTAGGTGCATGCTTAGTACCATTTATCTATGATTTAATTTGATCTTTTCTGATCATTTTTAAATAACACTTTATTGTATGTAAGATACTTAAACTGTTTCTGGACTAAGCCACTATCATCTGTTTCGGGTAGTAAGACGCCATCCTTTGGCTCCTGGTTTTTCAGCTGAAGCAGAGCTTGGGTTCCTGGCAAAGACACAGAAGGTGTTTTCATCCCATAAGGTGCTGTGAGTGCTCTGGCTACAGTTGGACCAATGCAGGAGACAGGCTTAAATATCATAGACAAGAGACCAGTATATGTGGATGAAGATATATGAGAGCACTACATCTAACCCAGAATTTTCCTTTGGTGCAACATGACCCCAGGAGGAGATAACATACAACAGCAGAAAAAGAAAGGTTGCTAAGAGCCAGCTGGAACAAGGGCAGGGAAGAAAAGACGCAGCTCATTCCCTTACTTTTTCTTCCTGAAGTCTCTCCTCCATGCAGTTTTGAAGTAGCTCCTTAGCCCTCTCTGATGGCGACCTCCCAGAGCAGTGCAGCCCATGCCTTCCTATGGGCAGGGCCTACATGACTTAATCGATCCATGGAGATTAAACCTTTTATAACTCTGCATATATTAGAGCTCTCTGAATGGTAAGGAAACTGAGTTGCTAATTTTCTTTTGTGCACAAAAAGTCTGTGTTCCTTAGGTTCATGCTATTCGTTATTCACGAGTCTTCTGAAAACTGCCATATATTCATGGGAACACCGGAGAATCTAATCTAATTATAGCACGATTGTTCATCTAAAAATTCACATTGGAAGTTTGTTATTCCTTAATTGCTCTTTGTTTCTTGTTGTTGTCCTGGAGAAAATGTTTTAATCATTCAGTGAGGGAGCAGAAACAATATTATAAAACTTATGCAACCTGTCACAGAACATGAATAATGAATAGCAAAAAGGGAATAGTCAAAGTGAACACATTACAAACAACCCATTGCCAGAAAATTACTTTTTCCAAACTATACAGTGGATAAGAACAATGGATACATTAGTAGAAAATCAGAGATTGAACTGAGTACAATTTGCTGCCAAAAATAAAAGGATTCATTCTGTCTGTCCGTTTTCCTGTTTATTTTTAACAAATATTTGCAACAGTCTTGTAAACTTTTCCATACAAACAGAGAAGTAAAGCAAGCTCTGCATGGGTCAAACCATGAAGAGTATTTAGCAGGATTCAGGCCACTATTTGTAAGTAGCAGTTTGACCACCTCTAGTGTGGAAAGCTAATAACTTTTCAAATTAAGTGAAAAATTGAATATCTGCCTAGTATATAAAGCAAATATATTGTCAAGCTGTCTGTGTATTTGTGCTGAATGTTCAATTAACTGGAATAGCTGTAAATGGAATGCTGAAGAAAGCATGTATCCGAATGCATTATTGCTAAGATGACATATTTGAAAATGGCAGATATACTTGGCACTGGTTTCTTACACTCCATCCTCTTGATGCTTCTGCTGCTATTCAAGGAGCAAGCACCATGTCCCACTGGTAATTGCTAAAGGTGTCAGATAAAATATGCTGTGGGAAACTTGCTCAGGGGAAAACAATCAGGATTGAGAAACAAGAGGTCAGATGATGCACAAATATTAATTTTAAGAAGAAATAATTGAAAAGAATTCAGCCCACCACCAAAACAATACATATGTTAAAATGAATGTTTTTCTGCTTCTAAAGGACATTTGACACTGACCATAAATCACCAACTTGCTGGCTCCCTGAAAAGGTAGATAAGCAATTGTCTACACAAAAGCTCTCTGTGCTGGGAATCAAACAAATAATTCAAAGTGGTTAATTCAAAGGATAACACATGCTTGGATATCTGCATCTGTCTTTCTTGGTTTGGAAACTAATTCAGTAACCAGACTACTTGTAGACTATTTAGACTTGTTATTGCATAGCACAGCACCAAGTTCTGTCTTTGAAATAGATGAAAATTTTGCCTTTGCAGGTTTTGGCTCTTATATGGTAGCCAATGACATTATATTGTAGTGAGTAGAGGAAAACTAAAGTGCTAAAGTAGAAAGTTTAACAGCAAAACTGAGTCATCATGGGGTGAAATGTGTCTAACACCATTGGTGAATGTTCCTTCAGTTTAAAAGCTACTTTTTTGTAGCAATACCAAAAGCAAAGTGTAATGGTTGAAGAACTTAGGCAAGGTGGCGAGTACAAGGGGAAAATCAGGATTAATTGATTGATTTATACATGTATTGTATTTAAAACTTGTTCATAGAGGGCACGTTTGTGGCTGTGTGACGTGGCACCACACGGGATAAGAGGATGTGAGGCACCCCTTTAGTATCATAATTCAACTGTCCCTATAGAGGGTAGTAGTATGAAGGGAAGAGCTCCTCTAGAAGGCTATTACTTCTTCCCTGAGTGGAAAGTGGACAGGAAAGATTAAGGAATGGGTGGATACCCATGATGTGCTGAGGGATATAAAGTATACCAGGCATAGTGCTTGTATAACATATGACCCCCTACAGTAAGTGAATAATGAGGTAATATGTCCTAGTGGCTAGAACACTGGATTGAACCCAGGAGTATTCTCAGTACTGCTGCTGGGTGACCTTAGACAGGTCAATTCAACTTTCTGGGATTCGATTTCCCATCTGTCACAAGGATAATGATACCAACTTCTTTTGTGATGATCTTAGAGATCTATGGATCAAAAGTATTATATAAGCCTCAGGTATTATTTATTTGCCATTCAGTCACTTTCTGGTCTGCTTTCTGGTCTGCTTGTGGGACATTGCAAGAATGCATGGCACCATACAAAGGGTTTGTGGCAAAGCCACATAAAATCGTAGAACATCAGGGTTGGAAGGGACTTCAGGAGGTCATCTAGTCCAACCCCCTGCTTAAAGCAGGACCAACCCCATCTAAATCATCCCAGCCAGGGCTTTGTCAAGTCTGACCTTAAAAACCTCTAAGGAAGGAGATTCTACCACCTCCCTAGGTAATCCATTCAAATGCTTCACCATCTTCCTAGTGAAAAAGTTTTTCCTAATATCCAACCTAAACCTTCCCCACTGCAACTTGAGACCATTACTCCTTGTTCTGTCATCTGGTACCAATGACAACAG
Organism: Dermatemys mawii; assembly: GCA_007922305.1. Taxonomy (NCBI): domain Eukaryota; kingdom Metazoa; phylum Chordata; order Testudines; family Dermatemydidae; genus Dermatemys; species Dermatemys mawii. Next base: position 41,869,534 of record ML677348.1, read on the forward strand.
TGTAGATCCATCCTCTTTGGAACCCCCTTTCAGGTAGTTGAAAGCAGCTATCAAATCCCCCCTCAGTCTTCTCTTCTGTAGACTAAACAATCCCAGTTCTCTCAGCCTCTCCTCATAAGTCATGTACTCCATTCCCCTAATCATTTTTGGGCCCTCCTCTGCACTCTTTCCAATTTTTTCAATTTTTCCACATCCTTCTTGTGGTGTTGGCCCCACAATTTCCCTCCTGCTAAATGTTGTGATGTGCATATTATTCACTTGCACAAAATACTTCCCCCATAATGTTTTTCATCCTGTATAACATATATTATTGAAACGCCATGACAATAATATTGAACAGGATGTCAGTTATCCCAAAGTATTCATGAAATGCTATGAAGTCCAATAATTACAATCCTAAATTGGTATAAAGAACATAAATTACAAAAGTTAAAATATTTAGTGAAAATATTACTAACAGTGAATTATGCCATGCGGATGAAGGAGAGAGAAGAAAACAGAAAGAAAACCTAGAAAAATAAAATAATAAAAAAGAATTAGGCACAGAAAGGGACATGCAAGTAAAATGAAATATTTTAGTAATGTAATGTATTAAATTATATTTAATAATGTAAGACAGCAATTGCCCCATATACAAGGAGATGGTCAGATTCTGTTATCACATACATTCCTGTATATCTAAAATTATTATAATCAGTTCAACTGAGGGTAGAGTTTGGCTCTGTGGGTATGATTTTCAAAGCTCCTAACTCCCATTTTCTAAAGGGATCAAGGCACTGTCTTTTAATGAAAATTAGTTTCTTTGATTCTCAGGGTGTGTATGTGCTGGCCTCAGTTCCAGTAGAGAAGCCTAGCAGCTGCTGTAAATTACAGGGCTGGCAAATCATTCTTCGTAGATACCAAGACCTAAAAAAACCACTGTGATCATCTAGTCTGACTTGCATACATAGGCCATAGAATGGCCCCAAAATAATTCCTAACTAGAGCATAGATTTTAGGAAAACATTCAATCTTAGTTTTAAAATAGTCAATGGAGGAGAATCCACCAAGACCTTTGATAAATCATTCCAACAATTAGTCATCCCCACTGTTAAAAAATCTGTATTACTTACACTCTGAATTTTGTCTAGTTTCAACTATTCAGCTAACCATTGGATCATGTTTATATCTGTGCTAGATTTATGAATCCATTGTTCCCCATGTAGGTACTTAACCTATAATGAAGTCATACTTTATCCTTCTCTTTGTTAAAATAATTAGACTGAGCTCCTTGAGTCTATCACTATGAGGCATGTTTTCTAAGTCTTGTATCATTCCTGTCACTCTTCTCTGAACCCTCTCCAATTTATCAACATATTTTTTGAATTGTTGGTACCAGAAATGGACACAGTATTCCAGCAGTGATCACACCAGTGCCAAATACACAATAACCTCTCCACTCCTACTTGAGATTCTGAATGGACTCTATTCCAGTGGAGATTTGATGTAGCAGAACTCCACTCTGCCACACTCCTCTTCTTTCCCATATCTTATGTCTCCTGAACAGGCGAGGAGCAGCAATGACAGAAGATGTGGCAGTGGTACAGCTATACCTGCAGGAAGTTCCCCTCTGACAGGGCAATTATCTGATATCCACCTGCAGCCAAATTATGGTCACTTTAGACAACAAGGAGGTATAATTCCATTGAGAATCTGGTCCAGTTTGTTGCCATTATACTAATTAGCAACCAGGGACAGGCAGATATCAAAACAAGGGAACGAAATGCTCTCCAATATTGATGCAGGAAAAGTAATTTTGAAACATTTTCAAAGCTTACTCTAATTTCATTGAGACTCCCTGGGAATATAACAGGAATGTGGCTGGCAGAATCTGACCTTCTATTTCAGAAGTTTGTAGCCAGCAGTTATTGCTGTCCCATTTCTAAATGGAATAAGTTTGAAGTCATATTTAGGCAGTGTTTGGGTTTTGTTTTGTGTGACATTCTGTACCCCAAATCAACACCTTGGCACCCCTATATTCACCATGGTGATATAATTAGGATTCATTTTGTACAAAGTCTGCCTTGTGAGCTATCATTTTAAAAGTCTTGATCTGTTGAACATTGATGTCCTGTTGGGTTGTATGTGCTGTCATTGTATGTGAAGTTGTTAAGTTTGCTGTGTGTGGTACTGAAATACATTGTAAGGTAGGGAACACCCACAATTGGCCTTTCAGGTACAACCATGGGACAGTCAAATGCTGCTGATGGTCCATTAAGGAGAATACACACTCTCAGGAGCTGTCCCTGGAACTGTATACAATGGAGACCTTTCAGAGTGAGCAGGTAGACAAAGGAGATTGCTTGACTCAGGTCATTGCAAAAGATCCTTCCAGTAAGCTAGAGAAACCTATAAAGGAGGGGAAGTGACCTCATCATTTGTCCTCACTCCCCTCACAACTCAACACCTGGAAACACATCTGAAGAACAATGACTGAACTGGGGAGATGGTCTCAGGCTGAAAAGGAGAATCCAGCTTGTGTATAAAGAAACTATACTCTCAGGGTAAGTCACTGCTTGATTTAAATCCTGTCTAGTTTATAGAACTTGGAGTGCAATTTTACTTTTAATTCTTAGGTAACAATTTTGATCTGTATGCTTACTACTTATGAACACTTAGGAGCTATCTTTCTATAGTTAATAAATCTGTTTTATATTTTATCTAAAACAGTGTGTTTTGCCTGAAGTGCTTTGGTAATCTGGTCAGTGTCCAAAAACTGGTGCACATTCACTTTCCTTTGTGGAAGTGGCAGAGTGGGTCATGAACTTACACTGCTCGGGCTTCTGACTAGGCCATGATGGTACAACTCTGGGGTCTTAGGCTGGGGAGCTGTAAGGAATTGTCCAAAGCCTCTCTGTTGTTGGTTCATGAATGGCTGGCAAAGCATTCATGTAACAAAGCTGGGTGTATCCCTGCCCATGGATGTCTGTGTAAGTGAAATACCTGGAGAGGTTTACAGCTTGTCCCAGCATCACAATGTGAGGGGGAATCTAGGCTGGTAAGCCAGAGGACTCAGCAGTACCCTAACTCCAGGTCGCATCCCGGGAACCCATCACATTTTGTTTTCTGGGTTGCCAGGGGCACTCAGTAATTTGAGCTAAAAGCCCAATTCAGCAGGAGACTTAATAATGTGCTTAAGTTTAAGCATGTCAGTAGTCCCATTGAAGTTGGCTTTCTAACTGAAGCCAGTGGGACTATTCATGTGCTTACATTTATGCACATTTTAAGCACTTTACTAAATTGGGGCCTAAAATCATTGACTTCAGACCTGCACAGCTAAAGTGTCCTCAGTAAATGTAATTACCTCCTGGCCAAGAAAATGCTACTTGGGTCTTTGTGGTAAAAATGAGCTATAAAAGGATTTAGCACTTTGATCCCTTTCTACTTTTCTTAGCACCTCGTTCTCATTTAACTTTGAAAAATAAACATGAAAAACAAAGCTCCTATTTTGTCTTCATGATCACAGGAAGAATGACAAGAACAGAGGACAATAACAGTTATGTACTGCTTTCATTTATTCTTCAAAGGATATGCTGCTTCACCTTTTTCATTCACAAGTTTATTAGGAGACTTGTAAAGAGTATGAAGGAAAAAGAAATCAATACAGAAAAATAAAAGTGAGGATTTTAAAGCTTCAGATCATCTATTCTCTATGTTAAATGATTTGAGATAAAAAAAAAACCACCCACGGGAAAGATAAAATCAATGAGTCTAATTCTTCTTTCAGACCAGTTTTACACTAGTGTACTTCCATTCCTTTCAGTGACCCTGCTTTTGTTTTGTTTGTTTTGTTTTGTTTTGTTTTGCTTTCCTCTGCAGCATGGAGCAAAGATCACTTGCCAATTTCAGCTAGAGTAATTTATGGATTGTCTGTGACTTGAAGTCTTTAAATAAAGATTTGAGGACTTCAGTAACCTAGCCCGAGTTATGGGCCTGTTTCAGGAGTGTATGGGTGAGGTTCTGTGGCCTGCAATGTGCAGGCAGTCAGACTAAATCAGGGGCTGGCAAACCTTCAGCTGGGTAGTCAGGGTAATCCCCAGGTGGGCCACAAGACAGTTTGTTTACATTGACAGTCTGTATGCACAGCCCCCCACAGCTCCCAGTGGCCACGGTGCGCTGTGCCTAGCCAATGAGAGCTGCAGAAAGTGGCAGTCAGCACATCCCAGTGGCTCACACAGCCACTGGGAGCTTTAGGGGAACATATCTGCAGACAATCGATGTAAATAAGATGTCTTGTGGCCTGCCAGCAGATTACCCTGATGGGTCATGTGCTGAAGGTTGTTGACCCCGGGCTAGATGATCATGACAGTCCAGGGATCAGTAACCTTTACACGCGGAACCACAGAGTAAGCACCCTTAGTGGGCCCCGCCAGTTTGTTTAGTTGCCGGTTTGCCGACAACGGCTCCCACTGGCCCCGGTTTGCCATCCCGGTCCAGTAAGGGCTGCGGGAAGCAGCACGGTGCCGATCCCTGTGATAGTCCCTTCTGGCCTTAACGTCCATAAGTATGTAAATTGCTACTGATATACATGTGAAAGTGGAACTCAGTGAATGGCTTTTACAAAGGAAGATTTTAACTCATGAAAATGTATTCACAGAATCATAGAAAGTAAAGTCCTGATTTTCCACTACTTGGCACTTTGTATAGTCCTTTGCATCTGTGCAAAGTGGGGGTAAAACACAACCAGATTAGAATGGCAAGCAATGGTAAATAAGTTCTTTCAGCAGGAAAACAACATATCACGTTATATATTGCACGACAGTGAAATGCTCGTACATTCTAGTATATATAATGAATGGGTATATGTTCTAGTGCTTAGTCCAGTTGCATTTTAAACAGTCCAGTGATGGGGCTTCCTTGTAACTGTATCTGAAGCCTGGACACTGGCACCTTCCTTCCTCATGGAGTCTCTGAGCTCAGGCTTAATCCAAAACCGGAACACCTACCCAGCAATTGATTACCCTCTGAATGTGTGGGCCTGAAATACAGGTAGTCAAAGGTGAGTTTACTGTCTTTACTTCTCTGTGCAGGATATAATCCAAGTCACAGTCTAGTCTTCAGGGAAGAAACACCTAAATGAAACTTAGTTGCTTTATTTATGCCTCAAGTGCTGTTGTTCATTTTTTTAGAAAGCAAGAACCTGCTTAATTTCACTTTTCCTCCTGCACCCGAAATAGAGTGAGTACCTGTTATGCACAACCATATAACCAATAAAGCATATATATTTTCTGAGAAACCAAGTTGTTACTTAATACTGTGAAAGTGAAAATGTACCATGTTAACATCAATCAAGATGGTGATTCACTGACGTTATTTAAAGGATAAGTTTGATGGTGAGTTTATCCCAGTATTTGCTAAATAGCATGAAGAAATTTAGATGGAGAGCATTCATGATGTTAATGGAAATTGTATGGCTAAGTCCCTGTGCAGTGCTTTGAACAGGTATTGACTGGTGTTATAATATCACACTTGAAATATTTTTCAAGGTTAAAAAAAATTAAAACTCTCTCTCTCTCTCTCTCTCTCAATAATAGATGGCCTTATTGTCATGATTCCAAAGCTGAACTCAGTCTCACAGGGGTCTACTGCCATTTATATAAAAGATTCAAGCTGTTTGCTCATAGGTTATGACATCAAAATAGCCTTCAAATGAATTGCAGCCTTATATTCACCCAGGGGGACATCTATTATCCCATATGTGAACACTTGAATTTGTTGTTCATTCCATTGCTTTTTTGCAGCCTAAAATTATTCCTTTAATAATTATCTGTGAGAATTCAGTAGAAGGGTTAGCTTTTCTTTGATAGAATAATACCAAATTGTGGGATTGTAAACAGCAGTGCATGAGTCCACAATTTATTGAGATTTCAGAAGGAACTAAATAAATACATAATGTTATTGAACAACATAAATAAATTTGCTGAATGCAGATACAATATTTGTTGGGTAGAGTAACAAATAAAATCATATGTGAAATATCTTCCACTCTATCAACTCCTATAAATTACAGTAGCACGTAATAAAAGTAGATTCTATTTTTCCTAAAATCAAATTGATACCTCCATTTTATAGTACAGATTTTAAGGCAATATGTCTCTGTAAAAGATTGTTTTTGTTCTGTCCCCTTTTAATTCTGTAGTTCTTGAAATCTTTCCTAGAATAAATTAGGGTATGGCCATTCAGGCACACTGAGGAAAGTTAACTAAAAATGTGAAGTTAAAGTACATTAATTAAAGGGCATCAATCTCCTATGTAGATGTGCTCATTCAGAAGGAAAGTGGTCTTAGTGTGCTGTAGTGTAATTCTCCTTCAAAGGGGATTAAGTTACAACAAATTAAAGACACTCTGGGCCAGATTCTAATTCCCTTAGGTGCCTTCTTCCTCAAGTTTTTGCTCTGACTTCAGTGACTACTCAAAGTGAGTAAAGGTGGGCAGAATCTACCCCTTCATCATTATTTATTTATTTATTTATTTGTGGTAGGATCCAAATGCTTCTATCAGGATCAGGGCCCCATTGTACCAGGCACTATGCAAATACATGGAAAGACACAATCCTTCCCCAAAGAGCTAGCACAAGCCTTAACTTTTACTGCAGTAACACACAAATGAGAGGAGAGAAAGACCAATTAACCATTCTAGCCAATACCCATGACAATGCAGCCCAAAGTTTGCATGTGTTTTGGACATGCCTATATTTCTCCATAAAATCGCACATTCAAATTAAATATTTATGCAAATCTGAATGCATTTGAATGTCAAAGTGTGACAAATGCAAGTTACACAAGTTCTTACTTTTGATGAGTCATTGCACACACAAAGGACAAGTCTTCAGAGACATCTATGTGTACACACAAGTATATGAATGAAAGCTTAGCTTAATTTTCAAATTGGACTCTTTTGGTTCAGACTCAGATATTCACCAAAGTCTATCCCAGCCACTGATCTCACCTTCTAATTTTCAAGTGATCTAGCTTGTTTTGTAGACTTTGGAGAAGCTGTGAAAAATGGCTTTAAAAAGAAGCAGTTGTAACTTCAGGTATACAGGACATTAACCCTTCCATAATTAGCCCTATGTGACTGATGTCTCACATATAGTGCACTTGAATATGGTAGTGATGGGTGTATAAACACTATCATAGATAAGAGAGGACAATGTAGAGATTTTTATTACACCCTTAATAATACTTCACACAGTTCTGAACATAAGAACATAAGAATGGCCATAGTGGGTCAGACCAAAGGTCCATCCAGCCCAGTATCCTGATTACTGACAATGGCCAATGTCAGGTGCCCCAGAGTGAGTGAACCTAACAAGTAATGATTAAGTGATCTCTCCTGCCGTATATCTCCACCCTCTGACAAACAGAGGCTAGGGACACCGTTCTTTACCCATTCTGACTAACAACCATGAATGGACTTAAACTCCATGAATTTGTCCAGTTCTCTTTTAAATCCTGTTATAGGCCTAGCCTTTACAACCTCCTCAGGCAAGGAGTTCCACAGGTTGACTGTGCACTTTGTGCAGAACTTCCTTTTATTTGTTTTAAAATCTGGACATTATTGTTGTATTCATTTTTTGGCCAGTATACTATAGTTATTAAGCCTTTTCTAAAACTGAAAAAGTATTTTTAGTCTCTTCCTGCACTGCAACTGGAGCCAGAAAAAAAGAGACACCAATTTAACGTCTCTTCTCATGGAAGGCATCTCTCATGATGCAGCATCTCTCAGGTACTGTTCTGCTTCTATTAACAATCCATGTCAGCCCAAGACATGCCTCAGAATTCCTACCTGCTACTAAATTAACTGCTTTTATACCTTTCTTGGGAACAAGCCATGGTCTATCTCCATGGTAGTGTTAATTAATCCTACTATAGGTCTAACTTGAGCCTGCCAGTTCAAGAATACATAATTGTGCTTAATTACAGTACCGGCAGTTGAGTTGTCACATAAATTATTATTCATCAGTGACTGATCTGAGGCTTCCAAATTCTGAGAAGCAGATTGAATTCCAAATTATCTACAGCGATATCTAAAATGCATTTCAAGTATAACCCTGAAAGAACTTTCTAGTGATTTGTATTTGATAGTGATTTAAGAAGTGCTTCATGAGAACAGAAAACACCTCTACTCTTATTTTAGTCCTTAAATTATACCTTTTTTCATTTTGTTTTACTGAAGAATAACCTTTCTGAAAAGCAACCTGTTGAGATCAAAACTGAAGCAATGCCCCCCCCCCCCCCCCCAAAAAAAGATTCATGATACCCAGGATCTATGTTTGTGCAGCAGGAGGGCACAATTATCACTTGTGTTGTTAAAATCCATGCCACTCAAATCTTTAAAAAGTGCTTCCCAATTTAAAATTTCTTAGAGCTAGAGTGTGGTTTTGTGGATCTCACAGAGCTCAACTAACCCTACGCCTAGGGCAACCCCGCTACCTTAAACACTTCCTGCTCCACAATTATTCTTTGGGCACATTCAGTGCTTCCCTAGAAAATAAATGCATGCACAGTATAAAGAATAATGCAATACCGCAGTAAAGCCTTTCCAATCATAGCCCTATTTTCATTTTTCAGTCACTTACAACTTTCTAAAAAATATCCTTTTGCAAATTAAACCTTTCATGTCTGATTTCAGTTGGAGAAGGTACAGAAGTCACTCTGAATGAGGCATGATCGTGTGAGACTAGAAAGGTCCTGGTTTCTGTGGATCCTACCCTTCCTCCCAAGATATTTCTCTGTGTGTGTGCCTCTCTGTATACAATATGTCCCTGACTTCAGCTAGGAATACAATGCACTTGCACAAGTATAATGCTTTTTTTTTTTTTTTGGTTCTATTGTAGCTAAATTAATTTATTAGATAATGTAGTGGTGCTTTGCAGCCATAGTTACTCTATTCAGTTTCGATCACTTAATTGTACATGATCATAAATGTCCCCTAAATGTACAAGTGGCAGTTACTATGTGCTGAAGTTTAATGTGGTATTGTGGTTCGGGTTCTGCTGGGTGTGGATGAGGAGTAAGATATAAGAGATATTTCTCTCTCTAACTTCTACATAAACTAAGTATTCGTTGAACAGATTCAGTGAGCAAATTTCTGAAAAGTCCCCCATCTATAGCTGCTAGGTTCATAACCTTTTAAAAAAATCTGTAGCTGTACATTTGAATAATTCACTGCTCATTCCTGGGCTAGACACAAGCCATCTTAGCTGGTGGTGTTAATTCACTATACAGCTGCCTTAAGATGAGTATCTCAGGCTTTCATTCTAGGTCTCATGCTTTTTCCTGACAGTGCTCTTCCCCTTAGAGACATCATTAGGAAACAAGCTGACAATTCATTAGTAAGCAGAAGAAGAATGAGAAGCATATATTTTATTTCTCAAAATATTCAAATAACATTTTGTTTTGTGTAAAATGTATCACAGGTACACTTAATGAAATGTATGTTAGCACCGAATTTCAAATCCTGAAAAGATAAAAATAGCTGTACTTGGTTTAACTCTAGATTAAAAGGAAACTGATTTGAATATCTGCTTTCCATATTTTTTTTTTCTTACATAACTAGAAAACAAAGTTGTTGGCATTATTCCCTTCTGCATTTTAAAGAACCTATTCAAAGCACCCTGCAGGCCTTATAAAGTGCAGCACTGAAATTCATCCATAATGGAATTTTATGAATGCTAGAAATCTAGTCTCACTTGCTCTAAGTGGTCTATAATAATTCGTCCCTAAAATATTCAACAATTTGTAGCTCTGCAGAATAAATATAGACTCTTAATTTATTTTTTAATGAGATTAATATCTCAGAAAACTTCTGGCTCTCTCCAGACTTCAGTTGTAAGAACCAGATTAAATATTCACATATTCTAACCAAAGAGGAGGGGTCAAGGAATGCCTTTAGGGAATGGAATGCCTTCAGGGATTTTTTTCTCCGAGTTTTCCAAAAACAGTTGGATATGACTTTCATCGTTTCCCCTGCATATTTTTTGTAACTGGTCTGGGAACCAAATATTAAAGTATGATCAGACCATGAAAATGAAATACTTTTCAGTGCTCATAGAAGAAAGAGAGAGGTGCAAGGGATCAAGACAGTCTTCTGTTTAGTTCAGATGTGCAATAAAATAAGAAAGTTGTGAAGGGCGTGTGTGTGAGCAAAGATCCTCTCTCAAGCATTTATGCTTTGATAATCCAAAGACATATTGAAGCACAGGTTCTTCAAATTTAATTCCTTCAAAGTTCTTTCACAAAGCTATCATTCTCACTGTACTTATAATTCTGGGGTTTCAATATGCTGCACCTTTACCTTGAAACTATTAAATGTATAGGGTTCAAAATATATTAATATTACTGTAGCCCTTCTGAAACTGAATTAATAAAGGGACATTGCCAAGATTAAAATCATATATCAAAAATATCTGTATGTGTTCCTAATAATATCTTAATATTATACAAACTGAAATAATTTTTAAAAGGTACTTTCCTTTTTTAAAATGGATATTGCTTATTTTTTCCCATGTCACTCATCTCAATCAAATTTGATTGTCCAGTTTCATCATACTGTTCATGCTATATAATGCAATGCTATTTTGTGAGTGATTCTGATGTTGCATTAATGCGGTCAAATAGTATTTTTTTAAAGAGCAAATATTTGAAAATCTAAACCATGAAAACATTCCATTCACCTAGAGCTTGAAAAGTATTGATGCTAAACAAAGTGATAATATGTAATGTCATCTGTTAATAAATAAATAAATAAAGAAGAAAAACACTTTCAGTGTGGTTCTTAAAACTACCCTGAATACTCAAGTCCTGAATCACCACTGCATGGAGGTTTAACTCCATTGAAATTAATGATGTTACACTAGCTTCAAATTGGGGTAGCACAGTGGTGAATTGGGAACTAGATTTTCTTCTTGAATGCAACTTAAGATAGTATAGCTCATCTGCTTTACTGTCTTCTTCCCGGTTGGCACCAGTCACTCTTTTGGCACCAGTCACTTCCATCCTGTGGAGTCTTTCTTTGCCAATGGTTCTAATATACTCCTGCAGCAGATAACTGACTATCCTTCTATAACACAGAAAATGCTTATCAGCTCTGACATATGCCAGTTGTTTCTTGCCATCTGGAAACCTCCAAGGCCTTTTCTGCAAAATATCCATTAGCATTCCTTTGGAAATGCACTCAGAGATGGAAGTTTTTAAGAGCACAAGAATGACCATACTGGGTCAAACCAAAGGTCCTTCCAGCCCAGTATCCTGTCTACTGACAGTGGCCAATGCCAGGTGACCTGGAGTGAGTGAACCTGACAGGTAATGATCAAGTGATCTCTCTCCTGCCATCTATCTCCACCCTCTGACAAACAGAGGCGAGGGACACCATTCCTTACCCATCCTGGCTAATAGCCATTATTGGACTTAACCTCCATGAATTTGTCCAGTTCTCTTTTAAACCTTGTTATAGTCCTAGCCTTCACAATCTCCTCAGGCAAGGAGTTCCACAGGTTGACTGTGCAGTGTGTGAAGAACTTCCTTTTATTTGTTTTAAACCTGTTGCCCATTATTTTCATTTGGTGGGCCCTAGTTCTTATATTATGGGAATAAATAAATATTTTTCCTTATTCATTTTCTCCACTTCACTCATGATTTTATATACCTCTAGCATATCCCCCCTTAGTCTCCTCTTTTCCAAGCTGAAAAGTCCCAGCTTCTTTAATCTCTCCTCATATGGGACCTGTTCCAAACCCCTAATCATTTTAGTTGCCCTTCTCTGAACCTTTTCTAATGCCAGTATATCTTTTTTGAGAGAGGAGACCACATCTGTGCACAATATTCAAGACATGGGTGCACCAAGGATTTATATAAGGGCAATACAATATTCTCCTCCTTATTCTCTATCCCTTTTTTAATGATTCCTAACATTCTGTTTGCTTTTTTGACTGCCGCTGCACATTGTGTGGATGTCTTCAGAGAACTATCCATGATGAATCCAAGATCTTTTTCCTGATTAGTTGTAGCTAAATTAGGCCCCATCATATTGTATGTATACTTGGGGTTATTTTTTCCAATGTGCATTACTTTACATTTATCCACATAAATTTTGTTTGCCATTTTATTGCCCATTCACTTAGTTTTGTGAGATCTTTTTGAAGTTCTTCACAGTCTGCTTTGGTCTTAACTATCTTGAGCAGTTTAGCATCATCTGCAAACATTGTCAACTCATTGTTTACTCCTTTCTCAAGATCATTTATGAATAATTTGACCAGGTTTGGTCCCAGGACAAAATCCTGGGGAACACCACTAGTTACCCCTCTCCATTCTGAAAATTTACCTTTTATTCCTACTCTTTGTTCCCTGTCTTTTAATCAGTTCTCAATCCATGAAAGGATCTTCCCTTTTATCCCATGACAACTTAATTTACATAAGAGTGTTTGGCGAGAGACCTTGTCAAAGGCTTTCTGAAAATCTAAGTACACTATGTCCACTGGATCCCCCTTGTTCACGTGTTTGTTGACCCCTTCAAGGAATTCTACTAGATTAGTAAGAAATAATTTCCCTTTACAGAAACAATGTTACTTTTGTTCAAAAATTATGTTCTTCCACATGCCTGACAATTTTATTGTTTACTATTGTTTCAATTAATTTGCCCGATATTGAAGTTAGATGTACCAGTCTGTAATTGCTGGGATCACCTTTAGAGCCCTTTTAAATTATTGGTGTTATATTAGGTATCTTCCAGTCATTGGGTACAGTATCTGATTTAAAGGACAGGTTACAAACCATAGTTAATAGTTCCTCAATTTCACATTTGAGTTCTTTCAGAACTCTTGGGTGAATGTCGTCTGGTCCCCGTGACATGTTATGGTTAAGTTTATTGATTAATTCCACAACCTCCTCAAGTGACACTTCAGTCTTTGATAATTCCTCAGATTTGTCACCTACAAAAGACAGCTCAAGTTTGGGAATCTCCCTAATGTTCTCAGCCATGAAAACTGAAGCAAAGAATTCATTTAGTTTATGCGCCCTGACTTTATCATCCTTAAGGGCTCCTTTTATATCTCAATTGTCCAGGGGCCCCACTGATTGTTTAGCAGGCTTCCTGCTTCTGATGTACTTAAAAAAAAAAAACATTTTGTTATTACCTTTTGAGTTTTTGGCTAGCTGTTCTTCAAACTCCTTTTTCGGCTTTTCTTATTATATTTTTACACTTAATTTGGCAGTGTTTATGCTCCTTTCTAGATATCTCACTAGGATTTGACTTCCACTTTTAAAAGATGCCTTTTTATCTCTCACTGCCTCTTTATCTCTCACTAGTTGTTAAGCCACGGTGGCTCTTTTTCAGTTCTTTTACTGTTTTGTTTTGTTTTTAATTTGGAGTATACATTTAAGTTGGGCCTCTGTTATGGTGTCTTTGAAAAGTGTCCATGCAGCTTGCAGAGAATTCACTTTAGTCACTGTAACTTTTAATTTCTGTTTAACTATCCCCCTCATTTTTGCATTAATTTTGATCATTAATGAGTAGAAGATGACTGTGTTACTTGCAGTTTGTGAAAACACTGCATTTTTAAAATAAATACCCATATGCAACTGTCTTATTTCTTTAGACCATTATTTAACAGCACACAGGAGTTTGTAAATGTGATTGATATGAGAGTAAACACTTAAGTTTTCAGCTTGAATACAAATTCCTAATGGTGTGACATATGGCCAAGGTTTTTATTGCAAGTCACTGAGTCTGAGCATGCAATTCTTTAGAAGACTTCAATTTACTGCCAGTGGTAGAGAACAGAGAACTAGACTCTCATTCTGTGTTCACAAGAGCAGTCAGTGCAGTGTAACTTATTTGGACAAAAAGAGTTGATTTCTTCAGAACAGCTCTGAAAGTTGTGTGGATGTGTGTTCATCTCAATCATTTTTATCTCTTATGCCACACAGCAGGAAATTCAGTTTCTTCAGGTTGAATACAAATTGAATTACACCCATATGATATTGGGGAATTTCTTTTACTATACATGTGAAATGAAATCTTTGGTATATAGCAAATCATCTTTGGTATATAGTAAATCATCTTGATTTCAGTGGGATTTCTTATGAATACTGTTCTGTGGTCTGGCTGTTGTGCAGCTGCTACAGAGTATGTAAGGAGCACAACACATGATATCTACTTTCAACAAGGCATCTTTATTAACTTACAAATCCAATAAGATTTGTTCAGGAAATTGCCATCTCTGTCACAGGAAGCTTTAGGGGACTGATGGCATCCAGAGTTAACGGGAGGCAAAGGGACTTGACATCCTGTGGTCTCCTAGCTTTACAAGAGGACCCTACAGCTCATTACTTGACATGATAAAAGACATTTCAGATCCTCTGTGAAACAGTTGGAGACGATATTTCCATGAGAGCATCCTCATGGAGATTTCCTCCCCCAGAGCATTTTCTGAAGAAAACTGCAATCTAAACTTCAGTAAGGCCCTAAGAATTGGCTCTCAGTGAGTTGATGTCAATATACTTTATCATTTATTTTGGTGGAAATCCTATCAAGAGCCTGAACTGAATTGGTGAAATTACAAGAGTTGTGTAAAAGCTCAATAGACGTGGAGGATGTTTTCTCTCCAGAGGCTGAAATCAATTATTTTCTCACACACAGGTAATGAAGTACTGTTTATTTTGGAACCTCTAATGAAGACTTTTAATTTGATTTTTGATACAACCAAGGTAAACCCAAGTCTCTTAATGGGCTAAGCAAGCCAACTTTTATGTAGTCCCTATTGTTTCCCAATTGGTTTTAAATTAGTAATTCAGCAAATGTCTTATGTTTTTACACACACACACACACACACACACACACGCACACACACACACACACACACACACATCATGCTTTCAGTCTGAAATACTTTTTTATTTCAGACTAAAGGAATCAAAAGAAAAACAAACAAAGTGAGAGCATAGTGGTTTTATCTGCAACATACCCCGTCAGCTCTGCCTCAGAAAATGGCAGCTGTCTCCTGCATAATACACAGAAAAACAAATTACAATAGTTACAACACACCACATTGTCCACAATATCTGATCAAGTTGGAGGCTAAATTTCAAAGAAAGTAGAGCAAACTAAATCAAAACTCTTCAATATATTATTGACTGATTGTTCCATAACTGAATTATTTCATCATAATCTACATCTTCATGGAGAGACATCTGGGGCGGCAGGTGTTTGGGGGCTTCCCAAGGGAAAAATACCTATCAATTTAGTTTTCTATCAGCAACACTGAAATGTTGTCACAGGGCATATGCTTGTATGGCTCATCATTCTGAGCTGCATTGGTTTCAGCAAAACACTGTTGATAGACTGAAAACAACAAAGAGACTTTGGTCATTAACTCCCTACAAAAAGACAGCTGTCAAAGGGCTTATCCTCCAGCAGTGCAGGGAGACTTCAGTGAAGCAAACCTTGAAGATTCCTAGTTTAATAGGACATGTTCAAGGCACCTTGTTGACATATTGCATATTGCATTATCCTCTCATTTTCATCTGCAAAAGGAAGGGAAATAATATACAGTCATCTGTTTTACCTTTGCTGCAAGGAATGTATGACTAAATATTCATGACTACATCTCCAACCTCAATTCTAGCTTTCTTAAAATTGTCCCAGCAGCCTTTCCTGACATTGTGGCAGATTATGAGATGTGTTCACTGGTGCACAATAGTATCTATTAACAATAATAAATTTGGTTTAAGGGATTCTCAGTATTGTGCATTACTGTTACATTCTCACTATAATTTTCGGAGTTGGCTGCCAGGAAGGGAATTATTTTTCCAACAATTTGCTTCTCAGTAATATCTGCTAGGCACACAAAGCAGGGAGGGAAGTGGGACTTTTTGTCTCTTGCATTTGGTTGTGGAAATGTGGATTGTGAAATGCTAGAAATAGTTTAGGATCAAATCTATACATGGAAGAACAAATGATATTTTATAAATATTCATTATTAGTTTAGTTAGAAACAGAAACTGAGACAATTTGTAAAAAAAAAGTTATAATTTAATCACATATATTTTAAGTACTGTATACTCACTAAGTTCTACTGTGAAACCAAGTGCATTAAAAAAACTCAAAAAACTACAGCTCAATCGTCATGTGTATTCTCAATGAACTGTTTAGGTCTTGGATAATGTAATACTATTAGCAATTTTCCAGTGTGAAAGACCTTCCTGGTTTAATCCTGAAGCTTTTTAAATAAATAACATATTTGTTATCAATTTGCTTTGTTCACAGATATATTTTCCAGTCACTCAGACAAAAATCCATGAGGTTTGGTTTTTTTTGAGGGGGAGGGGGGGCGTTGGATGGACTCACTTATTTCTAGGCCACTGTCATAATGGGCAATCACTTTGCTTATGTTGGTTTTCACTGAAATTCTGCTAGTTGTATAAATGAGCCAATTTGCTATTCCCATTATAGACTGCTCGGTTGCTAAAAGGCAAAGCAATGAATTAGGAGGCAGAGCTCAGTTGAAAGAGATCATTTATTTCATACATTCTAAAATTTGATGATGCATGATACTGTAAAAGTTTACCAATATAGATAGACTTCATTATATGTCGCTGATGGCCAAAAGACTAATGTAAGCCTTTCAGGTGACTTGAGAGAAATGTAGAATTCCCACGAGTTTAAAATCCATGTTAATTTGAGATTTTTTTTCATCATGAAAGCCTTTTAGGCAATGGCAATTACATAAACTGCAGATTTGCCTGATTAACAAAACCAATTCAGACTCTTAGATTAACACTTTATTTCTCTGGGGGAAAGACTGAAAGACCTGTCAGTAAAAATAAAACTTTCACATCTACCTACCCTGCTGAACAACTTAAAGTGTTCACAGATTTTTTTTGCCAGGTAAGAAAGACAAGAGCATCCAAGCTTCCTGCCTGAATAAAATATACTGGGGAGGGAAAAGCAATGTTATCCATACACAAATCAGGATATTTAAAACTATGCTTTCCATGATATCATTATTGGCCACTTGTAGATACATACATAGCATGTTGCTTTCATGTGTACTTTATGCTGTTGAACATGTGCCATGCTGATAGCAGTATAGTGTAAATTCTGTCTCCATCTCCATGGGCATGGAAAGCCCTAAAGACAACAGAACAAGTATGATTTTCTTGCATATAAAAGAGCATAAAAGAAGCTTGCAAAAGCTTGTGAGCTTCAGAACTGTTCTACTCAAAGGTTGCATTTGAAGTTCTGTGCAAGATGAGTTTGGAGGGAGAGCAGAGCAGAAACTAACGGTTGGGGCTGGTGGATCTGCAAATGCACAGATATATTACTCCCAATAAATGGAGAGGGAGCATACTGTCCTCAAATACCACTACTGCCCTGACACTGCTGTGCCATGTACGAAGCAGCTTCACTCATATTTTGCAGCTTGTGGAGAGGACCTTCCTTGAACCAAGCTTTAAAAGAAGCCTGGGGATCTGCCCATAATTCAGATTTTATTAGTGAAGAAAGCAATTGCTCAGCTGGGCTGAACAAGCGGCTTGACCCAAACTAGATTCAACCAGCCAATATTGTCTGTGAAAGGCAATAGTAGAGTTGGGTCATTAAGTCTTTCAAGGTTGGCTATTATTCATCATTAAAGGCTCTTTGTATCCTCAGTGGTACATCTTTCAGAGGAAACAGTGAATCTAAGTACTACTGAATGTATATGGAGCTGGAGAAAATTGGCTTGGAAAATTGGATCAGCCGCTATATATCAAGAGGGCCTGATAAGGACCTTCAGGGAGGGACAGAGAAGCTTCAGTTCTAAACAGTAGTGTGATGCTGACAGGCAGGCCAGAATGGTCAGAAAGGGGATTGCTTTCAAAGGATGCAAGCCATTTGCTTTTCTATTTCTCTGTGATTAAGCTGCAATCACTTTATCTGGTCTAATTGAGGAGAAGTGTAAATCTAGGTAAGTTAAACAAACTGTTTTCTTTTTTTCCATTTTCTCTCTGTTTTTAATAACTCTCATTAGTGGTAAAATTACTGCTCCCTGGGTAACTCTAGCCAGACATTCCTAAAGAGAAAAGAAGCCTATCACATCTATGGAGTGCAGCTGAAGGATAAACAGTTCCCAGAATCTATGTTTCCCAGTCATTCTTGATCAAAGAGTTTGGACAAAAGAGTCTAGGTAATTGTGTTTCCATCAATTTGCGGTGGGAAAACATGAGTGGAGAAACTGAAAGACCAAGGAGAAGATAAGCAGAGTTATTGGCGTTGGTCACACAAGTCTCCATGCACAGGTTTGACATGGTAAACAGAATATGGCTCAAATCATGGACCAGAAAAAAGCTGATAGTCTTGGTGTCTGCAATATGTGCAGAGCTCTGGGTGCCCCAAGGATTAGCATTGATTAAATTGTGGGACTCAGAAAATAGTTAAGATGACAAGGACTGATCTATGAAGAAAGTAGGAAATGAACTAAATAAGTATAATTTCACTAAAATAAAATTAAGAGATTTGAAAAATTCTAGAGGATATGTCTGACTTGAAAGAAGAATTGTTTAAGATGAATGGGGATATGGGATAATACATATAGATAGTAGCAGAACAGTGTAAGCTGCATGTTAATGGTTATTTAATATTATACCTTCTTAATCTCAACTAGAACTGGTCAGAAGATTGGGAAAATATTTTATGACATTTTCATAGTCTTCCATACCCTTCCCACTCCTTCACCACTGGGATCTTAAAAATTAATTAAAAATTTCACTAACATGTTTAATTTTGAAAAATGTTGACTGGCTCAAGTTATAATTCCTAACATTACGTTTGATTCAATTCGAAGATGGAATAAATATTCCAAGGACTGTAGTGAAAGCCCTTTGGCTTTTCTTTTTTTAAGTAGACAGAGACTGTCTAATTGTACTCTGGAAAAATTTCCTGTACTGGACTGGGTTAGCTGATTTATTGGGCCTTTTGTCTCCTTTTTTTGATTTTATGGTATATGCATTATTATAATACAATTATATTGTTTAACTAGATGGTACAGTTACTATAACAAAAGCAGCTTCAGTGTGTGTCCAGTAACTATCTTGGCAATTTTATTTGGCTGAAATTAAAAAAAAAAAAAAAACACTTCCACCATAAATTTTGTGTATAATCACTAGTCTGAGATAACTTAATCAATAATGATAATTAAAAGTTCTTTTGACAGTTATTTTTTTTTAAATAAGTGTGTATACAGCACTTAGTCTTTTGAAACCTCAATCTCTACCTGGGATCTACAGGCACTACTGCAGTAATACAAAATAAATTTATGGGCTTCATGATGCACTAGGGTGAAATTCACCTGGCTAAGAGCTTTAGTGAAATGTGAGCCATGAAACTTTGTAGAGAAAATTTCACTCTGTATAACCATAAACTGTATATGCCAGTATATACCAGTTCTTTCTAGATAACCAACATTTAAGCATTAGTTCATAAAGCTATCCCCAAGAGAGCTCTTCAACATGTATTCATTTTTTTTACTATAGTACCACCAGTATTAATGATAGAATAGGTGTCATTTGCATTGATTGTGGGAATCAATATACATTTTTTGAAAGTTAATAGTTGACAACTCATATCATTCCATTCTGTCAGCCTTCATGACACATTGTGATGAAGCTACCAGGAGGAATACTTTCTTTTGATACAACACCCACTCATTATTTGATCTGATCCAAATGTGAAGTGAATAGCAACAGTGGGTGCACTAACATATCTGTAGTGTTAATGAAGCCGCAAATGCTGAAGATCTATCTGACTACTTTTTAAAATAGTTTAGCATGTCTCTATGAATTATTTTAAAATTTTTGCTTTATTACATATTTCTGCATCGGGTTAGCGCCCTGGAGACAAAACATCTCATTGACAGATGTCCTCAAGGAGGAAAGACATTTAAATCACTGTCAAATAAAATACTGTCAATACTGTTTATAACAAGAGTGTTTGACAAACTTGTAAATTACTTTTTACTGCTCTGAGTTTTGGATGGAATCTCTTTCATGTAGCTACAAGATAGACATAAACAAATACATTAAAGGAGTGGAATGAATAAGTTATTCCTTTGAGCACACCAAACTGTAATTCAGTTCAGGAAAGAATAGTTTGTTCACCCCATCAGAATTTCATAATGAAATTATAGCTTTAAAACACTTTTTGGGGTGCATTACTTAATATGACAGAGTAGGTGAAATCCGGGCCCCATTCAAGTCATTGGGACTTGTCATTGGTATTAGAGAGGCCAGGAGTTTGCAGAATGCTTATGAAACCTTCAGTCTGCTTATTCTCCTCTTTTCAATCTCCAGAGTCTTTTACCTTCCTACTTCATCTTACATCTTTTAGGTTCTCATCTCCTTTTTTCCCCTCTATGCCCTGGCCAGACATTAGTGTTTCATTTTTAAAGCAATTGCCATTCTATAAAGTAGATATGTTTTTGTTTTGTTTACTCTGGACTTTCCTGGTGTCACACTCAGATGATACAAAGCTTGGGAGAATATCTCAACATTAATATTGGCTCACATAAATATTTCATAAATACATTTATTTATGTGTGTTTTATGCCACTTTTTTGTTGAATATTCCAGCAAAAGGACAGATTCTGATCTCACTTACCCTGGTATAAATCAGAAGCAACTTCAAGCATGAATAGAGTTTAACTGGTGTAATTCAGAGGAGAATGAGGCCAATAAGTTAAACAACATGTTTATTTATTGAAACAGAAGATGTTAACCTTATACATTGTGTATACATGAAAAATGAATTATGAATGTTTAAGAACATTTATTCATAAGGACACTTGATTCAATAAATTCTGAACATATAACAATACAGTAAAATAGCCCTTAATGTGCTATATAACAAAACATGTTTTGCTTGCTTCAAATCTTTTAATTCAGAGATTGCAAATTATAGTGATAGACTCTGAGAATGAGGTGTGCAGGTGGGGTTTGTACTCAGTGGTGCAAGTAGAAAGCATTTCTTGCCGGCACTGCTCTCATAGGAGGGACACAAGGGGGAGCATGTGACCTCCTCACATAACCCTCCATGTGACTCCTCCCCATCCCGCCCCCAGCCTGGGGGCCCCATTCTTTCCCCGTCCCCTCCAACATCCTTCTTACACATCTACAATGTTACAATTGCATCTGTTAAATGGATGCATTTGTAAAATTGTGCTTTGGGCCCCTGGTGTGACCTGTACTTCCAGGTGTCACTGAGAATCCAGCAGCACCCCAAATTGAAAACTTCTTAAAAAAAAGGATAGGAAGGACAATCAGCGCATTTTCCCTTAACACACCAGCAGTGCCTCCCTTATGTCCAAACTCAGCTTGTGCCAGTTTGTCTTTATCTAAGTATTGCTCCCCACCAGGTTCTAGGACAGCAAAGATGCTGCATCACTTGGGCTTGATGGAAAAGAGGCACAGAACTGTGCCGTTGCATCTTGATAGAACTACAGCCCAATTGTTTTATTACTTTCCTCAGCATGACATACAGGAGGGACTGTGTAGAAGGGGTTTGTCAGGGCTTGTCCCCCCTCCAGGTCAGCAGGGGGCCACACTGCCTCCCTTAGTCCTTGCACGGCCCCTCTGTGGGAATCAGTTGGGCCGAGGAGTCCTGGGTCAAGCTGTCCAGCAGAGGGGCTGAGCAAACACAGGTAATATAGCCCACAGGCCCTGGCCCTGGGTCAGGGCGGGGCAGTCAAGAGTCCAAGCTCAGGCCCTCAGGCAGGGACTGAGAAAACACAGGTAACAGAGTCAATAAGCCCAGGCTCTAGCTCGGGGAGGGCAACAGTGAGTTCAGGGCTCAGGCCCCCCGGCAGGGACTGAGAACATACAGGTAATAGTTACTAAGTCCAGGCTTCAGGGACCTGGGAGAAGGGGGAGACTGCCACCCACATGTTGGTGGCCAGGGGAACACAGGCACTCCCACTAACATCCCAGCCCGGGGCCCTAGCAGTGGCTATAGGCCTGCTGCGGTGTCAGTGGGGATCCTGGCCGTAGCACACTGACATAGGTTCTGGTTCTGTTCCAGCCAGACTTGGGTCAGCTGTCCCCGGGCTATTTCCCTGCTCCCCTCTGAAGGTACTTGGGTCCCAGTGGTGTCCTCAGGGGTGCTGATTACAGTGGGCTCCTCCGGGTAGCTGGCGAGGGGCAAGCTCGGCGACTCCTCTGGGTGGCAGGTGAGGGGTAAATTCGGTGACTCCTCTGGGTAGCGGGTGAAGGGAAGGCTTGGAGACTCTCCAGCTCGCTGGTCCGGGCTGAGTCAGCTGGTCAGGCCAGTCCCTAGCCTGCGGCTGGTTGCTGGAGTCTCCCCGGCAGCATCTGGCCTCTCCAGCGGCTGCCGCCCAAGTGAACTCTGAGGTGGAGCTCTTTTGTTTCCTGTCCGACCCCGGACCCTCTGGGGGGGTGGGCTTGGTGTGCTCTAGCTCCACCCATTCTGGTGTCTGGCGGGGCTTATCCCCCTTCAAGTCAGCAGGGGGCCACTCTGCGTCCCTACCGGCTGTTAGAGGGCTTTTCCTTCACTCTCTCCCCTGGTTCTTGGACCAGGGACAGAAAGCTGAAGCCTAGACATCCGAAGTGCAGGCAATTTGATGTTTATTGGGGTTAGTTCCAAGCAAGCATATCCATAGCTCTATGTTGTGGCAGGATGTTTTCCAGTGTTCTGTTCCCAGTTCTGACACCACAGAGCCGTTACCCCATGTCCCCCTTCCCAGCTCTGATGTCGCAAAGCCTTGCCTGTGTCCCCCACCCCCATTCTCTAGTCTCCATTCCCTCTTCCCATTTCCCACCTCCTCCTTCTTAGCAGGCCCAAATATATCTGAAGTGCATGCCACTAGTCCTGCCCCTTACAACCTACGCTCATGTTTTGTTTTGGAAGATCATGAGTTGGGGTCTTGGTCCCGCCCCTTTTGTACCCATCCGAGGGTAAGGACTGAGGTGTACTCTGATCGGGGCAGACATTTCTCTGGTTTTCAGGATTTAGCTAAAAGGGCAAGGTTAACTGTTAGCTTTTCAGGTGTGACTGCACCTTTGAGCCTAGTCCAGGGGTCAGCAACCTACGGCACGCGTTCCAAATGTGGCACGCAAGCCGATTTTGGATGGCACCTGGCGGTCTCATTCCACCGCCACTCTGGGGTTCCCGCTGCTGGCCCCTTGCCAGCCGGGGTCCCACCGCCCGCCCCACTCAGCGCCGACTGCTGGCCTGGGTGAAGGAACCCAGGCTAGCAGCGGACTGAGACTCCAGCTGGCAGGAGCCCACAGCAGGAACCCCAGAGAAGCGGCAGGCTGAGCCATTCAGCCTCCCGCTGCTCTGGTGTTCCCACATAGGGCTCCTGCCATCCGGGGTCCCACCCAGCACCCACTGTTTGCCTAGGTCAAGGAACCCAGGCTAGTGGCGGGCTGAGACCCCGACTGGCAAGAGCTCGCAGCGGGAACCCCAGAATGGTGGCGGGCTGAATGGCTCAGTCCACTGCAGGTCTGAGGTTCTGGCAGCAGCCTCCTGCCAGCTAGGGTCTCTACCGCTGGCCCCGCTCAGCCCGCTGCCGGCCTGGGGTTTCCTTCATCCAGGCCAGCAGCGGGCTGAACGGGGCTGGCAGCAGGGAACTCAGCTGGCACCAGAGGTGAAAGTAAGCCGGTACACCCCGGTATGGTGTTCCGGCAAGACCTGGTACGCCCTACCAGGGCAGCCCAGCTTTTCCAGGGTGCAGTTTAAAGGGTATGAGGCTCCCAGCAGTGGCTGGAGCTCCAGGCCCTTTAAATTGCCACCAGAGCCACACTGCTGGAGCCCTGGGGTAGCGGTGGTGGAGCTCTGGGGGCTATTTAAAGAGTCCAGGTCTCCTGCTGCTTCTACCTCCTTGTCCCTTTAAATAGCGTCCCTGGCTGCCACTGCTACCTGGGGGAGGGAGGGAGGGAAGGAAGAGGGGGCACTTAACTAGAGGGCGGGCCAGGGCTGGCTCTGATCCTGTGAGCCCCTCCCATTCCGCCTGATCTCCCACCCCTTCTGGGAGCCAGAACTGGCCCCAGCCCAACCTAGACTGGCACACAAAGCCATAATGAATGAAGACTTGTCACACCACTTCTGAAAGGTTGCCGACCTCTGGCCTAGTCCGTGAGAGCATACTGGCACACATTCAGGTTAATGCTTTAACTCACTGAGGCCAGCTGTAAAATGCAACTGATTTTTCATCTGTTGAATCTTTGCTCAAATTTCACTCTATTCCACTATAAAAGGGGATATTATGTTTCCATATATAAAGAATAAAGCATGCATTTTTTTTAAACTCAAATGAGTTTTATTTCTGACAAAGGAAAACAACAAAAAACCAAGACAATCTTCATGGGAGAACAAAGTCTGTGAATGTCTCCTGGTTTATGGGCACCAAGCAACTCTTGGAACAAAACAGGTAACAAGCTCTGTAGATGTGAAAAATTCCTAGAAATTGAAAGATACAGTACATGCAAAATATAAAACCATCACATCTACCACATACAAGGATACAGAAAAGGGAAGGAGCAGACAGGGAAGAAAGATATGAATGGATAAAAGAAGAGGAAATGTAAAGAGGAAATATTTATAAGTGCATCTTTCTTGATTCTTGAGTTGACGCTAATGACCAACTCCTGTGCTTTTGACTTGGTCCTGACCAATATTAAACAGCAATATATATGCTTTGTTTAAGTTTGTTAGCATACACATTTTACCGTTAAGAATGAATGCGCTAGCCGCGGTCTGCTCCTTTCCCTGCATTGGCAGTAGGGAAAGGAGCAGAGTGCAGCCACCCCCAAGACATGTTCTCTGGTGGGGCAGGAGGGCCTTTCAGTGGCCCCACATCTTTCCAGTACCCTGTAAAAGCTAGTAATTTCTTGCAGGTACAGGATATTGGAGGGTACCACTGTACTTACACTCTGTTCGTACTGCATTTGTTCCCCGGGGGTTCCACCAGGAGAAGGCAGCCTTACTACATGATCAAGGTTCCACAGAAGCCTTCCACTGAGAGATTGTCTGTATTGAGTCAGGGCTTTCAGAGAGAGAAGTCTTGTGTGATCTATGCAACTCTTCCCGTGGGAATTTGTTGGAAACCTTCATTATGTCACCGGAAGCTCATTGTAAGTACTGGGGATATAGGGGTAAATCATGGCTTTGACACAAGCCCTGTGTATGGGGCAGCTGCCTTAAGAAAAGCTTGGAAGCTCTGTGTCACAACCTTCCTATCTCTTCTAGTCCTGCACTGGGTGGGATACCTGGCACAAGCCCTATACCCTGCTATGGCACTAAGGTATAACCATGCTGCCTGTTGCATTGGGGTTGGAAACAGACCTAATCTCTGTCCATTCCCTACCCCTGTTTCAACTACCTGTGTGGGAGGGGATAAGGTGACTCTGCAGAGACAGCTTCCCACCCTATGCTGCAACCCACATTGTGAGTGACTGGCAGAGGGGAGTAAGGATTCTTCCTGCTTCTTCAGCATAGCAAGGGCCAGGATCTGTCCCTTAAAGTACTAAAAGATGATAAATTGCTTGAAAAACACTACTTGCTCTTGTAACTGTTCACGTCTTTCTCTGCTCTGTAACTGCAACAAACAGTAAAGTTCTGATTTATCATAATCATAATGCTTGCTCATAATTCTTAAGTTCATTATGCAGAATAAAACAAGACAGTTTTATTCTTGTTTTCTGCACACAGAACAACTTTTTTTTTTTAGGACAACCTGATTTTCCCTGTCCAGCTGTTAGAAACATTGGTGTAATTTATATTGATGTTCCTTTTGAGTAGGGGTAGTAAATAATATATTCAACACAGGGACAGTCTAATTAGTTTTATTTGTCCATTGTCTGATCAAAGAGTCAGATAGATCTAATTGACCTCCAGATGCTCTAGGAGACACATGGGGAAAAGAGCATGATATTTTTATTTTTATTTTTACAAAGAAAAGGTAGATCAACATCAGTAAAGGCAGTCACTAAAAAGCATGGATTAAACAGCACAAAAGATAACAAAAAAGTATAAATATATAATAGAAGGAAAGCAACGTCCAACTAACAAGCTTGCTAGACTTCATAACAAATATCTGGAAAGAAACTGAACAGAAGGTAAAGACAAAAATAAACTGGGAGTAAAGGGTCAGGAAATGAATTTAAGCTACAAAAATACAATTTGTAGAAAGAAAATGGGCTATGAAAAATACTATACAATAGCTCTCTTCAGCAGAGTGCATTTGGCTGAAGAGAAATCCACAGGCTTATGTGACTTGGCACAAAGAAACCTTAATCCACCACTACATATAAATGTCTCCTTGGTGTAACCAAAAATGAAAAAAAAATATTGATTGTGTGAATTTAGCCTCTGTGCTGAAGGGAGATTAGTTTGGCATAACACAAATGAGGAGGAACCAAAAGAAACAAATTAAGGGGAAAAAAAGCAACTTGGAAGAGGCTGTTAAAAAGTGTAAGTAAAAAATGAGTTACTCCTTACTTTAAGCAATACCTTCTTCTGGGTCCTTGGCACGCAAGTTACAATTGAGACTCTTTTAAAACTACTACAGATCAATAATCCAGTAACTGGATGTAAATAGGTTTAAGGGAGTGTAGTTTAATGCAAATGAATCTAACCATGTTAGGAGGGCCAATGTTCATCAGTTTACATATTACATCTGAATTTGTCCTACTGTATGTAAGGTAGAATACTAGTAATACTTAGTATTTATATGGGGACTTTATAAGTATAAAACACTTTACAATAGTTAACTATTTAATACTCACAGAACTCCTGTGGGGTGGGTGGGTAAATATTATCTCTAGGGCTGTCGCTTTAATTGCAGTTAACTCATGCAATTAACTCAAAAATTAATCACAATTTTTAAAAAATCATGATTAATCACAATTTTCACTACACTATTAAACAACAGAATACCAATTAAAATGTATTAAATATTTTGGATGTTTTTCTACATTTTCATATATACTGTATTCCATGTTGTAACTGAAATCAAAGTGTATATTATTTTTATTACATATACGGTGTATAAATGTTAATCAAAAGAAATAATATTTTTCAATTCACCTCATACAAGTAGTGTAATGCAATCTTTTTGTCATGAAAGTGCAATAACAAATGTAGATATTTTTTGTTGCATAACTGCACTCAAAAACAAAACAATGTAAAATTCAGAGCCTATGAGTCCACTCTGCCTACTTCTTGTTCAGCCAATCAAAAGACAAACAAGTTTGTTTACATTTACAGGAGATAATGCTGCACTCTTCTTATTTACAATGTCACCAGAAAGTGAGAATAGGCATTTGCACGGCACTTTTGTAGCCGGCATTGCAAAGTATTTGAGTGCCAGATATGAAAATTGTATTAAAGCTAATGTTAGAATTATATAACACACAGGCTAAGAAAAGAGTATTTGTACATCTGGGTAGAATGCTTGGATTATCCACAAATACAGTTTGTTTTTTTAAAAGTCATATGAAACATATAGTATATAATCCGCAATAATCCAAATTTAGGTGAATACTTGATCATTGAATCACTTGATCATTACCTGTTAGGTTCACTCACTCCGGGGCACCTGGCATTGGCCACTGTCAGTAGACAGGATACTGGGCTAGATGGACCTTTGGTCTGACCCAGTACGGCCTTTCTTATGTTCTTATGTTCTTATGTAAAGTTTTACACCAATTAAAAAAACAGCTACAAAACAAACAGACAAAAAACAACCCACAGCCAACTATAAACAAAGACACAGAACAAACAAACAAGAACAAGTATAAAATGTAGCAACAGAAGCAAGGCATCAGAGTAGGCACATATGGGGCTAGGTCTTCTGCTGCTGTAAATGATTTTCATCCAATGCAGTTCTGCTACTATACACCAGCTGTGGGTGTGGCCCATTGGACCTGATCCTGTGATCCTTGTGCAAGTCAATGCTTAATAAAGTCAGGCTCGGGCAATGTCCTGGTTGAATTTCATTGAATAATACAGAGTTCCTGTTAAAGGATACCCACTTCCTGAAGACTGGGAGCTCTCTGCAGCAGACTGTGCTGTAGAGCTACAGCCAGCTCTTGACTCACATGCAGTGAGAGTGTCTGATTGACATAGAACAGTTGCTTTTAGCTCCCAAAGGTCCTGAGATAGTGCATATTAAAGCTGTGATATTACCTATGGAAAAGCAACTTTCAGTCTTTTTTTTTTAGTGGTTTCAAAAATTTTAGAGATGCTAGTGAACTGTCATAGTATTCTCTCACTTCCTGAACTAAACTATAAGAAACATTTAAGCATTTGGTATGTTTTACTTCAGTGATGGGCAAAGTGATTTACCCCAAACATTTCTGCAGCCCAACTATTGGGGGGAAATGGTGTTTTTACTGAAATTTTCACACTTGGATACTTAATGTTAAGTATGTGGATACTTAATGTTAAAAATGGAACTAAAAATGGATTTTGCTACCTAAAACCACTCAGTTTTGAAGTGCACCCAGATCTGAAGTCTGGTAAAGTGCAGCTCAGTCAGTATGAATGGCAGAATCTGACCATGAAAGGTCAGATGTTAAAATGGGACATACCCTGCACTTGTCTGCTGTTATGAAAGTGGCATTTATTTGTTCATGCCAATATCACTTATTGCATGCTTCAAATGCTTTCCTTCAAACTATTTCCTAGATTTTTTTGGCTTTCCTGTTATGGTATCATAAGGGCATTTTTTGCATTAGATTACAAAATAAGCTAATTGGATCTGCTCCTAGATAGCTCCCTCTTTCATATTTGACTTTGTGGATCCAGCTCATCTGCAGGTGTTTAATTTTATATCAATACTGTCTTTCAGCACAAGGTTTAATCCATCTTTTCGATTTTTTTCATGTATTTATTATGCATAATTTATATCATCCTCATTAAAAATACATGTTTTCATGCCAGGTGACAGGTCATTTCCTTTAATTATGGAGATTTTTTTCTTTTACAGATCAGTCTCCAGCTTCTTAAAGGATTCAGCAAGACCAGAGCTGTTCATTGCTGTTTTGGGAATTTGCTGAGTTTTGAGAGATTATAGTTGTGCTGTTTCTGAAAGCAAAGTGAATTAGAAAAAAGGTTATGGAGAATTTAATACCCACGTTGGTGTGACCTGTAGGTTCAGGAGGATTTATTTGAAGACTCAAACAATATAAAATTAAATTTTCTTCAACAAACTTGAATTACTATGGTTCAGATCCAGGCTCTTGTGGAAATGCGGAGTAAACAGGGTTTGGACACTAGCTATCAAGCGGATTGTTAGGGGGTGACAGTCTCTTCTCTTTCCAGGTGGAGGAATAGCAGAAATAATGCTTTACAGTTACGACTGCAGCTCCAGCAATAGTGGGCAGACTAGAATTATTCCAGGAATAGGAAATAATTGCATCACTTTGGATTTCTTATGGTGGCAACTGCTGGCAAAAACAGACTTTTGATTGTACCTTCTCTCTGGAAGGCATTCGGGATACTTGACCACTGTCAAGATCATAAAATATCTCAAACATCTAAGCCTGTCGTTTTTCACATTAACTGACTCTCTTCTGATGCATCGGTGTAGTGTTTATACCAGAGTATTCTCCTTTAGTATATGATATATGTCAGCACACTTTGTTTACTGGAACTTTCAAGGTGTTTTTCCAGATCCTTCTGAAGACATGGCCATAAGATGCTTAACTTGAATTGGAAGTTGCAGGACTCTTGCTGACCAGTGTGTCAGCAGGTTCCTATCGAACAATCTTTCGTATTCTGATCTGGGACCAAATCTCACCCTTCAGTTGGAGTCTATGGGAATTGCATCACTTATGCCAGGGGTTTCCAAACTTGGTTCATGGCTTGTTCAGGGTAAGCCCCTGGTGGGCTGCGAAACACTTTGTTTACCTGAGTGTCCTCAGGTATAGCCACTCGCAGCTCCCAGTGGCTGCAGTTCCCCATTCCTGTCCAATGGGAGATATGGGAAATAGTAGTTCAGCCCATGCCATTTCCCACAGCTCCCACCAGTTGGGAAAGGCAAACCACAGCCCTTAGGCGCTGCGAGCGGCCATACCTGCAGATGCTCAAGTAAAGAAAGCCGTGAATCAAGTTTGGGAACTCCTGACCTATGCATGTGCTGAATGGAACACCCGAACACCAGAACTAAAAGTTGAGCACTTTTTTCTCTTCTCTTAACACTCCTTTTTGCAATGTTTATGACCTACTCAACAGCATCACAGTTGCTTTATTTAGTCAGTCACAACCGGCAATCTTGTTTTAGGACATCTCCTTGTTAAGCAAGTCTCAACAGCCAGATCTGACTTGCTCAATGCATTTCTGAGGCTGGGTACAAATCACTTATTCAGGTAATGCAGACTGATTTTTTTCAGTAAGTTTCTAACCATTATTACTGAAAAGAATAACCTTCAAATTACGAATGAAGCATAACTGAGATTTATAGAAGTCAAATATACCTTGAATTTATAAGAATAACTATTTATTCCTTCTGCTCTTTAAATCAGAAAAGCTATCACTCTAGTCCCCTATTATGGACCTGTGGCAGGGCAGGGGTAAAAAACCCCTGAAATGCCCTATCTCTGCAGTTTAAACCCTGCTTCCTGGCAGGAGGCCAGGAGCAGGAGCTGCTGGTATCTGGCAGGGGAGCCCAGCTGGAAGCCCTAAGTAGCATAGGCTCACAGAGCTCGCAGGGGCTGATTGACACCAGCTGAGGCAAGAAGCTGACCAGGCTACAAAAACACTGAGTCATGGTCAGTTAGGGGAGGCCAGGCAGGGAAGAGGAGGCAGTAGCTCTGGCTGCTTATAAGGGTGCCTCGGGGGCCTGAAAGTCAGGGAACCAGGACAGGGGGGTAACTGTCTGAGGACTGGGGGAGCACTGTTTTGTCACTTTGAAACCGTGAACGAGCACTGTAAATAAAGGACACTTGGAAACACTGGAGAATGGTGTAAAGACCTTTACTGAGGGAGCAGAGAGAACACAGGCCAGCCTGGACCCTGTGACAGGACCAAAAAAGGGTTCCAGCATATGTAACCTTTGAGTGGGCTAGAGTTCACTTCATCACCCGTCTCCAATGCTTAAATACCCAACTCCCATAGAAAAGTAGCTGGAGACCTGGAATTCAGTCTCTAAGGATTTTCAGAAAGGGTTGCACAGGGTCAACCTCCCACATTCAAGTCCAAAAAGGAACTAAAAAAATGAATTGAATTACATACATTTATTATTTGTTTTTATCATAAGATTTTATAATCTATTTTGTACAGCATAACATGGCTATTATATGAGCCACACACATTAGCTTCACAGTTAAACATAAAGAAAACAAATTAAAATCTGAACAGTTCAGTCCCCATGGAAACACAGTGATAAGAAACTGAGAGATCCCCAAAACAGGTTTAGTTCACATGAGTCTCAGTTAGAGTCTTTGATCAACCGATCTATACAGTCTCCTGAGTGTAAAACATCCATTTGCTTGTAGGAATCTTCAGTTGGAATCCAGACAAAAGTCACTGCTAGCCAGTCAGCTAACTAATTAACCAACCACTCAGTTGCATATAGATTTAGAGAAAACCCTGCTCCAAGATGTTTCAGCATTAGGGACAGTAGCCTGCTTTCTGCTCTTGGGCTCAGCTTCTCCCCACTCACATAGGGAGCATGGCCCTCCATAAAGCCCCTGCCCTGACTACTTGCCCTCATGGAGTCTGGCCCCAGCAACAGGGAACCTAGTGGAGCAGACCCCAAACTACCGAACCCAAATCCAGGAGCTTCTGGATGTGGAGTGCTAAATCAGCCTAGCAACAATGACCCAGACACAACTCACTCCTGCCTCTCCCACAATGGGTCTCTTAAAGCTATATTTCCCTGTTAGGCACATGGGTTACATATACACCATTGTTTACCCCACTTCTGCCTAGAATAGAAGACCACATGCCAGTGAGGCACCTTGCTTAAGCAATTCCAGATAAGATGACATTCCCATCTCTAGTACTTCAAGAATAGCAAATGAGACATTTAAATAAAAATTTCAAGCTATTGTTATTCACTAGGCTCTCATAACCACTAGTTATTGTTATTGTTATTGAGTTATTGTTATTCACTAGTCTCTCATAACCACATAGTCATGTAGTTTCTCACTGTCTCTCTAGCTAAAAAAATCACCAAAGATTGACTACCAAGAGTTACATTCTGTTCGCCTATGCAAAGTGGTTCCTTGTGTTCCGGGAGTTAATCAGGTTTTAGACAGGTGTAAAAATGTAGGCTTAATTTTAATCCATCTAGGAACAGCTTGCCTTGTGACAGAAAGATGGATGTTCCAGAGATCAAAACTTCCTGAATCCCCCAACGAATATGTCTCTCTATGTGTAAATTATCTGTCTTGTCCTTCAATGTGTGTTTTGTTCTTCTGTAAGCGCTGGAGGATATGATATAAAAGGTGTTATTCCATAGAGTCTTTGACTATATATATGCATGCTAAATGTAGAGGAACTATAAAGGACTTTATTTTCTGTCTAAGTGACTGTTGCACTCTTAAAATGACATGAATGGCATAAGAATGAAGAGAAATATTGTTAGATGTAAGCACCTAACTTGTGCATAAAAATGGGGTTCAAATTAGTAGTTTGTGTCAATACAGAATTACAAACCTAGAAATGAATAGAATATAAAAGCTTCCAATAAAAAAGGAATAAAATATTTTTTTCTAAACCATTGCTATCTACTGCATATTGAGGGAAGCAGCAGAGAAACAGAGAACGATGAAATCTGAGAGCACAGTTGGCTAATGTCCAAAAGAAAGAAGAACATCACTTCCAAAGAAATTGGGAAACGGGGCATAAAAATTGAGGTCATTGTATAGGATGCCAGAGTTGACTGAACCTACAAATGAAGTTGCAGAATCCAAAAGTGCTTCCAAGATATCTGGACCAGCCATATGTACAAACTCTCCCCAAACCCAGAAGTGAGAAGTGGTGAGATTTCATTTCTGAGATAGCATTTCTATTAATCTTCTTTAGTAGAATTATCTGAAAATTGCCATGTTGAATCTACTTTCTTTCTAATAAGGAACTATACTGTTGATGTTAAATAAATGATTCTATATGCAAATGTCTACTTTGAAAGGCCTAAGAGATCTTCAAGACATAACTTTAGTCATTGCTTTTAATGCTTGAAATTAGTCTGTCAAACCGTACACAAGAAACAGCAGGTGCTACATTCATAATTGCCTTAAAATAAGTGCATCCCTATTCCTTGAAGAATTACTTGAAGTGTGACAAATGTGTAAGGTACGTTGCTTGGCCCCAAAGATGACTGTTATGGTGGCTTGAGTTACTCTGAAGACTGGGAGATGGTTGATCTATGTTCGATTGCCAGATTGATGGCATTTGTCATGATTTCTCACTTAGGGTGAGAACATATCATGAATAGACCACACCATGAAACATACAACAACTCAGTGACTGATTCATAAATATGAATGAGGCATCAGAGCAATGCACTCTGCTACTCCTGACCCAATTATCTGGCTTAACCACCTGAATGAAAAATTATAATTGTTGCATTTACTATTTACATCAGTCATATGAAGAAGAATGAAAAACTGAAGCTGATATCTGACTATAAGAAAATGCAACATAAATATTGATGATTTGTATTATTCTACAATATTGCTGCTGGGCTCCAACACTGGTCTAGGTAAATCACATACAAAACTGCAATTGTACTTTATGTTTAATTCATGCCTAGAATGTTTGATATATCTAAACTTGATGTATACAATTGTTCAAAATATGCCTTTGTGATTCTTGATGAATTAATACATTTGTTGAACTTTTAAGAATAACAGAGTCGTGATCTGAAAGGAAAAGTTAACATAAGAAGAACCCAGGATTAAAATTAATAAACTGATGCTCCTGGACTCAATGACAGGTTATTAAATTATTAAATTCCATTCAAATAATGGTTCTGATATTCATCACGATGACAAATCTTTCTTGTTAGATTTCAGCTGTAAAATCTAGCTGGCATCTCAGCAATTCCTGAAATTGACTCCATTCATGATGCCTTCCAGAGACTACAGACTGTCTGAATTATTGACAGAGTGTGAACTCCTTTACCCCTGTTAATCTCATTGGTATGTCAACAGTAACTATCTCATTACAGATCATTTTAGCGGATGGAATGGGGAAGTGGTTGGGAGTAAAGCTCACAGTAAGCAGAATGGGAAGGAACTAGGAGTTGCTACAGGGAAGAAAACGAAGAAGGAAGAACAGAGGAGAGATGGAATGTTGGGTGCCTCTCACACAGACACTCTATTCCACCTTTTTCTTTGTGCTAATCTCCCATTAATGTCTGTAAATATTCTGCTGTGGTTTGAAGAGAGCATGGAATCCTAAATGTATATCTAGATCATTGACCATAATTAAAAATAGAATTTGTCTCTCTCCATTAAATGGATTTATCACCCATGGCATATGACATTACCTAAATGTATCCTAATTATTTCTTGTTTGGTCAAGTGATCAATGAAAAATTAAGAAAAGATGGGTAGCATTATCTATGCCCCTTTCCAACACAATAAGTGTAAACCTGAAATTTACAACGTCTTTCAACGTAAAACTCAGAACCCTTCACTTCTATTGAATAAACTTAAGCAGCATAACAGAAACTATTTTATTTGACTGTCAGCAGACATTTAGACAATATGAAAG
Organism: Dermatemys mawii; assembly: GCA_007922305.1. Lineage (NCBI taxonomy): Eukaryota > Metazoa > Chordata > Testudines > Dermatemydidae > Dermatemys > Dermatemys mawii. The sequence goes on from ML677348.1 coordinate 41,904,292, forward strand.
CCATTCAGCTATAATAGATTCCTTTATAACTGATGATACTAGTGAACAAAGAGAATAAGCGCAAGAGTCATTTATTGCAAAGTGGTAAAACAGTTGACATGAAAATGCCTCTCTAGAAGCCTTTCAGAATAATAAACTTGTGGGAAAAAACTCCCAGAGTGAGTCCTAGAAATAAAAGAAAACTCTGCTTCAAACAAGAAGGTGCCATCCTATTATACTTTTGATTGCTTAGAGAGCCTCAGTTACAAAAGTTTGATCGACACTAGCTGTAACATGCCTGTGTATGCTGAATCAGAGAAAGGAGTGAGACCGTAGAGTGATTTCTAGACACTTTTATTGTGAACCAACTAACCGAGTAAACTCTTTAGCTATCATAAGGATGAAAATGACCCTCCTGTGTCTGGATACCAAAAGCCAAATCCAAACATCTGCAACTTGGCTAGATTGGTAGGTTTGACTATTGAGTACATCCACCACGCCGCTTCCTGCAGCCCCCATTGAACCGGGACGGCGAACCACGGCCAGTGGGAGCTGCGGTCGGCAAAACAGCAGGTAAAAAAAGCAGCAGGGACCGCTAAGGGTGCTTACCCTGTGGTCCTGCATGCCAACGTTGTCGATCCCTGATCTAACAGAACTGCATTAATCAAATAAGGCAAGGTACTGATGCAGGGGTTTTCAAACTGGGGGTCAGGACTCCTCAGGGTGGCAAGGTTGTTACATGGGGGTCATGAGCTGTCAGCCTGCAACCAAAACTCTGTTTTGCTTCCAGCATTTATAATGGTGTTAAATATATTAAAAAAGTGATTTTAACTTAAAAGTCATGCTATGTGAAAGAGGTCACCAGTACAAAAGTTTGAGAACCACTGTGATGGCACATAGACTTTACAACATAAGATCTGACCAGGTCACCCACAATGTTATCACCAAATTTTAGGATAATTTTAAACTATCTTTTTAAATTGCAATGATATTTTTTAGCATTTTACATTGATACTTAATCAAGTTTCAGGGCAGAGGGAAAGAACTAGATAATCTCTACGATTCTATAATTCTTTGACTCAATCTTGCATCACCAGTGCTCCAGGCAATTTTTTCTTTATCCATTAAATGTTCATTTCAGCTTAGAAAAGATGAATATTTAGCAATTTTTTCATTTGTGAGATGAAGTCCAGTAATTCAGTAGAATAAGAGAACAAGTTTTGGAGCTGTGGATTGGCATTCTTATACACAGTAATGTGTTCACCATTTGTATAAACTCTGTACAGTAACTTATATTTTTCTATATTTCCATATTTAATATATTTTATCACTGTCCTCTGGATTCCCAACAATTGCTTGCATCTATGAACTTTTTTTTTTTTTGCTTTTTTTGGGGGTAGGGGAAGGAGTATAATACACCTAGAATCATAGAGTTTAAGGACAGAAAGGACCCCACAACTTTTCATTGAACTTTCTGTACATCACTTATTGTACTGAGCCCAATAATCTTAATTAAACTAAAGTATCACATCCCTCAGGAGACTGAACTATTGTCTCTCATAGGTAGAGAGTAGGAGGGACCCAGGTGCTCCTGAGACCCCTGCAGTGGTAGGCAACTGATTTGGTGAGACATGTACACATGATAAACATCATTCAATAAATAAAAGTGCAATGTTTTTATATTTTATGTTAATTATTGTTCTAGTACAAAATTTGTTAACTAACATTTTCAAACCTTGGTGCCTGAACTTAAATTTTAAAATCCACATTCAGGCATTAAATTGGAGCTTCCATGCCTGAAAGTTTTGGCCATTGCATTTGTTAGTGCATGAATTATTGTACTAGTACGTAGGTTCCTCCCAGGAAATGGCTGAAGCTCCAAATTTGAATATAATACACTTTTAAGAAAAAAACGATAAAGTGACAAGAAGTTAAGACCCTGATGCTAGACCCCCTACTCAGACAAAAAAATCATGAAGACAATGGGAGGTTTTTTTTTCAGTTGGGACTACAGCATTAAGCATTAGCTAGGTAATGTAAGTATAAATGATTGGCAATACAGTGAATAGGACTACTGAAGTTTGATTTGTAAAATGAAGTCTGGAGCTTCACTTGCTTGTGCACTGAATTAAACTAGCCTCTCCTAAAATTGTGTTCATATGCCTTGTTTCTTCTACCAAACCACTGAATTTTTGAAAAGGACTTTATCCCACCACATCTGAACCAGATCGCCTTGAAATGTTTATGAAAGCAAAGCAAGCACCATAGATGAGGCTATAGTGTTGGCAAGGACTCTTCAAACATTCTAAACAAAGACAGTCAAGAGCCTGTTGTAATTGTAAATCACCAGAGTAGAAGTGAAAAGTAGGCAGCTTGCTTTGACAGAATCATACTTTCTTTTAAATTAATTTGGATGTGAAATTTATTTACATATTGAATGATGAAACTTACAAAAAAGCAACTGATGTTAACTGTCAACAATGTGCATCAACAATGTACAACAATTTCCATTTGTTAATTAGAGATCCTACAGTGCTTCATTAATTTAAAATCATTTAGTAATCATTTGAAGTTCTAATATAATTTGCCTAACTGTACAATATCTTGAATAGCGATCCTATACGAAACCAACTGGTGACTTGGATATGGACTACAGTAGTAATGGAAAATAGTCCGTTTTCAGGAGGAAAGTTCCATTAATCTCCACCCTGGCATTATATTTCTGAGGCTATATCTACACTACAGCCAGGATTAATGCTCTATGATCTAGTGAAGATCCGCCAAATCGACAGCAGATCACTCTCCAGTTGACCCCTGTACTCTGCCCTCGATGAGGAAAGTAAGGTAAGTCAATGGGAATATTTATCCCATCGTCCCTGTCAGGATTGCCTCTCCACTCTGAACTCTAGGGTACAGATGTGGGGACCCGCATGAAAAAGAAATAACCCCCCAAGCTTATTTTACCAGCTTGGGTTAAAATGTTTTTCCCCAGAACACAAACTTCTCCTGTGTCTGGACCTGGTATGCTGCCACCATCAAGTGAGAATGTCTCAAAAAACTATTGGACATAGGCCACTTGAAGCCCCTCTTTCTCTTTCCACAAAACCCCCAAACTTATTCCTTCCCTGGGAAGCTTGAGAGAAAAGCTTCGCGTGATCCTGCGAGACATGCCCAATCCAAAACCAGGATCTTCCACAATGGAAAAAAAGCAGTCAGATTCTTAAAAGAAAGATTTTAAAAAAAGAAAAAAAAAGAAAGGACTAAATCCTTCATAACCATCAATAAAACAGCATCTACCATAATCAACAAAAGAATTAAGAAACCAAACCTCTCCCCCGAGGCAACTTTCTCCCACCATTGATATCTCTGCTGAATCTTACAATATCAAGAAGTACCCAGCCAACACTCACCATGAGAACCCTCCAAGTGATAAGAAGAAAGTAAACTTACTGACTACCTTACTTGATAGAAACCTTACGGTTACAGTGAAAGAAATAGGTGTGGTTCATCCCATAGCTGAGTTGAACAGAGAGAGACCCAGAGAGAAACTGAAACTCAAAATCCTCTGTCTCCTGAGGAATTTTTCATTGGTCAGTTGTCCACCTCTCAGGTTACCTTTAGATTAACCCCTTACAGGTAAACACTAATTCTAGGCTACTTTATACTTATGACAGTCCCCATGCAGTGTAGACCCTGTGGTAACTCGACCTAAGGTACGTCGATTCCAGCTAAGTAATTCACTTAGCTGGAGTTGCATAGCATACATCAACTTACTAGGGTAGTGTAGATATAGCCTAAGACACAGTGAAATATATGAAAATGGTGTGCTTCACTGAAGTAAGGGAAAACCTTTTCCATGTAAACAAGCTGTTCCACTGAGTTCTGAACAAATGGGTAGTGCCAATCAGACTGATAATGTATTTCTTCTATCTATTCCTTGTACCATCATCAAAAGGTGCATATGTGGAATATGGAAATTGAAGGTGAAATTCTGGCTGCATGGAAGTTAGTGGGAGTTTTTCCATTCCTATCAATAGAGTCTGGATTTCATTCACGGTCCATCCTGGCTGCAGTAAGTACTGAAACAATATTTTCTTGGTGGCAGTAAGCATTCTAATGGACAGGAGAAACCACCCACCCTGGGAGAGTATGTGCATATTGTAAATGCATGTAATTTCAAAATAGGCTATTGAACCCAGTCCCATAACTCTCTCTTGCGGTGTGCAGGACTGTGAGTCACTGTATTATCCCCTTGCCTCAGCAAGGGAGGAAGACTTACTATGGCTAAACTGGGTGTCAGCTCCCTGACATGACCAACTGTTAGCCACCTTGATAGTCTATTCAGAGCATTGCCAGCCCTTACTTTGCCTTGCAGAGGTGCATCCAACTTTTTAAATATTATCAGTACATACATTTCACAACGATATTAATGATCAGCATGACATCAACTTTCATGGGATACCTTGTAAGAAATTATTTTTGGATAAATACAATGAAAGAAGTGTGTTAGGTGTAGTGAGTTTGTCAGGCCTCCTAAGATCTGCAGATAGAGTAGTGACCACTTTGCTACTTGGCACCAATGGGCCTCTGTGTCAAACATACTTTTGGGAATAAGGCAATATTTTCTATTGAACCAAATCATAGTTATTTTGCTTAATACTTTATTAATGACTTTGCCTTTGTGGACTGCTATAACAATCTGGGACTTTCAATGGTATTAAGGGTTAAACATATGTCTGGAAGTAATACTCCAGTCCATGTGTGCTCTCTTCATTGTAATTATAACAGTGCATTTTAATATCAAGGAAGTTATTATGCTAAATTCAAACCTTTCAGCATATGAAAGACCAAATGTACTGTTTTAGAAGTCACTACACACATCAAAGAAAAAATGGCAATTAATCATAATTATAAAATGACTTCTGAACATCATAATGCAAGCTGGAGGCATTTGGATTTTCCCAGCTGGTACTTATAAAAACAAAATACTCTACTAAAGCTGTTTAGTTACTGAAAAATAAAACTGGATGAACTACCATAAACAACTGTAAAACATGCATAATAGAATAAGTGCCAGCTTTTTATTTTAAAAATCCACTTTGATTGAGTTATTCAGCACAAAATAGTGATAATTTGCCTCCTCTGTGACTTCAATGCCTACTCTTTTCCTCTCTGGACATCTAATCACTTACACAACTTGTTCAAACTTGCTCTTATATTTCTTGGTGAAAATCAAATCAAATAATATTATTAAACTGATTTTAGTGATCATCACCATATTATCACCATGGTATAATTCAGTGTTTAATTGCTCCCATGTCATTTATTCATTATCCGTTAGATGGAGCAGTATTTGAATGGCTAGAAATTGACTTTGATCCAGAGTCAAATTTTGATTTTTACAAGGAAGAATAAGCAGAAGATGGATGCCCATTATCAAAAGCACTTGACAGCCAATCTTTTTATCATTCAGAGCCTGATCATGTAAACTAAACTTATACAAACGGTCCACTTCCTTACTCTTGTAAGTAATCCTACTGAAGTTTAGGACTTCTCACATGATGAAGCATTGCCAGAAGTGGCCCTAAGATATTACAGGAACTTAAAGATTTATATAATTGAACACGCCAAGATTTATGATGCTGAAGGGCCAAAATCCATTTGCTGTGGATGTAAGATCTTAACTGCAGTTTCTGCTAAAAACTTTTCATATAGGCCCAGAGTCCATAGGTTGGCCTGGGCATAAGAGCTAGCTAACAGAAAACAATACCTGCCTAAGAGAAACCTGGGGTAAGCAGATAACACTGCTCTACAGCCAAAATGCTTCTGAAATAAATGTAGTCAAACTTTACTAATTCTGGGTTACTGAGAACAAAAATGATGCTTAAAATTGTTGATTGGCTCTAGTTTTCAAGATATGCTATTGGGTCAGTATATACGACCCTTGACATGGGAATGGTGGAGGATAAGTGAGTTATAAAGGGAAGGGATCTCAATTTAAACCAGAAATGACTAAAATACACCTTTGACTGGATCTATGAATAAATCTATGACTGCGTTTGGACAGTACTTGCTTTTTAGGCAAAACAATGAATGATGCAATCTGAAGCTGGTATTGCATCATACATGATATGAATTGCATCATGTTATTCCTAGAAGTCATGGATGATGCAATCCTAACGAAGCTTACATCACTCTGCTGAACAAATTGGCCTATTTCAGCTCTAGAAATCATACAGTGTTGTGCTCTCTTATTTGTCAGTGTTTGATTTTGCAAAGGGACACATTTCTGTTTAGCTAAAGTGAGCAGAGATGCCTCGTACTTGTGTGAACAGTGCAGATAACTTCTGCTATGTTTGTGGTGAAGTGACTTTTGCATCACAAAAGTGCAGTATAACCACTATGGTTAAGAAAGCCTATCACCTTTATTTTGGCTGCAAAATTGGAGATCAAGACAAGAGGTAGACCCCACACCTATGCTGCAACACTTGTGCAACAAATCTTCACCAGTGGTTGAACAGGAAAAGGAAATCTATGCCTTTTGCAGTGCCAATGATTTGGGGAGAGCCAACAGATCATACCAGCAATTGTTACTTCTGCATGGTGCCTCCAGTTGGGAAAGGTGTGTCAAAGAAGAAAAAATGGACTGTGCATTATCCAAACATTCCATCAGCTATACGCCCAATACCCCATGGAGAAGGACTGCCGGTTCCTGATGCACCAGAATCATTCTCACTTGAGTCAGACGAGGAAGAGGAAGAGGATGAAACTTCTGGTCCTGAACCATCAATGTCACAGGACCCACATTTTCTCCCATCCTCCTCCTCTGAACCACACCTCATAACACAAGCTGAACTGAATGACCTTGTCAGGCATTTGGAACTACCCAAGAGTAAGGCAGAGCTGTTGGGCTCCAGACTACAGCAGTGGAATCTCCTGGCAGGTGATGCTAGGGTTTCCATGTTCCGTGACCGTCAAAAGGATCTTGTCCCATTCTTCTTCATGGAAGGTGATCTTGTAGCCTGCAACAACATCGATGGTGTGATGGCAGCCCTCAACATCGTTCACGATCCAGATGAGTGGAGACTCTTCATTGATTCATCGAAGACGAGTCTTAAAGCTATTTTGCTGCATAATGGCAATGTTTTGCCATCAATTCCAGTTGGTCATGCAGTCCATATGAAGGAAACCTATGACAACATGAAACAACTTTTGAGGTGCATAAACTATAACCAACATCAGTGGCAGCGTTGTGGCGATTTGAAGGTTGTTGCTCTCTTGCTTGGTCTGCAGACTAGATACACAAAGTACTGCTGTTTTCTCTGCGAATGGGATAGTTGTGCAAGAGATTCCCACTACATCAAGAAAGACTGGCCACTCTGACAGTCATTGGAGCCTGGGAGGAAAAGTGTTCAGCATCCACCACTTGTTGAATCAAGGAAGATTTTGTTACCACCCTTACACATCAAGCTGGGTCTGATGAAGAACTTTGTCAAGGCCATTGACAAAACACAAGCAGCTTTCAAGTACCTCCATGGAAAATTTCCAAGGTTAAGTGAAGCTAAGATAAAGGAAGGTGTCTTTGTTGGTCCTCAGATTCGTGAACTTCTTCGAGATGATGCATTTGACCATGCACTGCGTGGCAAGGAAAAGACGGCATGGAAAGCTTTCCAGTCAGCAGCAATACATTTTCTCAGAAACAACAAGGCAGACAACTACAGGTTGTTGGTGGAAAACCTCCTCAAGGCATACAAAAGCCTTGGTTGCAACATGTCACTAAAGATACATTTTTTGCACTCTCATCTAGATTTTTTTCCACCAAACTGCGGAGTAGTGAGCGATGAGCACGGCGAGCGATTTCACAAGGACATTGCAACAATGGAGAAACACTATCAGGGCAAATGGAGCCCATCAATGCTTGCAGACTATTGCTGGACAGTGACAAGAGATGCTCCATTTAATGAATACAAGAGACAAGCCAAGAAGTGCTGAGTAGACACTGAATAGGACTAAACTAAACATAAGAGTTTTTTGCCTTTTGTTTCATAATACATTTTATTTATATAACCCTTTTGCTGATTTTTAAAGTGTTACATAAACAGGACAGATGAAATATTATCACGTAAAGCAACCATAAACACATGAAAAGACCTAGGTTTACAATTTATGATTAAAACTCTACTATCTACACAATATACATAGACATAAAATGTAAAAACTTAAATATCTTAGAAACAGTAGCCAATCATTTGTTTTAATTGTCATATTTGAATTCAGCACTACAAAATACATAATAAATATCACATTTTATCTCTGAAGCAGACGACTTCTAAAAAATTGTAGACCAGTGTAATCTTGTGTGTGTTTCAAGTCAGTGTTTCAAGTCAAGCTCCAAACATAACGGGGCATCCTTATTGTGAGTTATAAACACATGAAGTGCTGATAAAAGCATCAAAGTTAACTCCCTAATGCAGGGAGGAGATAGTGGTACAATACCCTTCAGATCCCAGACAGAGGTTGGGGAGAGGCCTAATATGATTGACATGAGTTATGACACCCTCCTCTCACAGATGAATGCTAATCCTAGCCCACAGAAATGCAAGGGTAAATTTATAAATAGTTTTTATTGTTAAGTACTAATTACTGCCTTCTTGCTTTAAATCTCCAGGAATGCACCTATGGGTCAACTGGGAGAGCAGCTACCTCATTGCCTTGGACCCGAAAATTAGGATTTAACCTATACACTTTAATAGATATAGTTTGGGGGTAATTTCCTGTGTGTCAGCAATAGGTCAATTTGGGCCATGGGTGGAACCATTAAGTAATCTTCTAGACCAGGGGTGGGCAAAGTACGGCCTGGCCTGCAGGCCACATGTGGCCCACTGGCTATATTGATTCGGTCTGTGAGCTGGGGCCAAGAGGTGGAGCCAGTGGCCCCATGCTCCGGGGTTGGCCGGGGAGCTGCGGGGCCCCACACTGGGGTGCCGGGTGGAGTGAGGCTTGCCAGTGGGGCCCTGCGCCCCCAGGCCGGGGCACCATGGGGCCCCACACCAGGTGAAGCATGGCTGGGGCGCCAGGTGCAGTGCCATGAGCTGCAGGGCCCCACGCCCCTGGGCCAGGGCGCTGGGAAGAGCAACACGTGCCGCAGGACCCAGTGCACCTGCCACAGCACCGGATGGAACTCGCTGCAGGGCCCCAAGCTGGGGCTCCGGGTGGAGAGGGGCTCACTGCGGGGCCCCGCGCCCCCTGGCCGGGGTGCTGGGTGGAGTGGGGCTCGCTGCGGGGCCCCCAGGCTGGGGTGCTGGGTGGAGCGGGGCTCACTGTGGGGCCCCGCACCCCCAGGCTGGGGCACCAGATGGAGCCTAATGAGGTGCTGGGCACCGCTCCGGCTGGAGCACTAGGCTGAGCAAGGTAAGGGGGATGGGGCTTAGGTGGTAGTTAGGGTCGGGGGTCTCAGAAGGGGGCAGTCAGGGAACACAGAGCAGGGGGCCTTAGATAGGAGGTGGGTCCTGGGGGTGGGGTGGTTGGGTTGGAGGGGTCTTGGGAGGGGGCAGTCAGGAAACAAAGAACAGGGGGGCTTAGATAGGGGTTGATGCCCCTGGGGGTGGTGGTTAGAGTGGGGTGAGTCTCGGGAGGGGGAAGTTAGAGTGGGGGGGTCTCTGGAGGGGGCAATCAAGGGACAAGGAGTGGTGGCTGCGGGTTGGATGGGTTGGGTTTCTGAGGGGGCAGTCAGAGGGCGGGAAGTGGGTGGGGTCGGATGGGGGCGGGGAGTTCCCTATGCGGCCCTCCACATAATTGTGAGCCCTCATGTGTCCCTTGGGCCAAAAAGTTTGCCCACCCCTGTTCTAGACCATTGGCTTAATGTGCTTAGCTTGTCTTGCTGATAGAGCCTATCCTGGGCCATGGGAAAAATCATTCCGGTTTCTTCTCTCTGCCCAACGAGCACCATATATAACCTATTGTAATTAATTGTTCTACAGTGTCTTTAAGCCTAATAAGCAAAGTGACGCTCCACCAGCACTGTGCATAATGAACTCCAGTGCTTGAATCTACATAGTGTGGAATCCATTTCCTTCAATGCATTTTTAATGTATTGATTTGGGAAGTAACTTTCCCATCTACATTCATTAATAGATGTGCGAGTGAATGAGCCCCTGATAGTGTGGCTCATGTGGTTAGAGGACCCACCATCAGAGGGCCCAACCACTTAAGTCCCACCATGAGGGGCTCATTCACCTGCCCATCTGCTAACGTGATATATGCCATCATGTGCCAGCAATGCCCCTTTGCTAGGTACATTGGCCAGAGCAGACAACCTCTATGTAAAAGAATAAATGGACACAAATCTGACATTAGGAATTGAATTGGCCTTGTCAGTACTGGTTCTTCACTTGTAAGATAACATCCTTCTTTTAGTGTGTCAGTATATTTATTCATGCATCTGTAATTTTCACTCCATGCATCTGAAGAAGTGGGGTTTTTTTACCCACAAAAACTTATGCCCAAATAAATCTGTTAGTCTTTAAGGTGCCACCAGACTCCTCAATGTTTTTGTGGATACAGGCTAAAACAGCTCCCCCGCTAACCTTCAGTTAACCAATCAACCACAACTCTAAGTCAATTGTTCTGATGGTTAATCACCCTCACTGTCAAAAATTCACATTTCCAGTCTGATTTGTCTACTTTCAACGTCCAGCCACTGGATCATGTTTATACTTTTAACCGCTCAATTGAAGAGCTGATTAACGAATGTTTGTTCCCCATTTAGATACTGTAACCAAGCCACTCCTTAATTGTCTCTTTGTTAAGCTAAGAGGATTGAGCTCTTTGATCCTATTACTATGTCATGTTTTCTAATCTTTTCATCATTCCTGTGACTCCTCTCTGAACCCTCTCCAACAGATGTGCGAGTGAATGTGCGAGTGATGTTGTCAGGATTGTCTCCCCACTCTGAACTCTTGGGTACAGCTGTGAGAACCCGCATGAAAAAGAAATAACACCCCCAAGCTTATTTTACCAGCTTAGGTTATCTTTTTCCCCCTAGAACACAAACTTCTCCTGTGTCTGGAACTAACTGCTGCCACCACCAAACTCAGTATTCCAAAAACTAGGACAAAAGGGAGTTTGGGACCCTTTTTTCCCTTTCCACTAAGCCCCCCAAACTTCTTCCTTCCCTGGGAAGCTTGAGAGAAAAAACAAACAAACCTCGCCTGATCCTGCGAGACGTGCCTGATCCAAAACTAGGATCTTACACAAGGGAAAACAAACAGTCAAATTCTTAAAAGAAAGATTTTAATTAAAGAAAAAGAAAAGAACAAATCCCTTACAGAAAATCAGTAGAACAGCACTTCAGTAATCAATAAAGAGTTAAAGACAACCCCCTCCCCGAATTTCTCCTCCTGCTGAAGCTTTACAGTATTAGAGAAACACAGAGATAAAATTCCACCCACTGGAGAATTTTTCAAGTGATAAAAAGAAGGTAAACTTACTGACTACCTTACTTGATAGAAAGCTTATAGTTACAGTGAAAGAAGTAGCTGTGATTCATCCCATAGCCGAGTTGAACAGAGAGAGACCCAGAGAGAAACTGAAACTCAAAATCCTTTGTCTCCTGAGGAATTTCTTATTGGTCAGTTGTCCACCTCTCAGGTTACCTTTAGCTTAACCCCTCATGGGTAAACACTAATTCTAGGCTACTTTATACTTATGACAGATGTGGACAGTTCTGTGTCCACATCCATATTGAATTGCGGACACAGAACTGGACACAGCATTCTAGAAGCAGTCACACCAGTGCTAAATGCAGCAGTAAAATAACTTATCTACTCCTACTTGACATTCCCCTATTTATGAACCAAGGACTGCATTTTATACTGGGGGTTCATATTCAGCTGATTATCTTCTCTCTCTACACTAATCCTTTTCAGAGTCACTGATTCCCAGAGTAGAGGCCCCCATCTTGTAAATACGGCCTACAAATAAATCTGTTAGTCTTTAAGGTGCCACCAGACTCCTCAATGTTTTTGTGTATATAGGCTAAAACAGGTACCCCCCTCTTTATTGTGGCAAGCCTACATTTACATGTAGCTCTATTAAAGCACATATTGTTTGTTTCCATTCAGTTTATCCAGTGATCTGGATCATTCTGTATCAGTGACTTGCCTTCATTATTTACCATACTCCCATTTGTTGTATCTCTGAAAATTTTATCAGTGATGATTTTTTTTCCAGGTTACTGTTAAAAATGTTAAAAAGCATAGGGCCACAAACATACCCAGAGGATCTCACTAGAAACACACTAGTGTGATAATATTCCCCATTTACAATTATATTTTGAGAACCAACAGTTAGCCATCTTCTAACCCATTTAACCTGTGCCATGTTAATTTTATGGCTTTCTAGTTTTTCATCAAAATCATGTTGAATGGTACAGTCAAATTCCTTATAAAAGTCTATTAGATTAACAATAGATAAAAGTCTATTATCTTATCAAACAAGCTTGTAACACATCAAAAAAGGCATCAAGTTTGTTTGACAGAATCTATTTTCCATAATCCCATTTTGATTGGCATTAATTATATTACTCTCCTTTAATAATGAAATCCCATAACTGCTACTCCATTATCTTTCCTGGGATCAATGTCAGACTGACGGGGCTATAATTACCTGTGTCATACTATTTACCCTTTTAAATATTATGCCTCTGCATGACTGTGCATCCAGAGTCATGATCTGGCCCTGACTAAACACTCATAAATTTAACATTTAAATAGACAGTGGTGTTTAGTGATGACGAGGATTTCTCTGCTTCTGAAGTTTATACCGAGACTGTAGATATTTGATGGTAATTGCAAAGCATTTTTATTTTATTTTTTTGATAGTCACTACAGGAGAACATCACAAGTATTTAAAAAAACAGCTTCTCCACTTAGTGTCATCAACTGGCATGGGAGAATTATCAGGCATGGAAACCTGACAGCCTTGATGAGTATTCCTTCAGACTGTGCTTTGTGACTAACATGAACTGTCTTTCTGACTCAGTCAGACAAGAGTGTGGAATCATTTGATCATATTTCAGTATTCCTGGGGTTTTTTTATTTTTATTTTTAAAACATCTAAACTAGGATGTTACTAAAGCTATGAGTGCAATGTGCAGCTTTTAGCGACACGGCTGTGCCGCTACAGCCACCACTAAAAGACACGCAGTGTAGCTACTTCCTGCAGCCCCCATTGTACTGGAGCGGCGACCAGTGGGAGCCGCAATCAGCTGAACCTGCGGATGCAGCAGGAAAACAAATCGGCTGGGCCCGTCAAGGGTGCTTACGCTGGGGGGCAACGTGCCAAGGTTGCCGATCCCTGGCCTAGAAGTAAATACAATTGGGGCCCCAATGTGCTGTACAAACTAATAATAATTTTATCATTTAATCATTCAACCATCTTTCTTGTTCAGAGAAATACGTAGAGACATAATAGAAAACATAATGGAAAAATGCATTGAAGATTGCTTTAATTTTAGTAGGATAATATGATAAACTTATAGTTTCCAGCAACATTATTTTCATTCTCCCTCTTTATTGCTAGGCTTCACTGACATCCTTAAAATGTCTTTAATATTTTATCTATAAGTCAAAAATATCTGGCTGGTAAACACTGTACTAATAACAGAGACTTACATTTTAACTGTTTTGTTCCTCATTTAAACTAAAAAAAAAAGGCATTTTTAAACATCGGCTTTATCACATGGTTTGGAACACACCAGCCTGACAGAGAAGATGGAATGTTTAAGGATGTTTTTCTTCCTTCTGCTTTATCAAATTGAGTACTGCAAGGTTTATTCACTTTTTCTGTTGACTTTGATGAAGACTGCTGATAAGCTTTTTCCCCTTTCAACACTTGGAAGCAACAACAATATATCTTTCCTAATTCAGGGGCTTGTGGTTTCTGATAGCAGGGAGAGAGATAGCGCACTTCAAACAATGTTCCCACCACTCCTGCGGAAACTTTATTGCTTCCACTTCCAGTCACAGCTGTGACAAATGACCTACCAGAAGCTGCCTTTTAATGACAAGTTGACTGAATTAATGGATTGGTTCAACACCATGAGGCCTGGACATTAGAAAGCTTATTATGCACAGGGACCAGCATGAAGAAGATAGCTTTTATTCTTTATTGAAATAGAAATATCTCAAACAGATGGTCCATCATTAATAGATAGAGAAAGATAATTAAAATGAATAAGTATAATAAGGGGAATAAACAGCAGGCTGTATGAATTATGGTGCTCTAATTCCATCGGAACCTTGAGATAGAATTATATCCCTGGCGAAAATTGCCTGATTTGATTTTTATTTCCAGAATCAGACACATTGTACATAGATATAGATATAGAGATAGATAGGTAGATAGATTTTTTACTGCTTAACTATTCGTACTGCTACAGGACTCCATATCTATCTATCTATCTATCTATCTATCTATCTATCTATCTATCTATCTATCTAT
>ML677348.1:41918782-41982930 GCA_007922305.1 Dermatemys mawii
TATCTATCTATCTATCTATCTATCTATCTATCTATCTATCTATCTATTTTCTTTACTGCTTACCTATTTGTACTGCTACAGGACTCCTTAAACTCCTCTGTCTGTTCCCTATTACCTTTTCTTTTTTAATCCCTGGGTCAAAGCCTCTCTCTCCTCTTCCTGCTTTAGACCTGTCTTCATCATCTGTTTTGTTTGGGTTCATTGGAGTTTTAAGTGAAGGCTGAGGTTGCTTTTTAATTGGTGTGAACCTACTTTCTCATTCTTGGAGTTTAACACCATAATCCATGTTTTGTGTTGCTTTAACTTCAAGGCAGCATGTACTATATAAAAGTATCTGCTATAAAATTTAATAGTAACAATACTACTTTCTTAGTACACTAAGTTCTACCCACATATATTCAATGAGCAAACATGAAAATAAACTGAACTAAAGCAGTGAAATCAATTACATAAACACAATCTCAATTAGCCTGTCTTGGGTTATTATCAGTTTATGAAACTATGTCTAGCTAATGCTCTAGGCCATTACTTCTCAAATATTTCCACATTCTGATCCCATGTGTGGAAACAACCAGAAAAAAAAAAAAAGTTTTGGGATCTGCTCTCTCACTCCTCATAAAATAAGAGGGAGACTGCAACCCTCCTGGATCTCTTTGTGACACTCCGATTGAGGAACCAAGCTCAATACAACTCTTTAAGAAATGTTTCAGAAAAAAACAATTGACCCTATAAAGACAGTAAAATACTCGGAATTAACAAAACCAAGCTCCTCCAGATTCAGCCTACTGCCAACATTCAGTCCACACACACAACCCCCCCCCCCCCTTGTCTACACAGACTCCTTGCAGCTTGCCCTAAAGATCAGCATCCTTGATCACTGCCAGAACATGGACTGCAGTAAATTCGAGAATCATGAGCATGCCTTACCTTTAGCCAGGGCCATCCTTTCACACCAAATGGGGGAAGGGATAGCTCAGTGGTTTAAGCATTGGCCTGCTAAATCCATGGCTGTCAGCTCAATCCTTGAGGGGGCCATTGGGTTTGGACAAAAATGGGACTTCTTTCCCTCCCCCCGCTAAACCTCTGGGTTAGTGGGGCTCCCCAAAGTGCTCTCCCCCACAGTTCCTGCCTCCCAGACTCTGGCGTGGGGTGGGGGAGGAGGCCTGGGAGACTGCATAGGGTTCCCAAATGGCTATGGACAGCCCTGCCTTTATCCATCACACAAACACATCTGGGGATAGTCAGTGTGAACATCCTATATTATTCTTTCTTAGTCTTCAGGGCTAAAACAGAAAGAGAGAGGAAGTCTCTGACTTACTCAAGATATAAGCTATGAAAGGCTTGAACCATTATGAATTATGGTTTGGTTATGTTTTATGTGTATAATTTCCAGGATAAGACATTTAATCTCACCACCTCAGGAGAAGACATCATTGGGTTTAAAACAAGGGCCATGTCCCCAAAAAGCATGCTATTCCACTTGAGGCATTTGAGAGCATGGGTGGCTTTCTGCAAAATTTCCAGCATCTTGTTCCTGAAGGCTCTAAGGCCTCTAACCTCCTTACCTGCGGTGGTGAAGCTCAGGCTTCCGTCACCCTGTTCTTGGGTTATGTAGTATTTTTTATTGTCAGAAGGGGATCATGATGCAATGAAGTTTGAGAACCCCAGGACCAGATTGTGCCTTGTAGGCACAGCCTTCAATCCAGGGGCAGCTCTTAATTGTTTGTGTAAGTCTGCAAATTGCTATACTCTTTTATGGCATGCAACATACTTGCTGCACTGGACAGAATATGGAGGAGCAGAACCTTAGCTTCACTTACTTTGCATGTTGTATACCCAATTCCTATTCAGCTTTGGGTTCTGTATCCTTGTGAAGTGATTAAAAAGCTGCCCCTGAACTCACAGAATTGTAGTTCTTTCTCAAACATACAAGTAGAAGGAAGACTTCTTTCTTTGTCTCTGCCCCCCCGACTCCTGCCTACACACCAGGGGTAAGGAGAATAGCTATCTGAAATTTTGGATTGCACTGTGATTTTACCAGCAGCCCTGTGTGTGTATGTAGCATGTACTTGTGCTTACACATGCTCAATTTCCTCCCCTGACACACACTTGCTCCAAGTGGTCCAACCAGGAGTAAATTCTACCATGATACCACAACTACTCAGTTCTGCTGGCCAGTGCATTGTAATGCAGAGCTAAGATTCTACTATTTTCTGCTTATTCCCATATGCAGTATATAGGGATCTTGCCCAAAAGCATAAAGGAGGGTGGGTGTATTTATTCCCACTTATGTCCTTTCATGGCATGCCTATACCAGGCTACAGCACTCTGCTTTTTATAGAATTAATGAACAAATTACAATACAATGCATGCAAATATTTGTATATTTAGGGCCAGGTTCTGTCATTCTTACTCATTGAGTAGCCTTGTGGAAAGCAATACAACTACTTGTGGAATGACATGCTACTTGGTTTAAGTAATGGAAGCAGACACCTGAATTTAATTAACATATATTATACTAAAAGCATATTATCCTCATTTAAACATATTTACTAGTAAGAGGTAAACATGCATATTCCTTTGGAATAATATGCTAAACTGAACAAAACAAGGAACAGTTAACTGCAATTTGCATATTATAAGCATAGCAAGTGTACTTAGCTTTCCATTTGCATATATGGCAAGCATTCATTAAAGAACAAGACAATGCATATTGAAAAAAAAGAAACTTCAGTAGACATCATCAAAATCAGTTAAGCGATTGAGCCATTAAATCACCCTTAACCTCCCCAAAACTTCCCAAAACCATTATCTAGGCACAGATAAGAAATTATTTTCAAAATATAAACTATGCAGTACAAAACAGCCCAACATTTTTAATACAAAGATGTGAAAATACAACTTCCATTCTACAGAAGACAAAAATAATGAATTAAATAAGATAAATCATATTAGAAATCTGATACCTTAATGCGATGCTTTATAGTCCACACAACTGCCGAAAACATTATTTAATTTAACGTATAAGAAGTAAATTAAGTATTTATCTTCATGATAGTACATGTATAATTTTATTAAAGTTCATGTACAACTAAAACAAGAAGAAATGATAATATTTGGACTTGATTTGATCATCATGGCATGGACTTTCTGTGCATGAGTTTACACAGAAAACTGGAGTACTGGAGGTAGATGCAAGTGCCAATAATTACAGCTGTAATTTTAATAAATCATTATGAAGGCTGATGAGTCTGATCCTAAAGTCCTGATTCAGGCAAAACATTCCATACACTTCATTGGAAGACCACATTGGACCAGGACGGTGAACCGGAGCCAGTGGGAGCCACAGTTGGCGAACCAGCAGGTAAACAATTTGACGGAACCCGCTAAGGGTGCTTACCTTGCGGTCCTGCGAGCCAGGGTTGCCGATCCCATCTATAAAGTGTTGTCAGCTAAATCTGCCTTTTGCTGACAAAACAGGGTAGGAGTACACACTACAAAGCTACTTTTGGCAGCAAAAATCTGCTGTTTTGCCCACAAAATAAAACCACCTCAAGGAGAGGCAGAAAGTCTTTTGGGGGCAAAGTTAAAGTGACAAAGCATCAGTGTAGATGCTGCTGTTTGCTTTGTTGACATAGCTGGCTTCCATCAGTATACCACAATCCCTGCCAATGCCGTAACCACTCTATTTTGATCTCTGCTGCTCTGCAGGCCTGTACCCCGCCCCTTTCAAAGCTCTGCTGCTCCATTTTGGGAACAAAGAGCAAATCATTAGTGTGGAATTCTCCTCTTTTGCTCTGCACTAGGAACACAACAGCAGGCAGATTGCTGCTGCAGGGAATGGGGGCTCTGGGCAGAGGAGCGGGAGGAGGAACTGCTGTGCAGGTTTGACATTCTTCAGCATAGAGAACTCACAGAACTGCTCAGGATGCTGCTCCAGGCAGCTGAGGTGTCTATGGGAGAACTGGGAGGAAATCGCAGGCAAGCAGAGTGGACTGCTTCGGGAGAGACTTTTGTGCAGAGCAGAGTCAGGGGCTTATGTGGGAGGTGTGTCCCCCTTTCCCTGCCTCAGGATAGGTTGGTCAGTCTGCTTTCTCCCCGGCCCAAAAACCCACTCTCCTCTCCCCCCCACACACTTCAGTTGAAAAGTGGATGGCAATCTAGTAGGATACACATGGAAGCATGGGACTGAGAAACCTGCATCATGTGACACTGCACCTGCCCCACGAGGCATTGCAAAGCATTCCTGAAGCACCCTGCAGCCAGTTGCACCCCAGTGCACTGCTCTTTGTGTCAGTGCAGGTGCTGCTAGTGTGGATGCTCTGCCAACACCAGAAGTGTGGACAAGGAACAGCGGTTTTAATTAAAGCACTTTAATTACAGTGGTGTAGCTTTTGCCAACAAAACTTTGTAGTGTAGACAAGACCTTAGTCTCCAGAGTTTTCCTATCCCCCTCTTTATGCTATATGCACATGTGGTATACGTTGCTTAATTTACATTTGACAGAGAGATACACATCTTATCTCCTGACTGGAAGAAACCTGTATGTCAGCTCTGCCTGGTTCCAGAGCTTAAAACATAATTCCAGTGTGTATCATAGATAAGTGCTAAGTAAATTCAGGAGTCCTTCCCTGCACCTGCCTCCTTGTCCACTTGACAGCAGATCTTGAACTAAGCTCAACAGCTTCTCCCTGACTCCTCCAGAGTTGCTGCAGCCACTCACCAGATTGGTGTGATTTCTTCCCCCTGTTCTGATTGTGGCCCAGCATTTCAGACAATAGCTCATGCTAGAAGAGTGCCCAGCTTGAAACCCGGAAGGAGATTCACAGTGCCTAGCCACCCTAGATGCAGATGCCATTGTCCGGACATTGAGCTGTGACAGCAAAGAAAGAGAGAGAGCTACATTGTAGACATTGTAGCGTGGATGATACACTGCACGGTTCAGCAGCAGCTTTAACCCATGGAGGCAGCAGGATAGCTGTTTGCTGCCATGGCATCCTGGCCCAGCAAGCAGCAGGGGGCGCTGTCATGGACAAGGAAATTCAGACTTCTGTAGGACTATTTTTCATTAGCCTTACAGAGGCAGGGTATAGGGCTCCTTGGAGCTACAATCATTTCCTTCTATCTCAGCTCTTGTATTTCCTTGTCCAGCCACAAATACAGTTGTTTATGGAATTGGAGATGGGGAATTTCTAAGCCTGTTGGTGATAGTTGTCTGGTAGGAGAGGGAAAGGTTTTGACCCTGGAGATGGGTGTCCTGAGCCAGGGCAGGGGTGGGTGGGAGAAGGACCCAAGCTGTAAAGGCAGGATGAGGAGACATTGCTACATGCAGCTCCACTCTTCATTTTGGGCACCAGCCACCACTGCACATTCTGAAGAATTTAAATTTGAGGCTACAGGGTATTTATCTTTGAACTGAGCCAGGCACAACTCAGACTGATGTATCCTTTTACAGATGAGTAGGAATCTGAAGTCAGTGTAGGCTGAACCTCCCAGTGCAGAGAGAGCATAATGTGCTATAATAGGGGACAATATATCCATCTGTCCATACAGGTATTTGTATGGGCCACATCAGGGATCGGCAACATTGGCACGTGGGACCATAGGGTAAGCAGCCCCCATTGGACTGGGATGGCGAACCGCAGCCAGTGAGTGCTGCAGTTGGCAAAACGCCAGGTAAATAAAGCAGTGGGGCCTGCTAAGGGTGCTTACCCTGCGGCCCCGCGTGCCAACGTTGCCGATCCCTGGGCCACGTCATGATGGTATATGAACATTTTCTAAGTTTCTAAAGATAAAAATAAAAATATCAAAGTCTCTCTTCCTTCTCAGCCTGCATTATAAATTATTTTAGTAGTTTTTTGTTTGTTTGTTTATTTCATCCTCTTTTACCCCATGCAGCTTTAGGAACAAATATTACAAATGCCATGTATAGATGGATAGCAATTCAGAGGCATCCAGTCTAGATAGAGTTGTCTGGGCACCTCTCTTTTCCAAGCATAGTATCAGACAGAAGAGGCACCATCTTCAATTAACTTGGATGGACTTTGAGGACTAATTAATTCCACTCACTTTATTCAATTAATGGGGTACCTCATGCTGTGAGGAGTCCCACTGATTTAGTGGGTCAGATGATGATCTGGATTTCCTGGCCATGCCAGGGCCCAAAGGGGAATAAAGCCACCATCCATGCCCCTGCACAGCCTCTCTACACCATGGTTTCAGGCCTATAAAGATAAATGAACACATTACACACACATTTTTCCCACACTTGCCCCAAGCAGGTAGCTAGAGAGGGATAATGTGTAGAGTTAGGGTGACCGGACAGCAAGTGTGAAAAATCAAGATGGGGTGAGGGGTGGTGGTAATAGGAGCCTATGTAAGAAAAAGACCAAAAAAGGGGGATTGTTGCTATAAAATCAGGACATCAGGTCACTCTATGTAAAGTATCTATCATCATGTAAAGATGTGTGTGTGACTGCAGAGAACAAAGGTCATCCTCCATTTTGGAATGTGGGAATCTATAGGGAGAGATAGTCAGCACCAGTCTCTGGTTACTGTTGGGTTAGAATCATGTAATGTTTAAATAAAAATAGCATACATGATAAATACAAACTCACCATGCTGTAATGTTTAGAAGAATACAAGATTACAAGAGAGTGGAGAGCCTTCCCATCACCTACCATCCCCCAGTGCTCTGGAGCAAGAAGGGAGGAGGGAGAGATTGCATTGCTCTCAGTCATAATTCATTTGTGGTGACACAGCAGCTATATGCCACTCCTTACATGGGTCAGATCATCCTGGTACAATCCAGGACTCCTCACCATCAGTGAAGATGGCACAATTGCGCCGTGATTCCTGAGACAATATACAATGAAGATCTGGTCATTTAGATGACCACATCTATATTTCTTAAAGCAGGAATTCTCAAAGTTCATGGCACCGTGAATCCCTCCTGATAACAAATATTACTACATGATCCCAGGAGGGTGGACTGAAGCTTGAGTCTGCCCAGTCTCCACCACCCCTGGCAGGGGAGCCAAAGCCAAAAGCCCGAGCCACATCAAACAGGCTGAAGCTCTCAGGCACTGGGTTTCAGGCTTCAGCTTCGGCCCTGGGCGGTGAGGCTAAAGTTTTGGCCCTGGGCCTTAGCAAGTCTAATGCAAGCCCTGGCAACCTCATTACAATGGGGTTGCGACCCATTTTGGGGTTCTGGCCCACCGTTTGAGAATTGCTATCTTAAAGAATAAAAATATCAAGAGCAATTTACTTTTTCTAATATGGCCCCGAAAGATATCTATAAAGTCCAAATGCAATTATGGAGCTTAGCATATTGTAAAGCAGGTAACAGTAACAGTTTATTTTTTTAATAGTTTCAAAGAGACTTTATGTTTGTTCAGTTATTTCCCTCGTTTTTATTTTTGTTTCTTATACAAGTGTACCAGAATAAATTATTTTAATCTCTTTATTTTAATTTAGAAAGGCACTTAATATAATCGCACAAGAGTGTAGTGCTTTTTTTAAATCCCTTGGAGCTTGTTTTGTCTGCATATATTTACTGAAAATGAAAGAAGAAGATTTCCCTCACAGATGATGACAAAAAGACATCCAGCTGGAACTGAGACAGCCCTCGAGTTCTCTGCTGCTTTGTGTCTGTAGTCTAAATGTCAATCAAAAACAATTTAACTAATTGGATTTTAATAGTAGACCCAATCTAAGTCAGCCCTTTGCCTTGTGGTGAGTTGAGATTCGAAGGTGTTATCACCACTGGGTAGGAGACAGATTGCATCTGATGGGTTAAGAAGCAATTTATTTATTTTTAATCATTTAGATATAAGGAAAGAACAAATGAAAGCTCAGAATGGAATGGTTTTGTGTAGCTACAAGATATATGAATTCTGGAGGATCCAAGAGAAAAACAGCCACAGATATAAAACCATTAGTTATCACAAAGATTTCCAAACAGTCAGGGCTAATTTGTCATTGCCTCTGCACAGGTAAATCACCAGGGTGGAAAAGGGCACAGAAATAATCTTTCCCTCTACCCTGGTATAAAAGAACTGTAGTCTGCTAGTATGAAGACCTAATGCTTTCGAACTCTTAGGCCGTTTGGCCAGCCAATGAAACAGCCGTGCTGGTGGCTGAAGATGGGTGCTGAGGAAGCCTATTTTTCACCTTTCCAAAAGAAGATGTAGGTGCTGTTCCCCAGCATGCTTCCACCAATCTCTGTAAAGGATTATGTCTGCATTTGTCTTGTGCAGACAGAATGCCTTGGAGAGACACTGGTAGAATGTTACAGATGCGTACACCCTACCCAATATCATATTAGCGCTCCTGATCAACAATGAAGACCCTGTAAATAGCCATAAAATGTGCATGTTGCCACTAATAGAGATTATATGAGGAATAGTTTATCTTTGTTTTATCTAATACTTGTCAAGTATGCTCCAATCAATACTCTCTGGGTGCATTTGCAGCACTTTTCTGTATCAGAAAATTTAAAAATGTGGTGTATTGAAAACTCTGTTAAAGTTGTAGGCTGTCACTTTACATTTCAGGGTTTTTCTTCCTGTTCTTGCCACTTGCAGGTTAGGAAATTCTATAGAGAAGTGTGTGAATGGGGCATATCAGGAGTCTATAGACAGCTTGCCTAGAGTCAGCTAGGGTGAGCTGTGCCTCTCTGATTTTTGAAGAGCAGCCTTCCTCATCATTCTGTTTTTGGATTCCTGTGGGTTATCGTTCGAATTCTAAGAAATAATGTAGCATTATGTTACAATCTAGCAGCAACAGTATTTAAGTTTGTATGCTGTGAACATAACAAAAACAAAATATATATTTTTAAAAGTAAAACAGACCTCCCTGGTTGACAAGGGAAATTCATCCTGCTCATGCAGCCTGCCGCTGAGGAGATTTAGCAATTAATTATCAATATGCAGTGATGCCCTCCTAGTCAAGAGAGGAGACAGTACTACAGCCACTTCTAGACCTTTCCTCATACCCACTAGCATCACATTTAACTTGTCTAGATTTGAATGATGAGAAAATGGCTCACAAGATCCCCATCTTGATTAGATAAGGTGTGGCATATTTTCAGTTGTTTCAATTCCAAATTACACTGCCTTTTTTCATCTCACAGTTTTACAAGGTTTAATTTTTCCCCCATAACATATTCAAAAAGATAGCTTCTCTGAAGTAAGTAAAGATACTTATATATCATAAGAGGTTCAAGGTGACAGTGTTTTTATAACGAAGTAGTAAAGGAAACCATTTATAAAAAGAAATAGCCCTGCATATCTAAATTCACAATTATTGTTAGTTATCCTAAGAGAACTGTGTATTAAAGCCAAGAGAGCCTGATTCTAAATCAAATGAAATGATGACCTGATTAGACAAAGACTTCTGCTTACACAAGCATAATTATAATTTTTTTCTATATCATGTAAAAAGTTGGCTTCAAAGAGAGTTATTGCAACTGCTTTTCCAACAAATAAAAGGGTGTGATTCAACAAAAAGTTATGGCACAGTAGAACTGCCAAAAGTTCAGTGCAGAACCCAGACATAAGTTTCTTCATTGAATCAGGCCCGAAGTTCCTCATAAAAAAATGTTCTGTTGTTTTGCTATATTCTCTCTCTAAATCTGTGAAATTGAAACATTCCACCTTCACAGCATAGAGCAATAATTAAGGTAAAATGAGGATGAGTGGAATGCTCAGGAAAAGCAAGATAATTTACTTATACATGTAAAAGTCTTCAAATTGTGCTCCTTTCATTCATCCAGCTGCTTACTGGGAAATATTCAAATGTACTTTACCAGCTAATGCAAATCAGTATTAAAGGTGTTGGTTAACATTTTTGAAGGAGTTGTTGAGAACCATTTGTAGCTAGTATCCCTTTGAGACAATGAAGTAGGGAGTATTATTAAAATCATATTAATTACTTTGACTGTGTTGCACTTCATTTTAAAGAAGATAGCCGGAATATCAGGTAGTAAAGTATATCTTTTGAAAATAAATGGCAATAAAATATTTTGCTGTTCCATCCTTAAGTATCCTAATTATATCCACAACTGATGATGTTTAGGAATGTGGCATTTGTGAAAATGATGTGCAAAAACAACAAGTCAAATTCATGTAAAAAAGAAAGACTGTTTATACAATTATAGTAGGAGAAAAGAAATGGCAATACTAGATCAGACCTGTGTTCCATCTAGTCCCTGAAAATGGACAGTACAAGATGCTTCAAAGCAAGGTGCAAGAACCCCCAGAGTGGACAACTAGGCAACAACATATCAACAGGGGAAATTTCATTCTAACCTCTTTCAGTTAGCAGTTTGCTTATGCACTGAAACATCAGTGTTTATATCCCACTTAACTGTTATTACCCTCTCTAATGTAATTGGATGTTCTTGTTATCTATATAAATGCCTACTCTTTTTTGAATCCTACTAAGTATAATGCATATGCTTTTATACTACAGTATTGCATTTTGCTAAGTAAAGAGGATGGAATTTTGTACATCTGCAGAGAGCAGAGCAGTGAGCCTGACTAAGGCTATGTTTGTACTGGATTCAAGGTGTGCTTTGCAGCTTGGGTAAGCATGCACACACTAGTTGTAATCTATTTGAGCATGACTTAAAGTAGCAGTGAAGACACAGTGACACAGGTTTCAGTTTGAGCTAGCAATGCCAGTATGTACCAATGCGGGTTTGTTCAGCTTGCACTGAAGCCTGTATCCCCATTTCTTCTGGATATTTTTAATCATGTTATCTAGATTAAAGCCCTTTCAGGTATGTCTACCCAACTTATCAATCACTCCTTTGATTGCAGTGTCAACATAGCTTGAAAGTACCCAGATAAATTCAGAAGAAGGGTGTTTTGAGTTATTGAGCATGCTTAAGTTACTGCTTGAAGCCACTATAACAGCCTCCATTAATTGAAGTTCTATATATCTCAATCTGTACTCAGCACAGAGAGTGAACCAATCAGAGCTGGTTGTGAAGAGGAAAAATGTTATAGAGAGATGTTGATGGAAGTTCCTATGTGATTTGTCAGAGTGACGGAAGGCCAGAGCTGAGTCTCCAAACCTGTTATAATTGGGCTAAAGGCAAGACTCCTAGCAGAACAGAGAAACTAAGGAGATGGAATCCACTATTTAAAACATTTCTAAAAGAATTCATAGACCGGATGTTCCCCTTCTGTTTCCTGCAAAAGTAGAAATCTTTGGCTGTGGTCAGAGGGATACTGGAATTCTATTTCATTTTGTAAAGTTTCAGGTGATTATAGTATTTCCTAGAATACGTGATGAGGAAAGCATCTTCTGAGAAAATCAGGGGAAAAAGCCTGTGTGATCACCCTTATATGTGTATGTGTGCAAAATAAAGGTCATGCTGAAACTCTTCTCCTGTGGTTTAGAAGTTGTAAGTCATATTTCTGTTCCAAGAACATTCAATATACAAGTGTCAGGAGTGTGAAAGACGAGGTGGGTCAGGTAATATCTTTTATTGGACCAACTTCTATAGGCAAGTTACAGAGCAATTCTTCAGCTCTACGTGAAAGAAGTGTGAAAGTCTGTATAGGAAAGATGGCACCAGTACTCTTGATCTGGCAGCATGGTTTAAAAAAGTATACTCAATATATGCTAAATAAAATGTTTTAAATGTTGTTGTGGGCTTGTGTACATTAAGGGAGGAATTTTCAAGCGCACTTAGCAGTGGCCTAACTCTGCTCCCATTGAAGCCAATAATAATATTCTCAGAATAGAGTTAGGCCTATGTCCCATGCATTTGAAAATCCTACCCTCAATGTGAATGTATGTGTGTGCTTTTTCTCACTTTCATGGTGACTGGTAGTTATGAATAAAATTTTAATCTAGTAGTTAAATGCAATGCACTAGGTTTGACTCTTTGTCATGTTTTCTGAAAAGAAAGAACTTTAGCCCGTGCTTCAGCAGAGTTAAGCTGAGCTGCTGGATCAAGGCTCTAATAGTAGCTGAACATAATTTGCCCCTTCATCCCAGTTACATAATGCTTTTGACTTTAATAATGTATTGTGGTAGTGTGTTCCACAGGTTAATCATACATTTTGTACAAAACACACTTCTTTTATCACATTTAAATAGGTTACTTTTGCATTTAATGAATGTTCCCCTTCTAGAATTATGTGAAAACATAAATGGAAACCAGTGGGAAAGAATAAATCAAGAATAATTCAAGGTTTGGAAATCTGCCTTACAGTGAGAGATTAAAAATATTCAAACCATTTAGATTATCAAATTAAATTACAATACAAATTAAAAGGTGACTATATAACAAGATATAATTGCTTACATGGCAAGAAGATTTCTGATAGTAGAAATCTCTGTAGTTTAATAGAATGGAAATAATTCACATATTTTTCACAGTGTGAGTTATACCATTGGAACAACTTCCCCAGGAATGTAGTGGATTCTCCATCATTTCAAGTTTTTAAATCAAGATTGGATCAAGAAATACGTTCTCTAACTTCAGCCTTTGATGAAGGATTCACCTGAAAATATTCTATCTCCTGAGTTATATAGAACATCAGACCAGATGATCAAAATGGTTCCTTCTGCCCTTAAATCCATCCATCTATGCACCTTCTTAATGCCATTCATTATTTTATATACCTCTCACATTTCCCCTTTTATTTATTAATTTATTTATTTATTTTTATATAAATATTATATTTTTATATATTTATTTTTATTTTTATATCCCTAAACTAAACAGCAAAAATGTAAGTGCACTTTTGCCTCTGCAGTCTGGTCAGATAGCACTTGGTCTGGGAGGTAGAGCTAAGAGAAGAGAGGCTTAAAGGCATTGTTGTACTCCCTTTCTCCTTGGCGCAGACAATAATTAAACTCATTTAAACAATAATTTCAAGATGAAATTGTGCAAGGCAATATGAACCATGTGTGAATTCTGATTGATCACATGCATATTAAATGTATCTATTACATTGGAGTGTTTAAATATCTCAGCCACACTTAAAATATACTAACTGGCCTGTGTTAACAACTTCAAAATATCTTTTTCTCAAAAGTTATTTTAGGACATATGTTAAACATTCATGTATTGCCCCATCATTCCTCAGAAGCTGTGGCTAATGCAGCAATTACTGAGTAGGAACTGTACACAACCCCTTCCTCAGCTTTACAAGGGCTCCAAAGCTCTTTCAGGTGGGGGAATCTATAGCAGAGCAGCTCCAGTTATGCTGTATTGCCAGCAAGTTATGAAGCCAGTACAGAGACACATCTCTGTACTCTAGTGGACCCCAAGAGATGAGAGGTTTCAGTGCCAAACGTTGCTTACCTCAAGCACTCAGAGGGGAAATTACCTTTCCCCCCCAATGATTTTTGGGGAGATCCATGAACACAATAGATAATAAGAACAATAAGTAATCAAACCAAATAACTGTAAACAATCCATAAACATAAAATGATTCAGCTAATTACTTCAGAGAAAAACAGGATTTGTTTGCAAGCAATGTGCTAACCAAAAAGGGGCTAATTTATTAATCAATAAGGTCCATAGTGAATGGTTCACCAGTGCTGAACATAAAAAAGTATAAAAACCTGTTCACTGTCAAACTGGCTACGCAGAGCTAAAAGGAGTAAAAAGTGATAAACATTTCTTATTGGCAGCAAAATATCTGAATATTAACCTGAATACAGCTGTGATGACAGACCTTTTGTCTGACACACCAGAGACGGAACCTGGGACTTCCAGAGCTAAAAACATAAGCTGCTACAGTTTAAGAGAAAGAATCAAGTATAACAGACTCATGTACTCTATGCCTGATCTGGAGCAGGAAACATGTGGTACACATTCACTATTGGCTTAAATACACACAGAGAGCAAATTAATTGATAGGAAGGTGCTGCTGCTGTTCCAGTTTAGTTATGTTGGAGTTTTTTCTTGAAGTATATTTATAAATTATGACAAGGGTGCCTAGAGCATATGGATAGATGCCTCTTTTTTTGTGTGTATAAATCCAAGTAAACAAAATCATAACAGTCACTTTTTGATCACAAATGTACTCCAACTCAAGAGATGAAGTACAGTAAGGGTATGGGATTTTACAGCTCAAAAATCATTTCACAGGGAGTCTGAGAGTGAGAGTTCAGATAATGAATTCTGTACAAAGATACTGGTATTGTACAATTGTCAGTCCCTGCCACGCATGACCCATGTATGAGAAAACCAAGTGAACCATGAGGGAAGCAGGTTAAAAAATAACATGACTTATTATATATAGATAATGATAGTCAGATAGTTTGGAACCTCACTTAGGCTGACATGCATTTGCATAAAATGCTCAGTAAAGAATTGCAAGTACTTTTTAAAAAATCAGTCTAATTTATGTATAATTCTTGAACAGAAAAAGTACTATATTGAATAAATTGTTCACTCGGCTCTAATTACCATTAAGGATCTGTGAGAGAATAATAGGATTGCCCTGGTTGGGGCCACTTTGGTGAGGGAGCAGCTGGCAAAGATAGAATCTGTGAATTTGTGAGCTGAAATATTAAGATCTATGAGTCATGTAGGATTACAGTTTTCAGGCTTCTAGAGTTGGGTATTATTGTGAGTTGAAAAGCTAAGAGACGTTACATTGTGAATTGGTGGGATATGATTTCTATAGGAAGTCAAAGAGATGAAAAGGATTCTAACTGGACAGACAGCCATTTTTAGTGGACCATTTTTGTATCTCTACATATTTATTTAAAATAGTTCCAGCCAAGACAGACTAGTATTTCATTGTTGTTAGCATCTGCTCCCTACAGACAATATATATCGGATCTTGCACGTTTTGCTTAATAAAATTCCATCAAAATTCCACAGTATATTTTTACAGAGAAGACCCCCCCAACAAAAATACAATACAATAATTCAAATATGTTATTCACAAGACATTGACATGAATATTTTTAAATTAGTCATAATGTATCACTTAATTCATTAAAATACATTTGCATACTTGATGCCATATGCATTATTCCAGTTATCTGATGAAATACTTGTGGGCACATCGACTTAAATTTTCATGTTTGTAAATAGAAAAGATGAAAATCATTGTTGCAGTCATATGAAATGAGCCCAGAGAGCACTGATGTGTCATATTAAAACTATAAAACAATCTATAAGCTATTTTATTTCTGGCTTTTTAACAAAATAAGCCAAATTAAGAATTAATTGACTGCTTGTAATCTAAATTCCATGACAATATGAGAATCACTAGCTTCAGATTGTTTAAATGGAAAATATTGATAAAATAGAGGCTATAAATGAAAGATAATACTGGAAATAATACTTTTGTTTTTAAAGTGGCTTACTTTCTTTTCTCTCTCTCTCTCTTTCTGGTCCACTATGCTAATCAGGGCACTCGATAACAGAAATCAAAACAACTGAAAAAATGTCTTGAATGAAAAGCAAGAGCCATATAACAATCTTATGATCCTATGTAATGGGGCGGATCCTAAGCTGGTGTAGATCAGCATAGATATATTGAAGTCGATGGAGCTGTGAATCTGACCCAAATAATTTTAATTTTGATAGAGATTGTTTGCTTGCTTTAGGAAAGCTATTGTGGATGTACTGTACATATTTCAACTGTTTGCTATTAATTTTAGCTACCATCAGGTGGATGACCAAGCTTTAAGCAGTTATTTGAAATACCTTTTCTGTAAAATGGTGCTTCTGAGAAGGGTGTTACAACACCAAAAACACTTCTTAACTGATATAGCGAATTTATTCCCAGAAACACTGCCCCCAAAATGTAGTATTTCCAGGAACAACATGTTTTGACAAAGCTATTAGAGGATCTGAAGAAATAATTCATAATTGTCCATTGAATAATTGCTCAGTAAATTAAATCACTTATTCTAGTCTCAGCATATCCATGAGCTGATCTAGATATCCACAAGTGTAATTGGCATTTGAATGTATCTGATTATTATTATTATTAATATTTTTTCTCGATTTTTTTACTCTGTCGATTGAACTGCTAGCTCTGAGTGTTTGATAGTTACTGTTTGAAATTAAAGAGGTGCTGGTTTGTTGTGATTGGTCAGATAAGTAAATCATGTTAGACCAGATCCTCAGCTGGCATAAACATTATATTTAATTCTCCTTCAGAGAGGTAGTAATTTAGGGAGAAGTGGCAGAGAAAAAGAAGTAGGTAATTATAGAAAATGCAGACTTTCCCAAGCATGATTCCTAGTCAGAAGTAGGATGCTGTAAGATTCAGAGGCTGTGTATAGTGTTAAATTTAAATGTTCTATGATCATATTCAGACAAAGCAATTGCCAGCCTTGTTCTAGTTCTGAATAGTGCCATCAGATCCTAGGGCTGAGCTACACTAAGGAGGGATGGGGAGGTGTGTAGGGGGGAGTTGACCTAAGATACTCAGCTTCAGCTATGGAGACTTGAAGCTACGTTTCACACAGACAAGAGTCCTAACCACCAGACCCCACATGTACTTTCCCCAGAAGCTTAGGGTTTGTTCTAAAAACAGATATCTGGACACAGTTCTGTTGTTTGTGAAAATAGGTTTTGGTTTTGTTCCAAACTTGAACAAAAACAAATTTTGAAACCTCAAAAGACAGTGTGAATGGAATTGCCTTCTTCCACTCAGTTCTGTTCTTTATTGCCTGGTCCCATTGACTGTCTTGTTAGGATGTGCACTACTCACACAGGGCGATATTCATTCTTTAGAGGGCTAGTACAGGTCCTATGCAACTCCTAAGACCTCAGCATAGATTCTAAGTGGTTTATGAGCCTTGAGCCGGTCATGGACAGGTTCAAATTTCACCATTAGAATATTTTGACATGTTAGAGTCCAGAATAAGATAATCTAACTTTAAAGCAACAATAGCAGCAATACTGTACTTCATCATCCAACTGCTGTTGGATGGCGGTAGGGCAGGAAGCCTGCTCCTCAAACATTTTTCTTAATATTTTAGATGAGTAGGAGAAAAAAAAGGCTTAAAAATCTTTCTGATAAATTTGTCTGGTATTCATCATATCATTTATTGAATAAATGATATTCAAGTAGCTTGCCTTGACTCTGTGTGTTGGCGGGGTGGGGGTGGAGGGATGAAATATCCCGAGGCCTGACTTGGAGTATTTGAACCACCTTGTGACTAACTCTGAGCTACTAGAGCACTATGACAATGACTATGATTTGTTTGCAAGATATTCAGCGGTTTCAGCCAACCTAATGGTTGCATCAGCTTTTTCTAGTTACAGGTTTATACAGCAAATAAACACAGTGTGTGTTTTCTTCTAGATCTCTGGAATCAGTGTGAGTTGATTCATTTGCTGATCTTAGAATTGCTTCATTTGTCTGATGCTAAGTCAGTTCTAGTAAAGTAGTATTCTGAGAGATATAGTAGTTGTGAAACTTTTTAGTCATAGACATAACTATTGTATACCTATGACCATTTTCAGTTGATAATGTCTTTGAGATTGCAAAGAATTGGGATATTTTAAAGGTCCTTCTGGGTTCTCTATTAACTTTCCAGCATGCACATAACCCAAATTCATTGGTGGGATTGATTAAAAAGATTCATTTTCAGCACAGCAAGTAGTGAATTCAACATTGAAGAATAAATAAATAAATAAATAAATAAATAAATAAGAAAAAAGGGTGGGTGAGGCCAAAGTTGTTTCTTTCCCTTCACTTACAGTTCCTCCAGTGTCTGTGGTCAGTGATAAATCTGTCCTCTTTCATTATTGTCTTCCTCTTAACTTGATTTAGAGATTACATCTAAGGAGAAATTTCTAATTGAAAAGTGTTTGTTCATGACATGGCCTAATATTAGTGTTGTGTTCAATGATAATGTCCCTAATAGCAGCAAAAAAACATTCTATAGGCCCAGTTCTGAAATCAGTGGGGAAGGGCTACATCATTAAATGTTCACAGTATTTCATGTATGGTATTAAAAAGAAAGGCAGCCACAAGGGCTCAGCGAATCTATGCCCACCTCCACAGAACTTTTGTAGCTTATTTTAAAAATGTTTTCTGAGATAACTTTTTTCTACTTGTGTACAGATGTGTTACAGACGTAGGAGAACACTTCAACCTTCCTGGACGTACAATAGCAGATTTTAAGACAGCCATATTGCAGCAAAAAATCTTCAAGACCAGACTTCAAAGAGAAACTGCTGAGCTCCAGTTCATCTGGAAATTCGACACCTTCAGGTCTGGACTTAACATTGACTGTGAATGGCTCACCAATTACAAAAGCAGTTTCTCCTCCCTGGGTATTCACACCTCCAGATCAGCTGCTGGAAGTGGGCCTCACTCCCCACCCCCCCACAACCCCGACTGAATTTACCTTGCTTTCTTGTCTGCATATTTATACCTACCTCTGGAGATTTCCACAACATTCATCTGATGAAGTGGGTCTTAGCCCACGAAAGCTCATGATCCCTAAGATCTGTTAGTCTATAAGGTGCTACAAGACTCTTTGTCACTTTTGCAGATCCAGAGTAACACGGCTACCCCTCTGATACTTTCCCTAATGGAACAATGGTGGTTCTAGACAAAACATATGAAATTAGGAGGGTGGTAACGCCAGTCTAAGGAAGCTGAGTCCAGGAGGTGATTGTTTTCCACAGATCTGTAACTTGTGCTTTTTCAGAGTATAGCATGTATATTTAAGACATTACTTTGTTCAGCCTGTTGCCTTGCTTTACTGCCACGCTCTCAGTGAAGGGGCTAACTAGAAACTACAGATCCCACAATCAGGGGATCTCAGTTGGGGAGGAGGCATAAGGAGGAAAGAACTGTTCTATACACTGAAGGGCTCAGGAGGCCTGAGGCACTGGTTCCAGGGTCTAGGCAGCCACACTGCAGGGTCCCCGTGCTCAGGAGGGATGTGAGATACCAGGAATGTACTTGGTTGGATCCAAAGGTAGAAGTGATCACTCACTACTCTGAGACAGAGGACTTAGCAGCATGTATGAGTCAGTGGTTGAATTCCATCACAGAATTGAAAGAGCAGGACTAGAACTGGCAGTGACAATTACTAATATTTCCTATAAATAATGTATTTCCACATAAAGTATATGCTGATATATGTTATGTGGCAGTGTACTTTTACTCCAGTTTAGATCCTGTAATAGTGATTCTCAAACTATTTTCACCAGGGATCATACCTTAACTGAGAATTAGACTCATGGACATCTCCCCCATGATTTGCGACTGTGTGTCACAGCTCCCAATTGTTCAGTCATAACATTTGTGTGGCACTGACAGAAATCAGTTATGGAAGGATAATGTTTTAAAAGCATTTATGGGCCAGATCCTCAACCAGTGTAAATCAGAGTAGGTGCACTCTCTTCAATTTAAATAAACTAACTCATAACAGTTCAGAATATGCCCCAATGTATTTTTGTCTTTAGTATGAGAATATTTGTCTGTTTTTAAGAGAGATAATCAGGCCATCTACTTTTATTTTTTCAAATCTTCTCCCTCTCCCATGTGTTTTGATTCTTTTACTGAATGTAACCAGACAGCTCCCTACTCATTATCATCAGGTGCTCTGAGAACCAACATAGTAGACTAGTTTGGGAACTCTTGTGCTACAACATTATCAGATGCAGTGATCTCGATTAAAAAGTCACCTTTTTCCAACTGTTACTACAGCATGGTATCTGACATACCACCATACATCCCTGTACTTCATATTTATATTCTTCTAGAGATTTCATGTTTTCTTGTTATTCCAGCCCCTTGGGTACTACTGGATAGACTGCTGGTCTTGATGTATCTCAGGGGGAAAAGTGAAGGGAACTGACATATTAGAGTATGTGCTACTCATGCCTCAACTTGCAATGGTAGGGGGAAAAAATAAGAGCTGGATGAATAAAAATAGAGAGTTTGGTTTGCTGTAATTTGCTGAGTCACCATTTTTTGATAGTAGCTGCTAGGTAGTTGTGAAAATATTTGTGCTTCTCAGCTAGTAGCACAAATAATTATCCATCTTAAAAAATTGTATGGCCAGATGTACTATTTGCTAGTCCTGTTTTTATAAATGTTTAGTTAAGGAGCAAAAACAAGACAATGAGACTTACACACTCACTCAAGGAATATGGATGGCAGAAGTAATCAAATAGAGAACTCATGAACAACCCATAGGCTGAAATCTGTTTGAGTAAACTATTCAGCAAATACTTAACAAGTAACAAATACACTCTCAGAAATTGGGACCTGTCCATGTACAGCAGGGATCGGCAACACTGGACGCAGGACCACAAGGTAAGCACCCTTAGTGGGCCCTGCCGGTTTGTTTACCTGGCGGTTCACCGATTGCAGCTCCCACTGGCCGCAGTTCGCTGTCCCGGTCCAACGGAGGCTGCAGGAAGCAGTGGCCAACACCGCACCACTTCCCGCAGCCCCCTTTGGACTGGGACAGCGAACCGTGGCCAGTGGGAGCTGCGGTCAGCAAAACGACAAGTAAACAAACCAACGGGGCCTGCTGAGGGTGCTTACCCTGTGGTCCCACGTGCCAAGGTTCCCGATCCCTGATGTACAGTATAAAATGCTAAATTCAGAATAAATGTTCTTTGCAAAGAATAATTTTATCAAAAATGTTTCCTGATGTTATGTCTCATAGACATTTGGCATTCCTAAATAGTGAGAAGCCCTTTGCAAGACGTTGAAGCACTCCAGACATAACCAGAACTTACTTCATTCTTGGATGAGCCATTATTGTTTAGCTGGATGGTGCGTCCTTGGACATTGGAAAAAGAGCCATTGCCTCTTTTTCACTTTTCTGCCATCAGAAGCCCAGGTCAAATCTGTTGAAGTCAATGGGAAGGCTCCCATCAACTTCACGGTCAGTCTCATAGTGACTGATTCCTTAAGCACTGCCAACTGTTGTCAAGAAAGGCATTGCTCCCACTTATAGCTCTTTTTAACTTATGATAGAAAGACAGTGACACCATAGCAGTGAATGTGTGCCTAGATCTGTTATTATCTAGTGGATTAATGGAAAGCCACTAAGGCACCAAAAGGACATTTTCTATTTATTAGAGAAGTGAAAAATGTGGGGAGTGGGGGGGAAGAGAGAAAGAAGACAGACATTATACAAAGAACCCCTGCTGACTTTGTAGTATTATCAAGTAGTAGTATCATGTATCAT
The DNA here is from genome assembly GCA_007922305.1 of Dermatemys mawii. Classification (NCBI taxonomy): domain Eukaryota; kingdom Metazoa; phylum Chordata; order Testudines; family Dermatemydidae; genus Dermatemys; species Dermatemys mawii. The sequence continues at coordinate 41,939,951 of ML677348.1, forward strand.
GTGCTGCCAGTGACCCTTTTAGGGGAACTCCACTATGACTTTGTAGATGTATTGAATGGTTGTGTGTTGAATATACTTTGTTCTTATTTACAGGTTTTTAATCACCTGTTTCGTCAAGTAACCCCAGCTTCAGTCTCAAGAATTTGAAATGTTTTATCTATTATTTTCCACTCCAGCATGGCCAGCCAAAGAATTCTTGTGATTCAACAATTCTGTTCTGAAAAGTATTTGACCAATTTTGTGCCATGACAATGGATTTCTTCCCAAAATATCTCTCTTGAGCAAAATCTTCAAGACAGTGGTTGTTTTTTAAGATTTAATTGCTAATAAAGTTGAACCCTCATGCATTTATTTTAAAAAGGAAATGTCATATTTCAAATATTAATGTATGCAACAGTTGATTTGTAAACAAGTAGAAGTAGATCATTCTACCTGATTGAATTCCAAATATTTGAGGAAAGTTTGTAGAATATTTAATGTTTCACGCTTAACTGGGCGAGCAGTTTTGAAATATTATGACAACATAACTCTCTAATTATTTTAATATAAATATAACAAACATAAAATCAAAGAGGAGTCTTTGTGGAACCTTAGAAACAAATGTATTTGGGCATAAGCTTTTGTGGGCTAAAACCCACTTCAGAAACATGGAGTGGAAAATACAGTAGCAGATATAAATACACAGCACATGAAAAGATGAGAGTTGCCTTACCAAGTTGGGGGTCAGTGCTAACAAGCCAATGTGAAATCACTTTTGTAGTGCTAATGAGGCCAATGTAATCAAGGTGGCCCATTTCAAAAGGTTGACAAGAAGGTGTGAGTATCAGCCTGGGGAAATTAGTTTTTGTAGTGACCCATCCACTCCCAGTCTTTATTCAGACCTAATTTGTTGGTGTCCAGTTTGCAAATTAATTCCAGTTCTGCAGTTTCTTGTTGGAGTCTATTTCTGGAGTATTTGTTGTTGAAGAACTGCCACTTTTAAGTGTCATTGACTGCCCAGGGAGATTGAAGTGTTCTCCTACTGGTTTTTGAAGTTATAATTCTTGATGTCAGGTTACATCAGCCACACCATCGGGTTCAGTCACATCTACCAATGTGATATATGCCATCATGTGCCAGCAATACCCCTCTGCCAGGTACATTGGCCAAATTGGACAGTCTCTACGCAAAGGAAAAAATGGACACAAATCTGACATCAAGAATTATAACATTAAAAATGAGTGGGAGAACAAACATGAGGGCTAGAAACATTTTTTAAAAAATGTAGAAGCAGTGGACTGCAGCACAATTACTCCCTCCCTGCCTTCCTTCTGTTGGAACAGACACAAATATATATTTTCATGATCTGAAACCAGGAAACAGTAAGAATCTCAAGACCACTCCTATGAAAGTTCTAAGCTAAAGGGGGTTTGAACTTCCAGCCCTTTAGAATGATATTATCACATACCAAATGCTGTTCTGAAATTTTGTGGTTCATACACTATTATGTAATAACACAATGACCATAAGATCCATATTTAATCATTGTAATACAAAGAAAAACTGTCTTTTATCCCTTAGAAACAAGTGATCATTTCTGAAAGCAAAGTACTGGGTGGAATAAACACTGTATATTATAACCACACATGGATCTACTTCTGTCTTGTTTTTTTCCTTAATATTTTATTAACATAATATGCATGAAAATAATACAGAATCCTGACCTGAAATAAACATGTTAATTCCAGTTCTCAACAGAGGTTGTAATTCAGACAATTTTACCCTGATCCTTCAAACAATACCACACACACTTAAGCTTTACTCATATAAATAGCCCTTTTAGTAACTAAGGCCTCCAAATGATCAGTTATTCTATTTAAGAGTTACTGAGACACCAAGGCTGCTTAGAAAAGCTAGGACAGAAGACTGAGAGACAAACAACCACATAACCCTCAAGTTCTAATGACAAGATTTCTTCAGACTGTCTAAGGAAAACTCAAAGTTGCTGCAGTCCTTGGCAAGAGTCTAATGCTGGTGTAACTAAAGATATTTCCTTTTCCTCTTTCCCGTGAATGAATGAATATATTAAAATTGTAACTTGATATCAAACATTAAGATACTGTAATGTGCGAGATACATAAATGCAAAACAGGGAACTTAATGGAATCTAATGTTGGGATTAAAAGAAGTTATACTATAAAAGGGAAGTCAGTTATAAATGATACAGTTTTCTTAAATAAGAAACTGAAACTCACAGAACAGAACTATTATATTATTGCAGAATAAAAAAAAGGTATGCTGTTGTGTGGGCAATCAAGCAACTTATTCCCTATCTATTTTACACAAAATGTAGGGCCTCGACAGACCACTCTCCACTGGTGTGGCTACATTAAAACAAAAGGTGTCATTTCCAAACTGCTACATTGCAGCATCACTCTCCAAAACAGGAAGATGTTAAAGAAAAAGACACAGTGGCAGATGCATTCTCCAGGCAAGAGGGTGATGACCCAATGCCTATAGATCAGGGACAGCAACCTTGGTACACCCCCCACCCCAGGTAAGCACCCTTGGCGCTCCCACTGGCTGCGCTTCACCGCTCTGATCCAATGGGAAACTCAAAAAGTGAGATAACAGAAATCTGCAGGAATTTTGGTAAAGCATCAACATCACCAAATTTATAATTATGCTTATATATACTTTCATCCAAGAATTCCAAAGTGCTTTACAAAAGTAAACCATATACACTTCACAATATTCCCTATGATGTGGGTCAGAACTATGCCCTCTTTGCCACTGAGCATGCAGAGAGAAATGCAGTTGTTTTTCCCAACTCACACACTGAGGCAATGACAGCCCTGGGAAGTGCCCTGGGAATTGTTATTCCAGTCATCTTGGTTTACCACTAAAAACACACTGCCTCTTGAATTTTCATGCAGACAACAAGTTATTGAAATGTCTCTGAGGATTTTTGATTTAGCAAATGTGCAGTTTTATTTCTATGGGCCTATCTATCTAACAGAATTTATTATGTCTGAACATAGAAATGTAGAACTGGAAGGGACCTCAATAGGCCATCTAGTCCAGTCCTCTGCACTGAGACAGGATTAAGTATTATCTACACCATAACTGATATGTATTTGTCTAACCAGACCTTAAAAACATCCTAAGATAGGTAGGTTGTAGAATTTCTAGGTAATTTGTTCCAGTGCTTAACTATGCTTACAGTTAGAATTTTTTCCCTAGTATCTTACCTAAATCTCCCTTGAGTCAATTTAATCTATTACTTCTTGTACTGTCCTCAAAGGATACAGAGAACAATTCATCACCTTACTCTTTATAACAAGCTGTGACGTTCTCCCTCAGTCTTCTCTTCTCCAGACTAAACAAATTGATTTATTTTTCAATCTTTTGTCATGTGTCATGTTTTCTAGACATTTAATCATTTTTGTTGCTCCCTCTAGACAGTATCCTGTTTGTCCACATCTTTTCCCAAAGTGAGGTACCCAGAATTGGGTACAGTACTCCATTTGAGGCCTTATCATTGCTGATAATAAGGTAATAAGGCAATGCTGATTGAAAGGGGAAAGCTGACTGAGTATAAGTTTCTTCGTATGTTAGACATGGAGAGCTAGGATGGAAAAACATCGAACCATTATTTTACTTTTCTGCAGTAGGTGGCCAAAGTTCTGAAGACCAGTTTACTAAAAGGATTTTTATTGAAAGATTTAAATGTACCATTTTATGAGAAATTGTATAAATCCTCTTAATATGAAACAAAATACAATTACGAAACAGAGTATAGTATCGAATAATATTTAATTTATTTAGTTATTTAATTAGTTTCAGTCAGGAGAATAAGAGTCTATTAGTTGATATATAAAGTTGAATGGTATTATAGATAATGATTCTCATGTGAACATTTACACTTTTCAGTTTATATTGGTTATCTCTCTGCAATCTTTCAGTGCCATTATATTTTTCAGAAATGTTCTCTTTATTTTCTTTATAAAACTTTTTATGCAACTTCAGTGCTCATGAAAACTGATGAACTGATAAGCCTAGAGAGTGAAATTCTTTATTTATCCACTAAATGCAGGGATTGGCAACCTTTAGCACATGGCCTGCCAGGGTAAGCACCCTGGTGGGCCAGGCTGATTTGTTTACCTGCGGTGTCTGCAGGTTCTACCGATCGCAGCTCCCACTGGCTGCAATTCACCGCTCCAGGCCAATGGAGGCTGTGGGAAGAGAGTAGACCAAGGGATCTGTGGGCTGCTGCTTCCCACAGCCTCCACTAGCCTGGAGAAGCAAACCATGGCCAGTGTGAGCTGTGATCAGCTGAACCTGTGGTCACGGCAGGTAAACAAACCGTCCCATCCTAACAGATGTCTTACCCTGGTGAACCGTGTGCCAAAGATTGCCGATCCCTGACCTAATGTAACATAAGAATGGCCATAGTGGGTCAGATCAATGGTCCATCTAGCCCAGTATCCTGTCTTCCAAAAGTGACCAATGATGTATATAATGAGCAGCTGTACAAGCTTCCTCCATATTGCCCTGCCACTGTCTCTCAGTCCTGTCCTAGAGTGACTACAAGTATGGTTTAAAAGGATAGTCTCACCCCATGTGTATGCAATCACTGGCTTCTCTCCACCAATGGTTACCAGCATGATTTTGTTGTTCTTCTTCTTTGGATATCTCTGGATTAGAACATAGACCAAGTCCACCAATATAATTTCACGTAGGATACCAAAAAGAAGAGACTATAATATCCTGAATCGCCTTTTAAAAGCATATTATTCAATATTAGTATATATTAGCGCCAAAAAGAATGAGACAGTCCCTGCCTTGAGAAGTTTAGGCTAATGCAGAGTCATAAAAACAGAGCGAGGAGTACTTGTGGCACCTTAGAGCAGGGGCCTTCAAACTTTTTCCCCCGCTGCCTCTTGCCATGGAGGGAAAAGTCTGGCGGCCCCCCGGGGTGGGTATGTCTGCTGAAATGCTGCCACAAAAAGCGGAAGCTTCCAGCGGCAGCGGCGGCATTTTGGAGTTCGGCGGTCTCCTAGGGGGTCTCAGCAGTGGCGCCGGGGTCTCGCGTACCCCCAGGAGTGGCCTCGCACAGTTTGAAGACCACTGCCATAGAGACTAACAAATTTATTTGGGCATAAGCTTTCATGGGCTAAAACCCTCTTCGTCAGCTGTATAGCGTAGTGTTTATGTGACTATATGTGACGCAATACCAGAAACCTACTGACTGCTATACTTACCTACATGCTTCCAGCTTCCATCCAGGACACATCACATGATCCATTGTTTACAGCCAAGTGCTAAGATACAATGAAATTTCCTCAAATCCCTCAGAGAGAGAGAAACACCTACAAGATCTCTATCAAGCATTCTTAAAATTCCAGTACCCAGAAGTGAAGAAAAGGATTGACAGAACCAGAAGAGTACCCAGAAGTCACCTACTATAGGACAAGCCCAACGAAGAAAGCAACAGAACGCCACTAGCCATCACCTTCAGCTCCCAACTAAAACCTCTCCAGAGCATCATGAAAGATCTACAACCTATCCTGAAAGATGTTCCCTCACTCTCACAGATCTTGGGAGACAGGCCAGTCCTTACTTACAGACAGTCCCCCAGCCTGAAGCAAATACTCACCAGCAACCACATACCACACAACAAAAACACTAACCCAGTAGCCTATTCTTGCAATAAAGCCCAGTGCCAACTCTGTCCACATATCTATTCAAGTGAAGCCATCATAGGACCTAATCACATCAGCCACACCATCAGGGGCTCATTCACCTGCACATCTACCAATGTGATATATGCCATCATGTGCCAGCAATGCCTCTCTACCATGTACATTGGCCAAAACGGATAGTCTCCACTCAAAAGAATGCATGGTCACAAATCTGACATCAGGATTCATAACATTCAAAAATCAGTAGGAGAACACTTCAATTTCTCAGGTTATGTAGTAACAGACCTAAAAGTGTCAATTCTTCAACAACAACAAAATTCAAAAACAGACTCCAATAAGAAATTGCTGAACTGGAATTAATTTGCAAATTGGATACCATTAATTTGGGTCTGAATAAAGACTGAGAGTGGCTGGGTCATTACACAAACTGAATCTATTTCCCCATGCGAGATTCCCCCTACTGTTACTCACACCTTCTTGTCAACTTTTTCAAATGGGCTATCCTGATTATCACTACGAAAGTTTTTTTTCTCCTGCTGATAATGGCTCACCTTAATCGATTAGTCTCTTAGAGTTGGTATGGCAACCTCCATCTTTTCATGTTCTCTGTATATCTATCTATCGATCTATCGAACTATATCTATATATATTCCTAATGTATGTTCCACTCTATGCATCTGAGGAAGTGGGTTTTAGCCCACAAAAGTTTATGTCCAAATAAATATATTAGTTTCTAAGGAGCCACAAGTACTCTTTTCTTTTTACGCATACAGACTAACACAGCTACCAATCTGAAACCTGTCATAAAAACAGAGTTCACTAAAATTGATTGAAGAGCATGCATTCACTTGTATTATCTCTCTTTCTAAAAAACATAGTTTGCACAATATGCTGTCATATGGTATCCCATCTTGGGGCACCAAATGCAACATGACAGGCACATCTATCTCAGTTTCCCTTTTCAGGTTCCCCAAAAACTCAGTGTAAGTTTATGCTCTAGTCTAGGGATCGGCAGCCTTGGCACACGGTACTGCTGGGTAAGCACCCATAGAGGCCCCCGCCAGTTTGTTTACTTGCCAGTTCGCTGATCGTGGCTACCAATGGCCACAGTGCTGTTTGCCACTTCCTGCAATCCACATTGGACCAGGACAGTGCACCGTGGCCAGTGGAAGCTGCAATCGGTAAGTAATGAAACCGGTGGGGCCCGTTAAGTGTGCTTACCCTGTGGTGCCGCGTGCCAAGGTTGCTGATCCCTGCTCTAGTCCATCAATATGGGTCATTACCGAAATGTTCAAATGGTCCTGCGATGGGGTGGACTAGGCTCAAAGCCCCTGCTGGAGGCTTCAGGTTCCTGCCACTCCCATCCCAAGAAAGGAGCAGTGTACATTCCTTCAAACAGCCTAGAGTGGTTGTGAGGAAGCAACCAATCGGGGTGGGGGTGGGGAGTGCTGGAACAACCAGTCAGGTGAAGGAGGACCAGGAGGACCATATGAAATGGAGCTACAGAGCCAGACACAGGGTAGTTCCTCACTGGAGGAGCACGGATGGTGTGGCTGGTTGAGGGAACTGCAACACAACAGACAGTCCAGTGCTAGTAGGGACTGGGAGAGACCAGGAGAGCTGCTGGATGGCCACTGGGCCTGAGCTTAGAAGATCCCTGACCTAAGGGTAAGACATTAGTGAAGGCTGGGGCTGGAGTTGTGATTGGGCCCAGGCCCCATCCATAGTCCACTGGCAAAGGCCTATTGGACAGCAATAACTTGGACAATTGGCCAGCAGAAAACTCCCAGAAGAGGACTGAATTGTCAGGAGGCCCAGCTGAAGACTGAGACCAAAACAGACTAAATGCGTCCCCAGGGAGGAAGCCCTGGGGATATGGCCACATACTAGGGCTGGACTGATTTAAACAGAGTGAACACACCCAACTAGAGGGGGTGCTTGCAAGAGGTGGGTGCTGAGCCCATTACAGGTCCCTAACAAAACTATCAAACAGAGTTAATCCCCCATACAACATTGACCATAATTCTTAAAACCCTGATGATCTTCCCACCAAGTACCCCCAGCCTCTCTGTTGGGAGAACTGCGACCTCATACTCTCCAGACTTCTTTCCAGTCCTCTTCTCAGGAGAGCCACCCCAATCCTTCCAAATATAGTGCAACCCTACTCTTCTCAGTGGGAACCTTGAGAGCTGGGAAATAATTTTTACAAGAGGAGCAACCCTTCACTCCCCATGGCCCTCTCATTGTTCCTTTGAGTCCAGCTCTTCAGCCCTGGAGATGCCAACAAATAGGGTCCTCTGCTCCTTCCCTATTTTCAGCCTGCTCCAGCTCTCTGGCTAGAGACAGCAAGTAGCTCCCTATACTGCTGTTTCTACCAGCCTCATCCCTAGCTCAAAGACACCAGCTTGCAAATCCGTCCTGCTTCTCTTGTGCCTTCAGCCTTCCCTCAGGAACTACCATCTCCTTCCAGGACTCCTTCAAGTCTCTCATCTCTTCCTGTCTGACTGCTTTAACTCATTGAACATCCCCTTCACTAGTCTGAAGAACAAAACCAAGAACGAAAATGTGTCACAGGCTCAAGGAGCAAATGTTAACCTGTTTTGAGGACTACAGTTCAAAAAAGGTCTAGCTCCTTTCTGCTCACACTGTTGCTTTCAGGTTGCCTTCCACAATGACCCTCTCTGTTACCAGGTGACTTGATGCATTCACTTTCTGTCGTCATGCACATTGAACAGTGGTCAATGAGTAAATAAGTTCACTCTTAAATACCAGCCCTCCCACAGCTGCCTCCTGTCCATCCTCATCTAACCTCCCCTATCACCGTTTGCCAGAATTGCAGCTTCAACTTCACTTTTCAGTTGTGTCCATGGAAATGTAGTTATTCATATTAAAAAGTCAATATTTGCCAGCAATTATCTACTTAGCAATGTCTTTTCAATTTTAAGCATATAAACTGTGGAAACACAGGTACTAACACTGTAGTAAATGTTGGCAAATGCTGAGTTTTAAAGGTGATCACTGTAAGATATCCTACAACAGCAGAGATCAACCCACAGTGCTTTTGTGCTTGACACTTTGGAACAACAACTTCATCCATTCACCAATTCAAAGAACATTGCATACAAAATAGGTTAGTTACTTTAAGGAGCAGCATAAATTACTTACCGGATGGCTGCATAATAGGAGAACACTACACTAGAGGAATACTAATGTGCTGTAAGTTGTTACCCTACTGCAGGAGATTATGTCCCGCTGGAGTAATAGAATAATTGTTGAGAACCACTGTGTTAAAGACACACTATAGGAAGTGTAATGTGTTCAGAACTTGCAGTGCTGCTATTGACACATCTGGGAAAGGAACTTGTGGAGAAAGGATTGGAAGCCGAGCTCACAGTTCTAATGGTCCAGGGAAGAGGCAGGGGTGGGGGAAATGGATAGGGCAAAAGAAGGAAGAAAACTGAGCTAGGGGCATGAATACTGAGGCATTCAGGGCTAAAGAGAACAGGACCTTTGCCTTGGAAGGGAAACAGGAGATAAGAAAATGGTTGGCCTGCTGTCCGGCAAAAAAGGAAGAAAGAAGCAGGAAGAGGGACAGTAGGAAGAAGAAAAAGAATACATAACAGGGAAAAGGAGGTGGAAGAGGAAGGGGAATGAGGGACTCAGAAGAAAATTATAGAAGAAAAATGTACAGAAAAAAGAGATGAGGCATAGAGAGGTGGGTGTATTTAGGTATCTTTGAAAGGTGAGAAGGAAAGTTTTTGGACAGTTATTTCCCCACCTGCATGCAGCTGCTTTTTCTTGATCCTTTTTTTATTGTCTCCTTCTATCAGCATCCATTTCTCAACCTCTTTCTTTCTCTGTTTTTCATGTTTCTTTTGTAGGTGGCCAAGACATTTTTCCTGGATCTGAATTTCCCTTCCTCCTGCCTTGAGTCTGGCCTGCTTCACCTCTTATAAAAGTATATTTTTAAAATTTATGGATTTTGAAGCAAATCTCATGATTTTATGGGATCTGACTCATGATTTTGGAATGTTTGAGATTGGTGACACAGAAGTCTCTATCCAAATGAACATTGCACCAATTCTCCTTAAAGACACCACTATGAGGGATGCATGAAGTGAACCTAACCCCTTTCAGAATCCTCTCTCGTTTGTAGATGATTGTGGTGGGGCAGCTGCTGCATGCAGGCTGAAGAATGGTTATGGCAGCTTTGAAGAGGCTGCGCAGAACCCAGCCAATCAAGAAAAGGTTTACTGGGAGAGCCAATCAGAGGAAGGCTTTCTGGAGTGGCCCCTATATAAAAAGCTGTTCAGAAGAACAAGGAGAAGTCTCCTCCTGGAGGGAAAAGAGGCAGTGCTGGGCAGGATGGCAGAGCAACGGGGAAGCTCTTGGCTGTGGCCAGACTGAGGCTCTGAAGCATGAGCAGGAAAGGTGTGAGGGCTATGAGGGAAATGGCCCAGGGAAAGTAGGCAGTGGGAATAGGAGGAAGGGTAGTAAGTGGCTGCCAGCTATAGAGTACCTGTGCTTGGACCCAGATTAGCGGGTAGGTGGGTGGGCCTGGTTCCCCCACCTTTACTCCTATGTGCTAATGAGGAGAGTGGCCTAAATCCAGACTGCAGTTGACCACTAAGGCATGTCGAAGGACTGAGGACTGCCTTTCCCTCAAAAGCAAGGAGACAGTGGGCTGGGGCACAGCCAGAGGGCTGTGTCCCAAAGAGGATGTCACAGTCTGGGAACTATGTTGGATGTGGTGTTGGATATGGTGGAGGAAGTAGAAGTAACAGCAAGTGAGACACCTCTAGTAAAAGGTGCCCTGGTGGTCTGAGAGCTAATTCCCAGCACAACCAGGAGGAGGCGCTGCGGAGGAAGGTCTGTACTGCTACAATGATCACACAGACTGAAATGAAAGATTTTTAGACAGTAAGATCTACAGGTGGCTATTGTTCCTGATTGTGAAGCTGTAGGGAATAACATTAAAATAGAAATAGACTAGCCCCATCCAGCACACATGATGGAAATAATAATGTAACCATACCAGCTGGTATTCCTCTAATGAGTCAAGTAAAGCTGTAATCATAGAGAAATTGTACTGGAAGATGATGCTGGCAATTTGAAATGTTGAACAGAAATATTTAAGCTGTGTGGTTCACATAGATAACGCTATTCTTTTACAGAGTTTGCCATAAATATGGTTCCCTTAACCCAAATAGTTTCACTATACTAACTGTATAATTAAATTACAGCATTAGTATGCCAAATTTGCATATTCCAAAGAAAAATAATGTTTCACTAAGAAAATGTTGAATGGGATTTTGAAAATGAATATTTATTAGGCACTGTGAAGTAGTTTTGATGATCTTTAAATGTGCTGCTTGTTTTCATACTTGCAGCTTCGTTTTTGTACAAATTGATGTTCTGTATAGTTTAAAGTTAAGCTCCTCAAGTTCCTACCCATGATGGCCAAGGGATGATAGGAATTATGTAGTCACATAGGGCCAAATATTTCCCTGGATACTAAGTGAACATGAACCCAGGACCCACAACCTCCCAGAACACAGTCCCTATTTTCTCCATCCATGGTTCTCTCAATTCCAAAGTCTGTTCTGTCACATGAATTAAGATTTTTCCCAATCTTACTAACCATCTGCACTTCCATCCTGAAAAACTACCTTGGCTGCATTTCATGGCTTGCTGTCCATTTTCCACTTTCTGCGCATGGGCAGGAGTATGTGACAGGAGGCAAAGTGCATGGCAGTGGGACCACTAGAGCCAGCATAATTTAAAGCAGGCAAGGTAGCAGTATTTTTTGGAAATGCCTTATACAGATAAAGGAGAAGATCTGAGCTTAAAAAATAAAACAACAAAAAATAAAAACCCTTTATAACTGTGGGGCCTGATCATGCTTCCATTGAAATCAATGGTAAAACTCCAATTAATATTAATGGGAGATAGAACAAGTCTATTGTTCATCTGGACCCTGATTCAAAAAGAAACTTACTTAATTGCTTAACTTTAAACACGTGAGTTGTTCTGTTGGCTTCACTTCAATGATTGATGTCCCTGAAGGGAAAAGAGTAGTGGCTGATTCCTAGTTAGACATTTGTATCAGTTTTTGGATCACACAGGAAGAGAATTGTGTTGCAAATTAGATGCCTGATCCAAACCCCACAAAGTCACTGGAAATACTTCTCTTGGCTTCCATTGGGTTTGGATCAGGTCTTAAAAGACAGGGCAATGCTTACAAGGGTGAAAAATGTGACAGGAAGTGAATAATGGGGAATAATATATGTAAAATAGAACTTTAGAGTCTCCTCCTATGGAGCCAATGTTTTGGAGGCAATAGTATCCTTGTATATTTCTAAAAATAAAAGTGCCCAGATAACAACTGTAACAGACCAGCTACTTAATAAGGTACTGGTAAGTAAATAAAAAATATAGTTCACAATATCTTGTTCACTGGGCAGCTTTACTACAGATGTTTCATAAGTAAGTGCTTCTGTCAGAACACAGGGGGGAAAAAAAGACAATTGTAACCATAACATTTTTGCTTTAGATGAGAACAGCCTATCAAAGAACCCATTTATGTGTACGATGCAATTAATGTCAGTATTTAATAATACACTGTTTTGTATAATACATTTATAGGCCAACAAAGCTTTTTTAAGTTATCTTAAGAAAGAGAAATTCACATTTTGTTGGAAGCTGGTGACTTAATGGAATGTTTTAGCACCTCTCATCTTGAATTTAAATGCCTTTAAATTAATTCTACCAATTCATTCAGATAGCCATTTTGCTGCTTTTTTAAAAAGAAAAGTGGTTCCCGACAGCAGCTTGCCCTTTGCCTAAAGTCATTATCATCCCTTTCCCTCCAGAGCTAAATTCTATAGCTCACTTTACCTGTCACTTTGGAGTCATCAGCTGCTATTTTAACCAAAGTACAATAATGATCACTAAAGTAATAGTGAGCAACTTTCAGAGTGATAGTGGATCCCTTGTGCAAATGTGATTTCAAAATCCCAGTGCTATTTTGATTTTAATTAATGTTACAAGTTAATTTAAAAGTGATTTATACAATGTTTTAAAAGTTTGAAACGTAAAACCAGTCAATCATACTTTCTAAAATATTTAACTACTATACTAATAGCATGCTTCTCTGCATTCTTCATCAATGAACATTTCAGATCAGCTTCTACATGTTTTAACTTTCTGTTCCTTTTTTTAAAAAAAAAGATCCTTGGATCAATGATAAAAAATTCATGTTCCTAAATCTGAGGGAAAGAAATTCATTTTAGTATGTCTTTTCTAGCTTGCAAAACAGGATCCAATCTTTTAACTATTCTCTTTCATATTTCGTTAATGACATTTTGCCTTGATCTTTTCACTTATCTGTAGTGGGAATTACGTATTGCAGATATGTGTCAGCCTGAGCTACTCTGATCAGCATATTTTACAAATAAAATGTAACCTCACCTATATTTAAATGGTTTTAAGGCAAAGATGCAAACTGACAGCAACCAGTATATTCAAAGTTAAGCTTTTGATGCCAGAATTGACTATTTTCCAGTGAGCACCTTACTCTCAGCAATGAGATATATTTGCCACTGCCAAGGAGATAAGCCAAGCAATCTGTTTTACAATCAGTATTATTGATAAAAGACAATTATCTGAATTAAAGCAGGAATTTTAACTGTAACTGAATGTTGAGGGCCAGATACGCTGGTAGATTGACTGCCCGGCATTGTTCTAGAAATCCAATATGGGCATACACCCAATTGACTGTGCAATTTAAACCAGATATAGGGCTCCTTTACATTGTTAGAGCATCACAATGCACCCAAAGTGAATCTGGCCACCCCTTTAGCTGGTTGGTATATCTTTAATATTATCTACAGTGGCATTTCCATTGGAAATGGAATAAGTATAGAGTTAGAATGGAAAGTAAGAACCAGGTCTTTCAGTATTTATTCTAAAGTGAGTGAGAGTTTTGACTGAGTACAGACTACAAAATTGGGTCCACACTCATTTCTGTAATGTTGGGAAACTGACAACAAATCATGTTTTCACCATATTTGCTGCAGGATGGGGAGTATTCCTATTTAACTAGCTCATATTTCCAGCCACATCAGTAGCTCCTTCTCCTCCCCATTTATGCTGAAGTTGGGAAAGGTGCCATTGTTCAAGCTGGTTCTTGTTTTGCTCAAATTGGTTCAAACATCCCTGCTCATTAGTTCCATTGGTAGGTTTTGGAGGAAAATGGCTTTGTTTGCCCAGGTATATTTTAATCCAAAATATTTTTGCTTAAATTCTTACCTGAGGCAAAGGCTTTGGAAAGCAGTGTCAGCTATAGATTTTGAAAGAAAAGGATACTTTTAGTCTTTTGTGAGGTTTCCATAGAATAGCTCCGTACCACCTGCAGAAACAATGCTGCTAGGAACATGAGCTGGCAAGAAAACAAAACAAAAAGCAAAACCCAGAAAACATTTTACTTCCCCAGAGATCAAATAGACTGCACATGTGAAACAATAATTGCAACACAGACTAGGCACCAGACAGAGGATATCCCAAAAGAGAGGGTCAGCATATCAATACTCCGTAAAAGCTAATCAAGTCAAAATGTATCATGTTTTGGATATGGCATCCCAGTTGTTTTAAACCACTATGCTTGATCACCAGGAGGAGGATTTTAAAAAGCCCATTAGCAGAAGAGCATATATAGTAAGTTGCCTTTACACCCAAACTAAGTTTACCAGTAACTAAGCTCCTTATTTTAAAAGGCACAGCCAAGCCTGTTAACGGTGTTAATGACAATATAGGAGTCAGGCCTGTATCTTTGCCTCTGATAGAATTTTGGGTCTTGTCTTCTTCTCATTTGATTCTTGATACATTTATATTCTTACTAATATGTCTGAACAAAGGGATCCTTACTAACATGTGCAGACAAAGGACACTGTGTATGTTGCATCTGCCTAGCCACATGGGTTTGTTAGTATAATGGGGACAGATAAGAGCAGTTAAAGTGTTACCGGGTATGGTGGGAGTAAAATATACAAGTGCACATTTGAAGATTGCTTCAGCTCCTAACTCAAGGCAAGAGGTGAGGAGGGGGAGATATAGAATATTAAAAGGCCAAAGAAATGCCTGTCCCTGACCATAGCACAAAGATTGGCAACCTTGACATGCGGGACTGCAGGGTAAGCACCCTTTGTAGGCCCTGCTGATTTGTATACCTGCCGGTTTGTTTCGCCGACCGTGGCTCCCACTTGCAGCAGTTCGCCATCATGGTGCAATGGGTGCTGCAGAAAGCGGCGCAGTGCTGGCCGCCACTTCCTGCAGCCCCCATTGGACCGAGATGGTGAACCGCGGCCAGTGGGAGCCGCAGTTGGCGAACTGGCAAGTAAACAAAGTGGCGGGGCCCGCTAAGGGTGCTTACCCTGCGGTGCCACATGCCAAGGTTGCCGATCCCTGCCATAGCACAACCTCACTCCTTACCCCAGACTCATGAACCCTGAAAACAGAACATCACCATAAATTGTAAGGGGTGGGACTGTGAGCATTCATTTCAGGTATAATTATGCCTGCTAAGGAGGGGGAGAACGGGACACTGATAAACAAGGCTCTGCAGCTTCAGAGTTATAGACACACTTGCTGGAAACTAATCCCAATGAACCTCACATTGCCTGCACTTCAGACTTCTGGTCTTCTGCTTTCTCTCTACATGTCAAGAACCCAGGTAGGGGGATGAAAGGAAAGCCCTCTAACAAAGACTTCAAAGGAATTTGGCTTCATACTGTCAAACTTCAGTGGCTAGTATCCATCCTGCTACATTTACAGCTCCCTCAATCCTGTAGGCTGTCATAATTTAGATTAGATATTGGGCTGCTCTAAATTGTGCTACTAGTGTAAAGGTCTATGGTCTCTACAATAGTGGGTGAGTGTCATAGCTGCACTCTGCTCGATCTTGCCCTTTCTCTCTCTTTTCCCTCCTAACAGGATGCTCCCTCTAACTCTCAACATGCTTTCCTATCCTGAATAGGGTAGAACCATTAGTGCAGCAACAATCTGCAGCACAGTTGCTCCTGGCAGGGGAGATTCTTTGTTGGGCATTTGTGGCTAGATTATGGCCCCTTTGTGTCTGTCACCAGAGGGATGCAGAGGGGTCATAACTGGGTGGCTGGAAAAGGAAATGCCTTCCCGTAGCCCCCATTGGTCCGGAGCGGCAAACCGCGGCCAGTGGGAGCCGCGATCGGCCGAACCTGTGGATGCGGCAGGTAAACAAACTGGCTGGGCCCGCCAAGGGTGCTTACCCTGGGGGGGGGGGTTGTGTGTCAAGGTTGCCGATCCCTATAGTACTGCATCAAAGAAATATCTGACTCCATCGTCAGTATCTCCTTCCCAATAAAAACAACCCATAAGACCCCACACATTAGATAAATGCTCAAGTTAATATTATTATACATATTTATAGTGAAGTATACTCAGATAGACAGTAGGTTTTAGGTTAAGTGACTTGACTAAGATCACATAGAAGGTTGTCTGCAAAGTAGGAATTGGTACCAAGAGTCCTGAATTCATTTCCTTCCTCTACTAATGGCTTCTTTATTTGTTAGAATTTAAGTTAAGTGTGTTATCATAGTTTTTACTGATTTATTTTTGTAAGTTAAGGAATCAGCACTCACACATAAGGAACACAGGGGTATAGGAATCCCCATACCAGGAATACTGAACTAGATCCAGCATTAGTCCATTTAGTCCAGCATCCTATCCACATCAGTGCCCATTATATACAGGAATCTTATGTTTACTGGTTCCCCTAGCTGGATACGGACTCTTCCCTACATTCGTAACACCAGTTATGTCAAAGGAATGAGAGAGTTGCCCTGCAGACTTGAAGCCAGGAGCTGGCTTCCTAAAGGAGCCAACCAGAGACACCTACCACTGGGTATGAACCTTATGAAGTAGTGTGGGAGGAGAAACGGAACTAGCTCTAAGAAGCTACAAGGAAGTTTACCTTGGCATCTGCAAGCAGATTATAGATTCTGTGAATGAATCCCACCCAGGTCTCAGGTAAGAGTTATGCTCTGGGACAGATTTCTTGGACTCTGTTAATCCACATCATGCACAGGCCCATGGGGCTCTGGGAAGGGCGGCCTGTGGTGGTGAACCACAGCCAATGGGAGCTGCGACTGGTCGAACCTATGGCTGCGTCCAGTATAAAAACTGGCCTGGCCCGCCAGGGGCTTTCCCTGATGGGCCATGTGCAAAAGGTTGCCGATCTCTGGTCTAGCCAATGGCAGTAGGAAAAGACTAGGCAGAAAAAAAATCATCTTCCCCTGATCCCTCTCACTGCCCCGTCACAATCTCCACATGTGTTGTCAGTAGAAGAAAGACTCTGGAGTAGTCAAGCCAACCCTCCGCCTCCACTTAGGTCCTCAGATATGTTTCCTTTCACGTAAAACTTGTGGGAAGGGAGGTATTTCCCTTCTCTCGATCTGGTGGTGAAATGTAAGATTGGTTCTCTATCATTTAAAGTCCCTTACAGTTTGTAAAATTTCTCTCCTACATGAAGATAAAAAAAAATTAAATGTGTGCTTAATTGCATGGTGTATAATTGTCCCAAAGGCAAATGAGTAGTTGTAAAGAACATTTTGTGTGACCAGAGTTAATTAGCTAAGTTCAGAAGATTTTAAAAGAAACTTAACCTTTCTGCTATGTTTTAATTGAGAACTAATTGTACCTTTTAGTTTTTCAGCAACTCTGTAAAGGCGAAAGAGAACTGGTCAAGCTGTCCAGTTAAATAATGATGATAGATTTTCATTGCATTAAAAATTCTATCGAGTTATCACCAACGGTAAAGTCCCAAATAATATTACAAGCAAAATCTTCTTAAAGTAAGTTTGTGGTCAGCATATATTTGACCTAAGACCTTGCTCTTTTAAATTCATTTTCAAGCTAGATTTGTGGCCACGCAGAACCCATTAGGCAAGATTGGAAATTTTATATTAAAATAAAAGTACCCCAGGAGTTCATCACATTTCTTCTCATATTGCTCTTTCATAGTACAATTAGCTTGCTTTTACGTTTTCAAATGTAACTATTAGAAATTAGGCAAAAAATGAAAAGTTGACATCAATGTTTACAAATAACCTTTATGAAAACAAGTATCTCAATGGACCTATGAGCACACCTTCAGAGTTATCTGGCTGTCTTCCTCCTTTCCACAAAGGTATGGGAGTAGAGAGCACTTTACTCTCTAGCACTTAAGTCCATGGATCTGTTTCCAGATTACTTAGGGTTTGTTTGTTTGAGGTGATGAGAGTGAGGGAGTTAGGGGTTAAGGGCAAGAAGAAGGTAAAGAGGAGGCAGAGACTAGAAGAGGTAAAAAAGAGTCAGGATTTGTAAGGGAGTGGTGGTCTAGAGACAGGTTTGTGAGCAAGAAGAGAGGAGAGAAAGAGAAAGTTCAGGAGGTGAGTGGGGTAACATAGGGATGCAGTGAAAAGAAATTAACAAAAGTAATTCAGCAACACGGGTGGCAATAAATTCGGTTCATGGTGTAGATCAGAATCCTCTGAGTGATGAAGTATCGAGGAGGAAGGGGGCAGTGCTGCAGCAGAGGCCAACTTACTGCTCGGTATCACCCACAACTGTGCAAGGGATCCCCACTCTCTAAGACACTATGAAACATGTGACTTCTCCCTTCCTCTCTCGGCAGGTGGATTTGGGGAAAGAAACTGAAGGGACGAGCCAGTCAGAGAATGAAGCTGGCATCAGAGTATTTTCTAAGGTTTATTTGGGATGGTTTTTCTCCTGTGCTGATGAATTGTTTCCTCTATCTGACTCCTGAGGGCCACATCAGGGTTGCAAAATTGTATGGAGGGATGGGTAGGAAAGGCTGTGCTCTGGGAGGGGCTGCGGTTAGCCTCCCTGGCCAGGAGCTCAGGGGCCAGGCAGGACGGTCCCATGAGCCAGATGTGGCCCACAGGCAGTAGTTTGCCCACCCCTGCTTTAGTATCTAATACAGTGGTGGTCAACCTGCCGCCTGCAGGTCACATGCAGCCCATCAGGGTAATCCACTGGCAGGCCACCAGACAGTTGGTTTACATTTGCATGGTGGCCCACAGTTCCCAGTGGCCACAGTTTGCCGTTCCTGCAGAAAGTGGTGGCCAGCATGATCCTGTGGCCTGCTCCGCCTCCCACAGCTCCGAGAATGGCGAAACTTGGCCACTGGAGCTGCAGGCTGCCATGCAAATATAAATCAGCTGTCTGGCATCCCACAATGGATTATCCTGACAGGCCACAAGCCCACCACTGATATAATATCTAAAGATTTATATGATAAAAGAAAGAGGTGAGAGTTAAAATTGGCTAAAGGAATCAAATACATATAACAACTGCAAGGTTCTTGGATCAGACTTTAAGCAGGAATGGAATAAACCGCTGGCTTATTAAATCTCTGATTGCTCCTAAATCAATGGAAAGACCTCAGTCCCTTGGTTAGAATGCCCCCATTAGTATAAGTTCATAGTCCAGAGGCTAGAGCAGGAACGAGGAAAAATGGAGGTGTTTCCAGGGTGTTTTATAGCTTCTGCCATGTGGAGGGAAACTCACTATCTCAGTTTGTGGAAAATTACATGCACAAGATGGAATGCTATTTCAGAGTTTAACTATCCTTATAGTTAGAAGAAAAAAATTCTAATCTCTAGCCCAATTCTCCCTTGCTCCAGATTAAGTCCACTACTTCTTATCCAACATTGTGTACACAGAAAACAATTGAGCACTATCCTCTCTAAAATAGCCTTTGACATTTTGGAAGACAGTTTTCAGGTCCCCCCTGTGAGAACACACTCCATATGATGTTATGAAAATATGCTAATGAGGGCGAATATAATGTAACTGGCATATGTTTTATGCAAAAGGTCTCTTTTAAGGCTTCATTACAAAACTTATAATTTACTGAGTGTGGTCATCCTATTTGCATGAATGTATCATTTTTGTATCTGAAACTAGAAATATGTAGCATAACTCTGAGGTCCTATTGTAATTATGCAAAGGGTGGGCCATTAATGGTGGCTTGGAATCTTGATGGCTCCCATTAGCCAGGACAACTGGTTGTCTGTTTACTTGGAAGTATTCCTGTATACTTATGTGCTGGCAAGTGGGTAATGAAGTCTTACAGTGACATGTGATATTACATGACCTGGAATCCATCTTTAACCTGGTACTCTTCCATTTAGAAGGCGGGGTGGGAACCCAGAGAGGGGCAAAGGATTCCCACCTTGTGCAAAAGCTATATGAGGGGTTGAAACAGAACAAAGAGGGCTGCAGTCATGAGAAATCCCCAAGCTACCATCTGAGCTGGGAGAAGGCTTGTACCAGGGGAAAGGATTGGGCCAAAGACTAGGAAGGCATCCAGTCTGTGAAAGAAGCTTACTGAAACATCTCTGAGGGTGAGGTTTTATCTGTATTCAGCTTCTTACTGTATTAGGCTTAGTCTTGCATGTTTTATATTATTTTGCTTGGTAATTTACTTTGTTCTGTCTCATTACTTGGAACCACTTAAATCCCACTTTTTGTATTTAATAAAATCACTTTTTACTTATTATTTAATCCAGAGTATGTATTAATACCGGGGGTGGGGGCAGTTGTGCATATCTCTCTATCAGTGTTATAGAGGGTGAACTATTAAGCTTTATACAGGGTAAAACAGATTTATTTGAGGTGTGGACCCCATTGGGAGCTGGGTATCTGAGTGCTGGATACAGGAACACTTCTTAAGCTGTTTTCAGTTAAGCCTGCAGCTTGTGGGGGATGTGGTTCAGATTTGGATCTATGTTGCAACAGGTAAGCGTGTCTGTTTCAAACAAGGCAAGGTACTGAAATCCCAAGCTGGCAGGGAAAACAGGCTCAGAGTTAGTCTAGGCACATCAGTGGCAGTCCTAAGGGGGTTTGTGTGACCCAGCCCATCACATACCCTCAGTCATCTTTTCTCATGACTGAAAATGCCCATTTTAAAAAAAATCTTTCCTCATAGGTCAGGTTTAATAAATCTTTTATCACTTTTGTCGCTCTCCTCTGGACTCTCCAATGTTAGATCATTTAGTAAATACTCATTCCTTTTCTTTCTGTATATTTTATTCATTTATATCATAATTATTCTTTAGAATCTTTATTAACAAACAGTATGTTGAATTCTAAGACCCAGGGCATTGGTCCTTGACTTTGGAGTGCAGGGGAGGCCCAACTGGAATCCAGTATAAGCAATCCCTGGGCTGGAGACAAGCTGGGCTATCTGGTCCCCTTGAATTGTCAGAGAAAGATGGTCCCAAAGACGACAAGACTCAGAGCAAGATGAAACAATGACCACCACTGTCTTGTACTTCAGGAAGTCCTGCCTGGCAAGTGCAAGATGGGAAAGGGGCAACCCTTCAATGCACCACAGGTGCAGCAAAGGCCTCTGATGTCCAGTGGCCTGTGCACTGTTTTCGGAAAGCTCAAGGTTGGCAAAAGGGAAGTTTGTAAAGTGGATTTAGAATACTAGAGATAGGTGAAGTGTGTTATACATTAATAATAAATTGCTATAGATATGTACATACTCTAGCTTTTAAATTAAGAAAAACTGTTTGGGATACTTTGTGTTGAAAGGAACATTGTAAAAGTTAGATATTTTGGCTATTGTTGATCACATGGTTTTTCCTTTTCTTTCCCCCAGTTCAGGGACAATGCAGACAATGATAATGTTGTGGGGGTTTTGGGTAGTATACTTCCCTGTAATTCACAGGAGTATAGTAAAAGCCGTGTGCTGCTGTATTTTTTTAACAATGTGCAGCAAAAGTGAAATTATGAGAGACCTGGAAAAATGAATTAAATACGAAACCTGCACTAAATGTTTGTTTGTTTTTGTTTTTCCCAGAAAAGAAAACTATTAAGTCTTTATAGGGAACTGAGTTAGTGTAGTATTTACTGACACACCACATTCTAAAGACAAAAGTATATGGAGACTGAGATGTACAAATCCATTATAATTGGGAGATTTGTTTGTTTTATTTTGTTTTTACCATTTCCTTTCTTCTTGCTTCAAGTGCTTTCCATAAAAAAAGACTATATACTATATGAGTGACTCTTCAGATAAATAAATTTGCAATGCCATCCAGGAATGAATTCAATTTGGACTGAACTGAACTATGTCTACCAATTATTTCCAGCTATCTGTTTGATGGACCAGCTCTGTTCAATTTGAGTTCTCTTCTCAACAAAATTCATTATGCAACAATGCATTCCGAAATGTATTCTTGTGAGACACAGAGGCTATACATACATGTCTGTTCCCTTTATTATATATTTTGAGGAGAAAAAGAAAATCTGCACAAGGGGAAGGGAGGTGTATTTTAGCCCCAGGACTGTTAGAGTTAGGAGGCCTTCATCATTCTATCATGAACATGCCTTTAAAGAAGGGTATATAAGGGTAAGAGTCTATGAACACCTCTGTCCATCCTGTGTACTGAAATGTGTACACATCTTTAAAGTGCCTCTGCTAAACCAAACCAATAATCCCTCCCTAACATATTATTTACCTAATAAATCAAATTCTGCTATGAAGGAATCATTTCAGCCCATCGAGTAACTATACTAATTTTAATATTACATCTTATTTACTAGCTAGACAGGGCTGGCTACTTTGGTTTCTGTCAAGGGTAACAATACAAAATACAGAAGGATACACAATGGAAATGTATACTCACAGAATGCTAAAAATAAATATTCATTCTTCTTTGCTCTTGGTAGCAAGTTTTCCAGAATCAGGAGAAAGACGGAGGTGGTGGACAGAACATTCTGTACCATTAGCTCCCCTTTCACTTTAAATTGTCACAGACCAATCAATGTATATAATACTCAGGCCTTCCATAGCCCTGAATATTAATCTACAGAATAGAAACTGCACAGTCACTCACTGACTTGTTATCCATAGCTTTCAATGAACCTGGTCTGCAGTTGCATCAAATGTTGATATTGCTATTACTATAGGTGTCATATAATAATTTTACATTTTTTTAAATATCCCTTGGCAAAACAATTAGATAAGGCTAAAGTCAACATATCTTTTGTTTGACCTCTAAATCTGTGTAATGTAGGCATTTGAAATGTAAAATGAAAATCTTTAGCATCCTTTTAGGAATATATCAATAAAGCATAAACAGAGCCATGATACTTTAGTCATTTCCAATTATTTTTTTATATATTCATCATGTTTTAATGGCTATAGTAATTTCACACCTTGGAAGAAGAGCTCTCTCTCTCTATTTCTACCTCTGATTAAGTAATTTTCAAGTATAGCTGTCAATGTAATGTTCTGTAGTGCAGCATTAATGCCTATGAGCTATAGCCAAACAATTGTTTACAATGTGGATGATTTACTTACCTTCCACGAGTTCTTTGACACTCCCCAGTAGTATCCAAGGTTGTGAGACACGTCACACTATCTGTCCTTAGGGTGAAGTGATTTTGTCTGTACCAGCTGTAGTTCAGCTCCCTGAAACCAGCACCCTCTGGCAGTACAAACACTACTTTCCAGGTCTCCACAGACCTCGCTCTCTCTGTACAGTCCAGTAATAGGCACACTCCAGTGCTCGAGCCCTTGGAGCATTCCCTGCAGTGTCCAGCCCCTAAACACTGGACATTCACAGAAATTACTAGGTTGCTGTCTCCAAGGAAAAAAATTGCACACAGCTTGAAATTTACAACTCAGGATCAAATCCTTCATAGCATCACAGCCCTGAGATATATTTGTAATGAAAACAATCATAAGTTTGTTATCAAAAGCTAAAATGTAAGAGATTTAAAGATAATGGAAACAGAAATGGTTACATATAAGACAAAAATACAATGCGCTTCTTTGAGTCTAGACTTGACAGTATAAATCCTCATCTAAAGTAATTTATCTCACCTAAAACAATCTCCCTAAAACAATCAACCAACGGTGTTGGGATGCCTCCTTCATGCATACCTCTTTGGTTCCCGGGGAAGGATAAAAATGTGTCCTACTGCCTTCTCCTTGCATCCCCCCAAAGTGCATAGTTTGCCTTAGAGCCAGTAAAACTCCTTATGGTTTATTCTTTAGTGTCTGTTGACTTCATTTTGATTTTACATCCTCATGTTGATTTTATAGGCTAACCAGGCTTGCATTGTGTTCGCTTGCAATGCTTAATTTACATGTGAACTAAAGCAAACAGATGAATATATATCTTTTGTCAGGCAGAAATCTGTTTTTCAAACTTGTTTCGATTGAGACTGTAAAACATATTTTCTAGTATATATACACAGCTCCTTACATAGTGTCAATACATACATTTCACAGTGATATTGGCTTGACATTCTTTATAGATAAATACTACAAAAGTAATGTGTTAGGTAAGTTTGTTAGGCCTTAAAGGAGTTGCTGTTACAGAACAGGCAGTACTTTGCCAGTGAGCATTCAGGAGTTCTTAGTTTCAAAGGCACTTAAGAATATTAAACCTGATCCTTTAGTGGCAGAAGGATTGGTCCCATTATTTTGTAACTATATATTAATCAGCCTATATATAATACAGTATATTCAGATGATATTTAAAATGTCATAAAGATAAATCTGGAAGATAAACATTTGTAAGAATTAAAGCATTACACCACTTTTGGACACATTATTTAAGCAAATATTGCAATATTATTTTTAGATCATGTAAAACTTCACTAATTAGGGAAACCCACTGAGAGTTAGAAAGGTGTTTGAAATAATTTGTATGGGATGGTTTTGTCAACATATATATGTGATCTGGTACTCTCCAAGTAACAATTAGTTCCCAAATTTTCTCTCCCTGTCCTAATACCAACTATTTTTTTAAAATATGAAATGAATTTGTTAAATCTGAGACTTCCCAAATAATAGTTTCATTGCTCCTCTCTAAAGTCCTAAAGGGGAAGTGCAAAACAATGTTTTTATGGGATTATTTAAAAATTCTAATGCCCTATTTTTCTTGCCTTGAATTGCACTGTGTGAAGCATTGCATTTTTGTTGCCTGTGCTATGCCTGTTCTGAGGATAAATAGCTAGATTCATTTCCTAGGAATGTCAATCAATTTCCTTTCATGAGCAACAACTTGCACTTTTTCAAAAAGGGAGAAAATAGCTGTATTTAATAGCAACATTTAATCCTCTCAAATGCACATTTTGAATACTCTGAAATATATTTTCTTGTCCTGAATTAGCTGTTCAGAATTTCAAGGTCAAGCTGTAATTTTCAGCATGTTTGAATTCCTAGCTAAGCTCCTGACCTCTGCACTTGACCAAGCAGTGTAACAAGAGAATGGCTTACAACAAAACACTTGTGTATTAATACAGGAAAATCACATGTTCCTGTGCAATTCTTAAATTGAATATGTAGTGCACCCTTTGGACATAAACTACTTTTCCAACAGGCTTGCTGGAGAAGAATTTTCCTCTGTGCTGATGTTATGTTACCCTGGAGATGGTTTCGGGGTAGTTGAGCTTTATAAGCTGCAAAGCCCAATACCATTAAGATTTCTTGGTGTGAATACAAGGATTGTGGGTCTTACACTTCTTCCATGTGTAATTTTAATTCATGCTTCAAAGGTTTGCTTTACTTGGAATATGTATGAAAATTGAAGCAGTTATTTCCTCCCTCCACCCATCTGTCAGATTTCTACCTCTAGTATATCAAGGTAAATATATTTCAGGATTATAATAATTAAGGTTAGAGATCCTGTAATTACAGTGATTTTCAAGATGTAAATTATCTGTAAAGAAATATGGTTTTTGCAGTCTTTTACCGTTAGTATCCTGTTAACCAAGGGCATTACAACATACATTGTCTAAAAGAGGTGACATTATCTTTAGAATATTCTGTAACTTCCTACTTGAGAACATTTTTTCAGCAATAGAATTTCCGTAATGTTTAACATAATGAAGTAAAATCATCATTTCATCAGCCCTATGACAACTTGCATTGTAAGTAATGCTGATTAAAGATATAAAATGCAAATCTGAAATCAATATACATTCTTTTTATACTTTAAATAAACTAAGCTATGGGGGTGGGGAAAGAAGCATAATTGGGGCAAATAATTATTTCAAACTAGAATTCTAGAATTTGAAACCATAATTGTCATATATACAAATGGACTGAAGATATGAAATTTAGTTTAAACCATACATCTGGGAAAGAATCCTTCAAGCACCCTGGATTTCTATCAAAATGGAAAAAGCAGTAATTAGTAGTTGTCACTAATTATTTAGATGTGATTCAGTGAGGGACACATTTTGAACCAGATTTTCAGCCTTGCTCTAACCATCTCAAATGACCTAGTTATTATGGGTGGATGCCCACCTTGAGGCACCATGAAGAGGCCTGACTTTCAAAAGCTGCACTGAGCAACTAAGGTCTCAAAGTCAAGCTGCTTCAAGGTGTCTGAAGGTATGTACTCATTATTAGACACTTAATAATCTTGGGCACTTTCTTTTCAGGGTGGACCCAAAATTGTTCTCTGATATGGAAGTGATTGGTCGATGCTAAAAAAAAATCATTTTTACCTATGTTACTATTCCTAGAGGGAAAGTATTCACCTTTTATTTTTCTTGAGTACTTGGCACTGCCAGTTACATCTGGTTGGAGGGAAAGCTGCTCTGTGTGCTGGAACATAACTTTGTAACTTAGCCTATAGAACCTAAAATAGTTTTGTCCTAAAATGGATATACCACTGTGAGTAAATAAAGTCATTTAACCACCAGCATATCCAATATCTGAGCCAATATTCAATGCCTTGAGTGACTTCATGATTTTCTATCCTGCTACTTTAGGATCAACAATATCTGTAATTTAATAGGTCAGATTCTATCTGACTGAAATATTTTATTTTAATAGAGGTTTTTACACTTACTTGCTAATAAGTAACATTTGATTTTTGCTCATACTAATGTCACTTATTGTATCTGTGTTTTGTAATTGCACATCATGGTTTGTGCATACACTTGTGCAGAGCTCTTCAGGTGATCGCTGGCAAATGAAAGCCTTTGCTGAAATGAATGAACAGTCTCTTAAGTGGATTTTTTTGCCTCTTTTTCCTAATTGAGATAGGACTAGAGTCCTAAAGAAATTTGTGAGTGGTGATACTGATCATTACCACTCCTGACTTTAGGTTCCCACTACAGTGAGGCTACAGTATATATGTTCAAAAGCAGAAGCATAGGCACTGAAGGAACATTTACTGAAAAACAATTAGGTACCAAGCAAATTTAGATGCCTACAAGGTTCAGGGGCAGCTGAGCTGGGCTTTCTGAATCACAGTGGGGGCTGATTCTGGGATTTAGACACCAAATGTAGCAGGGTTTGCAGGAAGTTTTTTATGTGACTCTAACACATGATGTCATGATACCAGTGCCTGCAAATACAGTATGTGTTAATAAGCAGATTAATATGGGGCAGATTGTGGCCTGCTGGATGCATTCTTCTCCATATATGCTACCAGTATTGCAGGTCACAGCATGAGATGGAACCTCTGCAAGTCCACTACTTCTGCTACCACATAGGTGGGAGGGGAATTGGAGGGCCAGATCAGGGAGTAGGCATAGCCTTGACTCTAACCATGATATTCCAGCCAGAACAGCTGTAGAGGTTGCCCATGGTGGCAAGAGAGAATCAGGGACCAGATTGTGGTTGAAATAGAAATTTGGTTCCTTGTCTATGTCTGGGGTAGCACCAGTATGGGGTGCCCTTTGCTCAAAGCTTACAAAGCCACTTTCTAAACTGTATATTTGCATGACACACAGATAAACTATTGAGGCTCATATTAATTGGTTTTGTTCCCCAAGCAAATAAACAAAAAAAGCCAAAAACAGCATCTATGAAATGAGCTTGACGTAAATATCTGCAGGAAGACCAGGGCAGTGGAAGCATGAGAGATCTTTCACAGACTACTGAATGAAAGTGCTATGACTGAGAGGGCTGGGTTTTATTTTATTTTATTAAAGCACACATTGAAAATCTTCTCACATTCTTGGCACTGCAGTGCAGACAGATCTCTGATGAGCACCAGTAATTTCTAAGATCAGAAGCTGAAAAAAAATTAAAATCAGACTCACTCTGAAAATCATTCCTTTTGAAGGATAGGGAGTAGGAGAATATGTAGTCCTGTCTTTTCTATTCCTCACTGCCCATTAAGCACCTACTGATCATGACATCTATTTAAAAAACTGAATACTGAGCTTCTGTATTTCAGTCAGTCAAGCCATGTTTTGAGCCCTCTAAAAGAAATCATCTCATATTTCATCCAGGAGGATCTCAAAAGTTTTCCCTCTGCAGGGCTATAATCCAGGTGAGGGAACGGAAACATCCCACATCATTCCCAAAGAAATCATTGAATGAGAAGGGAAGATGATGGAAAGGCAGACACATAGAAGGGAGCATAGCCTCTTTATAAGAATTTCTTGGAAGTAATTTGTCCAACATTTAAATGCTGCCTTCTCTAGGGTATAACAGAGCAACTGTTTATCAGTGCACAGCATCATTACTTAAATTTGGACAGCATGTGAAATTGCCATATATAATGAAATCTTCACAAGGAATTTTAGGTAGGCGGAATGCAACTGAGTTAAAATTTTCATTACTGCAGCTAGAAAATAGAACTTTGCCATCTAAATTACTTAGGCCTTGAAACACTGAACAGAACAATGCTTAAATGCATTTAACAAACTGGGTCTCAGAGACCGTTCAATCAGCTACTATGCATAGCTTGCTTTCATCTCCATAAAAGAGATGTACAACTGGAGAAGGGATTAAAAAGACTTTCAAGAACTGCAGAATTATTGAAAATCAGCAAATTTAGGGTCCAGTCTTGCAATTCAATCCACGTAGATGGAGCCCTGTGCTCAACCAGAGCCCCATTAACATCAGTGGGCCTCTGTGCAAACATA
This sequence comes from Dermatemys mawii, assembly GCA_007922305.1. Lineage (NCBI taxonomy): Eukaryota > Metazoa > Chordata > Testudines > Dermatemydidae > Dermatemys > Dermatemys mawii. The sequence continues at coordinate 41,968,591 of ML677348.1, forward strand.
GGAGTCTGTCCGCATGGATCACATTGCGTGATCAGGGGGTGTAAATGTGTCAAGCAGCTCCCCAAAGCCTTTCTCCAATGTCCCACTTCAAGGGGGAGGCATGTTGTTTTAAAAAAGCTGGGTACACGTTTCTGCCCTATTCTGCTGGATAAACATAAATGTCATCCTTCCTGAATGGTTTCTCCTTCCCTTCTACACCCTTTGGGTTCTATTGTTGGTTGACTTCTGTTTCCCTCACTCACAAGGCAACTTTCCCTGCCCCCATGCCTTCATCATTCACTTTCCTTTTCATCTTGGTCACTACTTGGCTCCTGGGTCAATGATGCTTGGTATTCACTACAACATATTATAAGTCAATATCTGCACATTATCAGCAACTCTTTTACTAAGGTTTTTTTTGAAGAAGCTAGTGATTTTGACTGCCTCAATTTTTGGTGCCTTATTTGAGACATCTTAAAAAGACCTGACTATCAGAAAGTGTTGGACACTTCTCTTCTATAAATGAGGCCCCTATATTAAACACTTTTGAAAATCCTAATCTTTACATATGTAAAAAGAGATAGTGAGCAAAAGATTATTAATGGGGGAATTAGACTAGGGCTTATTTATAACCTGAAATTTGAACAAAAGCATAGCTTGGACAAACTATGTTTATATTCAGTGAGGAGTTTAAAAGCTAAACAAAGACAAAAAGGATGTGGAGAATCCTGCCACATTTTATTAATCATCTCCATCACTAGGATTACTGGCAACAAAATCCTTTTCAAGTAACAACTGGAGGCATCACAGGTGTCTCCAAATGCTTAGAACAATTTTTGCAGATGTTCTTCTCAGAAGATCTATATATGAACTCTTCTAGAGATACACAGCAGCAGCAAATGACAGATTTGTAAGACACTGCACGTTTTCCATCTGCTGTAGGTATTATAGACTGTTCACATACTGATCAAACCATGGTCTCAAAACCAAGTTGAGAAAAACATATATAATTTCATTCCATAGCTAAGCAAGTTGCCTTTGATTCAAAATATCAAACACCAGATGTAGCCATAATATACATATGGTTATGTCATTGTGACTCATTCTCAAGCACTCTGATATTGCTCACAGATTTGGAAATGGAGCACTTAAAGGCTACTAGGGAAATATTACCAGTTGTTTTTAATGGCTTCATTGTGCCTTTTAGGCATAGCACATCAAGGGCAGCATGGAGTTGGACATCCACAAAGTAAGCAGTGGTGCTCTCCAGTGCATAGGAAGAGTTTGCACATCTTCACATTTCTGTATGAGGTGCAGCACACGTCCTTGCTGCACTGGTCCTACTTTGTAGGATGGGATGAAACAGGGATGGGAACATGGCCCTGCCTTATCCCCACCCCTTATGGGATGTCATGCATCTCAGAACACAAGGGCAGCATTCTGCCCATTCCTTGTGAAGGCCATCTGCGATTGTCAAATTCCTAAATAAAGGTTCTTAATCTGGCCCTTCATTAACAATGTGTAGGATTCTGCCAATTGAGCATTAGCTCAGAATGTGTGAAACCTCACAGAAATCAATGGATCTATTCAAAGAATAAATTAATATTTATAATGAGTAACCATGACAGAATCTGCACCTATTATATGTTGTTTTGTTTAAATATCAAGACTTCCCTTCTGAAAAAGCTGCTTTTTATAACCCCTTTTTCTTGTCTCCAGTCTCCCACAGCAATACAATTATGTTGCATTTACAAAGAACCACCAAACTAATTGCTGAAAATGTTGTTTGGCTTCTTTAACATTCTTTTTAAGAGCAAGCTAGTAAGTCTTAGTAATGCATTACCTATGTAAATATCTCAGCAAATATAATGAGATATTCTTCTGCTAGCTAAAGCATGCAAACACTTTTGCATTAGTGTATTTTACATCGTATCGCTATGGAACATGGACTATTAGTAAAAGAAGAGGGAAAGACTGAAATGTCAAACTAAAGTGATCAAATTCTAGCTTGACTGTCCATTCACTACATCTGTTGATCAAGTAATATGAGAACAGGATTATTTTAATAGTTCTAAAATACCAGAAAATCACTGTCTAGTTTCAATGTCTCTGGACCAAATATTGGTCCCAGTGGTCAGGCTTTACCATAGGCTGTTCAATAGAGACATGCAAAGAAGCAATCTTTTGCCAGGGTGTGGGACTTCCTGGTTCCACTCCTGTCCTGACCTCAAAAACCCCTTCTGCGTGCTGGGAAATAAAAAGCCTCCACAAAAAACAGCTCTATAATGTATAGGGGATGTTCAACTCTCAACATCCTCTTCTGCAGCCCCTGTTAAAGGAATCACACCATGTCCATTGCAGAAAGGGAGCTCCCTGCCTGTAGGGAAAGGGTGGGGTCCAGGATTTACCCTAAAATAAAATATGCCCACACATTACTATTTCTTTTTTACCTGGGTCAGGCTCACCTGTTCTTATCTCTGTTTTCCTAGGCATTTCTGTGTTTAGAAATAACAATTTGTGGCTCTTGAGGGAAAAGAAAAGAATGTTGCTTCCAGTAAATTTTCAACAGAAATTTCTACTGAATCCTCACTCTGAGATTCAGGATTTTTTTAGAAGTGCAAGTAATTGATTTCTATATATACTGTGACAAAGTTCCGAGTCTGTATTTGTGGGTCCCCCGCTTCCTGGCAGATTTAGGGGCCTCAGAAACTCATCTAGGCCCCAGGGTGACCTCCCTTTCTCAGTAATTAATTAGGGGAGGCAGAAAAGGGGGAGCCCAGGACCACCCTCTACTCCAGGCTCCAGCCCAGGGACCCTAATAGTATCAGCTAAGATGGCTGACCTTTTAGCCACAAAACATAATATAATTCCCTGGGCTTCTTCCCCACAGCAGTCCCCACTTCTTCAAACTCCACTTCACCCTTACCTCAGGGCCTCTTTCCTTGCATATGATATGTCTACCACTCAGTCTCACCAACAGCACAACTTCTTCCCACAACTCCTGACATCCACACCCACCTGACTAACTGAGAGGGTTTTTAACTGGTTTCAGCCAGCCTCTGATTGGCTTCAGGTGTCCCAATCAGGCTAGCTATTTCTGCTGCTCTCTAGAAGCTTCTTAATTGGCCCCAGGTGTCTTGATTGGCGTGGAGTAGTCTTTGTTTGGCTATCCAGGGAACAGGGACCTGCACATCCTGAGGCTGATATACCTGCCTTCCAGCACTCTCTTATACCCTTCTGGACCGACTCCATCACAATAGTGAAGAACACTTAGGAAACATTTCGCTGCCGATGGTGCTGTGTCAGTAGCTGCAAAAATCCTTGTATTACACATGGCATTGCTGACACCACTTTTTCTTCATTACCTTCCATCTCAACACAACTCTGTATTTCTCCAGGCCATTACTGACAGGTCTAATGTTTATTAGGATCATTCATTTAACATATGCCTCCACAATGTCGTAAGCCCCTTTTGATGCTTACTTTGTCTTGCTTTCTAATTCCTTTTAGCTCCCAGGGGCTCTACAAAGTGCCCGATGCACCACTGAGATGTTCCTCTTCTTGTCTCCCTGTGTTCTCTGTTATTCTCTTCCCCAAGTGCATCTCTCTGCAGGCTCATGAGTTGTGCTGAGTGGAAAATTTTGGATGAAAAAAAAAATCAGAAAATGCTGTTTTGTCAAAACCAAAACATTTCATGGAAACAGCTGGATGTCAATGACTTTTTAATAGGAAAGTTTTTGAGGTCTAGGGTAGACTCCCTGGTTAATTCCACAGAGAGATCTGAATCAAATAAAAAATCTGGCCTAGTCATTGTAGGGGTGCCTCAAACTGGCCTTCTTAAACTAAGGTGTGTGCTCTAACCACTGGCCTATAGCACCATGTGTCCTGGGGCTAGTAAATAGTTGTGTCTTTTATACAAAGTGGAATAGCTTCAACAGCCAAGACTAACCACGCCCCACCTGAAAATACCCCAGAGCCCAGTGGTTAGGGCATTCATGAGAGAGATGTGGGTTCAAGGCCCTGCTCCAATATCAAGGAGAGTGGTGCTGTGAACTGCAATCTCCTACATCTTGGGTGTATGTGCTCATCACTGTGATACTGAGTAAAAGGGAGACACCTATTCCTCCTCTGGCAGGGTTTTGTGAGGTGGTCTGATCCAGCAGATGGTCTCTGAACACTTTCTGGGATTGGACCACTCAGGCAACTTAGGTGGGGGAATGCTTAACCAGGATCTCACTGGTGCTCAAGCATGAGCTAGCCACTGGGCACCAGGAATGAGGCAGCTGTGCTCATATTCACTGATAGAAATATAGATAAGTGGGGGTGTTTACCAGTGACAACTTAAGCATCTAGGGAATTTACGCACTTCCAGAGTTAGATGGCAACTGAATGGAGCACGGAGGATTTTGGCACCCAAGATGGCAAAAGGTGCCTAGATCCTTTTGCAGATCTAGCCACTAACAGACTGTCTGTATTAAGATTTTGAACTGTCACTTATCACCATGGTATCTGAGCACCTTCCACATAAAATATATTATCAATATTGAAGTCTCTAGTGGTCTTCATGGACTCTCTGACCTTTCTCCCTTTTAAGGAGATAGAAAACTCTGCTTGATGCAGGGAGGGAAGTGGAGGTTACTCCTCATTCTTTTTGCAGTTAATGTTGTGAATGTCATTCTAGTTATGATGGAAATGTTTTATCAGATAAGAAGCTTTAGGATTGTTTTCTAAAGGAGGTAAGATTGAGGGGTCATCTAATCTCCTCAGCAAATTAATTCCACAACTAGATACCCTTTACTGTGAACACATTCTCCTGGGTTCTTATGTGCTTTATTCTGGGTTTTGAGATCTCATTATCCAAGACGAACACAGCTGTCATGGGGGTTGGTGAATGTAAACTATTAATATTTTAATTATCTGGACACAGTTGTTAAAACGTAAACTATGCATTTTGGTCACACTTAAATAAACAGCCACTAACTACAAAAGTGAGCCAATGAAAATGGTCTTCAGCTTCGAGTGGTATATATTCTTAAATCCAGCTGAGCTACAAGTAATATGGATACTTTCCTAGCTATAACAACCACATGAATAGAGAATTCTTTATCAGGGATTTTCTTCAAAAAAATCTGCATTATATATGTAATAATTCAATTGTTCCTATTTTTCCCCAATCACTTTTAAATACTGCATTTTGCTTCTAAGATACTGAAGCATAGACTGAAATATATATATTTTTTTTAATACAAACCTTTGCAGCTGAATTTACCAGGCTGACAGAGACTGACTAGTTCTGCTTAGAAAATAATATGTGGCAGGGCATCATCGGTTACATCTGTTCAGAAGGCTTTGAGATGAAATTCCATATGGCAACAAGAACTCATACTATGCTGTCTATCTAATCACGTGGATTACAATTTGTTATTTGCTTTCCAGAATCAAATAAGATCTATGACAATGGTGGTGAGGGAAAAAAATGAACAACATAGTTATATGCACATCAGAATGTCAGAAATTCCAGTTTGAGTTTCTAATCTACCACAGCTCTGTGAACAAGATTTAATGCTATACCCAGATCACACTGGTGACAGCTATCCAAACCTGAAATGGCTTCACATCAAGAGATAAGTGGTAAATCAGTCACTCTACCATTTCAGGCTTAGGGGGATTTCTTCTTGGGAGAGACAACAAATCCTGCCATTTTTTCTGAAGTTTGGTGGCTTTGTCGTATCAGCTATAATTCATTAGGAGAATCGGTGAGATGACCAATTTCATGCCACTTACAAAATCAGACTTGACTTCCATATGGTTTCAATCCAGTGATCCCTGATTTATTCACTATCCTATTCATCTCCTTTGTATCATAATTAATATTCACTGGTACAGTGCCTCATTTCTAACTATTGTTAGGGGTTTTTTTTTCAGTTTTGGGTCTGGATTCACAAAAGGACTTAGGAGCCTAACTGCCACATTAGGTGCCTAGAATCACATAATCAGACCCACCGGGATTCACAAAACCCTTTGCCTAGCTGTTTCTGAGCCAAAATCACTTGGGAACTAGTTGTTTTCAGTAAAAAATCCCTTGGCACCGTTCTGACTCTGGGCACATTCATTGCTGGCCTACACCAGATATCCATTTGCTTAAACTCCAATGTGATGCAGAAAACAGGAGAAATTAGGCATTCCTCCATAGGTAAGCATGCTCAGACCTCACATATGAGAATAGATGAACTTACATGTGAAGGAGGACTTCCCTCATAGCTTTTTAGCCTAGTGGTTATGGTACTCGCATCGTATGTGAGACACTCCCCCCGACACACTTCAAGTTCCCCTCCACCTGTGTGGAAGAGGGGACTGACTGCACCACAGCTAAAGGGATGCAGGGTTTGTCTCGGCTTACCCAAGGAAGGGCAGCTCTGCTTTGGGAAAGAGGGGTTCAGAAACTGATGTAAAAAAGGTGCTCAGTGGTCAGCTTTGTAACAATGACACCCACCCCCCACCCCTGGAATGTGCCTAAAGATACAAAACCAGGCTGGGGCAAGTCTCTTTGTTCCACACAGTGGGGAAGCCAGCCATGTCTCCAGGGAAGCAGCAAACAGGATTGTGAAGCAGCCTGGCTCCAGGGGCATGGAGAAGGGTGAGCTCGGGAAAACAGGGGGCTGTTACTCCCCTGGCCCAGAGGGAGGGAAGGGCAGGCAGAGGCAAATTACAAGTAGGACACAAGGGGGGTGATTTAGAAGTGAAGCTGCTGCTCAGTGTCTACTGCAGTCACAAGACAGCACAGCTTCAGGCTCACACAGAAAGGGGACAGTGGAAAGAAGGGAAACTAGCACCCCCCAGTCCCAGGTACTTCTACCCACAGGCAGGCTGGAAGCTGCAATCAGGGAGGGTGAATTGGCCAATGACTCTAGTCAGCATCTGAAACAATCAACGGAGTGGGGTGCAGAGGGGAGGGGAGGGGAGGGGAGGGGAGGAGGAAGGCAAGGGAATTTGAGCAGCAGCCTGAGTGCAGGGCAGTCCCAATGGAGCCAAGGATGGGAAGGAGACCCAAGGCAGACAGTATGCAGCAAGGACAAAGGGTACTCACAAGTACGGGATCTGCCACTTCCCAAGGTGGTGTGTTTAATAACCCATGGCAACCTTCAGTGTGGGGCTCTGATGGTATTACACAGCTGCTGCAAGCTAATTTGCATTTACTACAGCAGCTTAGCTGTAGTACAGGGTGGTAGGGTAGGCCCACTATGGGCTCAAGTTTGGGCAGCAGGACAGGGGCAGGCCCCAAGGCAAGGGTAGTGAAGTCCGTGTTGGGAACAAAACCACTGGGCACATGAGAACGCATAGTCCAGCAGGGCATGTAGCCTCATGGGACAGAGTAGAGACTCCTGGGAGGATCTATGGGGGAGCTGGGCTCTCCAGAACTTCCTTCATGCAGTCCTGAGTGTGGTCATGCTCATTGGGTTAGCCACCCACTCAGTACAGCTAAATATAAAATCCTGAGAGGCAAATGTGGATATATTATCCCTATTGCACAGGGAGGTGTTGAGAGACAGTAAACATGGGCAAGGCAAGTAGAAGAGCGAACTGCCCAAGAGGCCAAGGGTGCCTAGAACATGGGAAAATTAGGAGGCTGCCTTCCTCATCAATGTGGGTGTTATAGTACAGGCCTACCCAGAAAGGAACCCTGCCTTGGTTAAGTATATGGATATAATTAGGTGGGCACACAATATGTTTGGGGATATGTCCTGGTTTAATTATAATGAGCAGTTTTGATTAAGAACAGCAACATAAACTGGGATAAAGTGGCATCACACACTGGAGTGGATGACACCAAGGGCACCAGGGGTTTGTTCAGCCCACAACAAGCTTGGGAGATGCCCCAGGCACATAATAGTATTTGCTGGACATTTAATTATGGTGGTTGTTTTCACAATCCCTATAGATACGAGCATGTTTACAAGACATCTACTGCTGGCAATTTTATTTCAACAAGGCTATGCCCATGGGCTGTTCAGTATCCTGCGCAGCTTTTGAGAAACTCAGTATAATGCTGCCCAGTGTGATCAGCAGAACTAAAACAAGTAGTGCATTATTTGGATGATTTTTTGTTCACAGGGTGAGCTGGGTCAAATGAGTGTTTTCACCTCTTGGACACATTTCAGGCCCTGGCTAAAGAGTTGTGAGAATCCCCTAGCAGAGGACGAAAACAGGCCCTTCCACTACATTGACTTATCTGGGCACTGAGCTGGACACCAAGGAGAGTGTAACTCTTTGGATAAGCTTCAGGAGCTATCAGGGTTGCTCCAGAGAGCAGTGCGGTCTAAAAAAACTAAGGTTGCAGGAACTGCAATCCATTCTGGGGCACCTGAACTTTGCTTTCAGGGTTGTTGCCCCGAGGTGGGTGTTTTGTGCCTGGCTGGTGGCAGCAATGGCCAACATAGCCAAGCCACACCATTACATATGAGTCACTACAGAGATAAAGGAAGACTTGAGGGCATGGGAAAGGTTTCTGAGTCGATTTCATGTGGTATCATTGTGCAGGCAGAAATGGTTATTGATTTGGGGTTTGGAGCTGACTAATATAAGGGTATGCTCTGGTGTCACAACATGGCAGCGCTATAGGTTATCAATCGCCAAACTTCCAGATCACCCAGGGTTATGAAGTTGATAAGGCTGTTTGTTCTGCAATGCTTAACCTTCAACATCTGTTTTTCTCTCAAGCACGTGCTGGGCATGGATAATGGCATAGCAGACGCCTTGTCTTGTTTCCAGTTTGACAGATTTTGTGAGCTTGCAACAGGGGCTAGCAGTGAACTCGAGCACATGCTGTGGGCAATCTGGAACCTCGGAATGTCATGTGGTTGGCAGAATGGAGATTGTTGGCTCCATCTTACAAGTTGTTTATTTCGTTTTCTTTTAAGGACTCTTGTCAATTCAAGAATCCAGAGAATGGGTCACCTATGCGGCCCTCCATGGAGGGCGGTTGTTGCAGTATTGGGTCAAGGACAATGCAGCTGCTGGTGCTCCTTGATGATCACACATGGTACAATGGGTTCTTTCTCCCCACTAGGGCAGCTAGCTAAGAAGCCATTTGCAGATGTCTGGGAACCCAGCAGGGTTTGTGGGGTAGGCAGCCAAGCAAATGGCTGGCGCCTCCTTGTGGTGGATGTTCAGTGCAGGTACTCCATAGGGAGGGCAGCCAGTAACCAGATAAATGGCCTGGTAAAGGATTTAAAAGGAGATACTGGATAAAGGAACAGAACGGAGGAGTGGGTTGGGGATGCCTATGATTGGTATGGCAGAGAGCCAACCTTCCCCCCGCCCATTTTCATAGCCGTCCTTAACCCTCTTACGAGAGTAGTGGATGGTAAAGTCCAAGCCATGGGTCAACTGGGGGACCTGGATAGAAACAAAGTGGGACTGGTGGAAGCCTCAGAGAACTGGTTTGAATAAGCATGGATTAGTCCATACTGCACTCTTTATCTGCCATGTAGTCCCAGACATCTATATAATTAAGTTGCAGCCTGATTAAAACCCATAACAAATATCCTATCCTCCTTGCGGTATACCCAGACAATTAAAGAGGGTGCTGCCAGCTGTCAGATGAGTGCCTGAGTCGCTAGACTAAGGGATATTCTCATGGAGGACTCCCTCAGTCTCTCCTGTTGAAGCTGTTTTACTGTGAATAATAAATAAATGCAATAATTTTAAACAAGGATTTGGAGAAGGGGGAATGGATCCTGGGTCTTCCACTTTACTGCACTAGCCCTCAAGCTACAATGGATATGTTTCACTCCCTGTTTCTCTTGCTCTCTCTTTCCCTCAGTGTTGAAGCTGTTACATTGTGACTAAATAATGAAAGACTTATTGGGCCTGAGAGAGAGAGAGAGAGAGAGAGAGAGAAATTAATTTATATTTTGAATATGCCCTTGTGATCCAATCCTCTGAAGTTCTTGATGTGCACCACTGATAACAGCAGCTTCAATTTCACTTCAAAATCTGTGTGTTTTGTGTCTCCTAAATTAAAGAAACACAAGGATATTTGCAAGTGTTTGCATGCATGCAGTAGTGTGATTTATTTTGAAATAATAATAATCACCAAAAGGTGAGGTCAATAAAATTAAGCAGTGATAGCAGGACACCTACTGTGAACACTTTGTTAATTTGAACATACTGGGTATGCAGGTTGAAAGCTAGTGATTCAATTAGAATTCAGTGTCCTTCAAGAATATCAATTACGTTACAGAATGCAGTATAATAATAGGCTGATGTTCCCTTTCTTCCCTGATTCTTTATGGGAGATTATGAAAATACAGATCAGGATGTGTATTATTTCACATGCCCAAATGACTTATGTAAGGCAGGCACTAAAACTGCAAGGATTAGAGAAAATAGACAAGAGAAATAAATCACTGTAAAAATACTACAGTGTTTATATTGACTATATTAATCTGATATTTATTCTCAAATTACAGTGCCAATGTGTAGAGATCTAACAACAGAGGCTGCAAAAATATGATGGAATTTGAATCTCAGGTTTGGAAAATGTTGCTAGTATGGTCAATACAATCCCAAAAGGAAATTTGAACAGGGATGCAGGTGGGGTTCAATATTGGTAGATATAATTGAAATGTCAAAGCATTGAAGGTCATTCAAGCAATAAAAATAATGAAGACCAAATATAGCTAGTTAAACATTTTTTGAAGTTAACATTTTTGTCCAGATTTATGAAAGTTTCTTAAGTTTGTTAAGTATTCTCAGTGCAAGAAGATTTTTGAGCATCTTTATCAGAGAATCTTAGAGACCTAGCTCACAAGGGGAATTAATTTGCAAAAAAGCTATGATCAGTTAGAAATATGGCAAATGGTCAACAGAATTTTAAATCTGTGAACTAATCTGCTTGCTGATAATGTAAGGGATAAAGGATTTTTTCCCCTTCATGTTGTACAGAAAAGGATTAAATTTGGTAGATACACATTCTTTTGCAAAAAAAAGTAAGTTACAGTTGGAATATATACATATAGTTTTAGGTTTTGTTAAATGTTCATATTCTGAAAATGTAAATGCATTGAGCTACAAATCCACCCACGCAGAGAATTCATAGAAAAGACAAAGTTACAGAATTCTATGAAAAAGAATTCTACCTTTCAATATATGACTCATGGAAAGAAGGCATGATCAAAGGAACCATATATTAAAATAAAATCAGAGGTTGATCTAGGGATGAGCATAAATGAGAAAAGGTGGGATCAAATACCTGAGCTCACTTAAACCTCTTTTCTTGCAAACACTATGTATGTAAGTTCACTGGGGTGCTTGTGTGCATGAAGTGCAGCATAGAGTTGGTGCCTACTAGTTTATGAATAAATGAACTGGATTAATAAACATTCCTCTGTTTTAAAGTAGCAAAAGGAATAATGGCTTTGGAATAGGAGAAGATATTGATGCACATCATTCATCCAAATCCACAAAGAAAGATAAAGATTTAGACTGTTGAAAAAAACCAATATTTTAGGTTTCAAACTTTGTAGTTCACATATTATTCAGAATAGACTTATTGTCTTCATGTGACTAATATTATCTTGGGTTTCAAATTCACCCTTGTCTTATTGGTCCTTTCATGTCAAAGGAAGCCATGAAGGAAAATCTACTTGCACTGCACTAGGTTTGTGTAAGCATCATAACGACATAAGTATGGTGTACCACAGCCGCCCTGCCTGGTGCAGTGCTGTACATGTGCCTGTGAAAATACATGAGCATGTAAACAAAAAATAGAGATAAGGAAAACTATAACACTCATTCATAGCTATCCACATGTAAATAAATGGGCAGTGCCTGTAAGGTGCTGAATACCAGCTACAAGGTGATATAGACTTGATGGTGCACACCTTAAGTCAGTGAGTATTTTGCCATTCATTTCAGTGGACACAAGATGTACTTGTCCTCATCTTGCATTTTAATTCAGTGCAAGAGAATTCAGCATCTTACAGGATAGAGACACATCACATTAGTCTTTTGTCGTAATTATTATTGTTACTTTTTCTTACAGTACCTTTCATCCAAGAATCATGCAGCACTTTACAAATGTAAGTAATATTTCAGAATATGCCTAATTTCTTTTTTAAAAATTTTGTTTCTGGTGCCCAGGTACTGAATATCTAAAGCCAGATCTTTAATTATCTAACATGCCTAAGCACTTTTTGATGTAACAGTTGCACAGAAAATCCTTAACATATATTTAGGAAATAAGGTTTCAGATTTTCCTGTAAATAGCTTTGACATGGAAAGCTTCACTGACAGAAATAGTTGGTTCCAATACTCATCTGGGAAGCCAGGGGAGAAAACAAATGCACAAAACGAAATATTAAAATTATATTTCTCATTCTTTAGTGAATTTGACCTAGATTTTATCACACAGGGACACAGCTAGACCCTGCACAGCTAACTCACATCACAATTCACACACTGCTCTAAAATGAAATGAGAATCTTTTTTCTCCCCTTAGGCATTCACACTTTTTAAAATCAAGATCTTGCTGTAAAAACTTGACATTCAGACATCCAGATATGCTCAGCTGAGCTGTGAGGAAGAGAGGGGAAAAATAAGGGTAAAATGCGATTTAATGCTTCCTCTCACTGCAACAAGGGTCTGGGTATCATGAACTGGGAATAGGAGGGAGACATGCAAGAAGATAAGTTGATGTCTGGAGCACGATCTCCTCAGGAATCAGTGGGAGTGTCAGGATTTCCTCCCCACTCTGAACTCTAGGGTACAGATGTGGGGACCCGCATGAAAAAAGAAATAACCCCCACAAGCTTATTTTACCAGCTTGGGTTAAAATGTTTTTCCCCAGAACACAAATTCTTTTGTATTTGGACCTGGTACGCTGCCACCACCAAACTAGGGCTAGGGTAGTTTGGGGACCCTTCTTTCCCTTTCCACTAACCCCCCAAACTTCTTCCTTCCCTGGGAAGCTTGAGAGAAAAAAAAAAAAAAAAACCTCACCTGATCCTATGAGACGTGCCTGATCCAAAACCAGGATCTTACACAATGAAAAACAAGCAGTCAGCTTCTTAAAAGAAAGATTTTAATAAAAGAAAAAAGAAAGGAATAAATCCCTTTTAAACATCAGTAGAACAGCATCTACCATAATCAACAAAAGGATTCAGAAACCAAACCTCTCCCTCGAGGCAACTTTCTCCCACAGTTGATATCTCTGCTGAAGCTTACAACATCAAGAAGCACCCAGCCAACACTCACCACTGAGAACTCTCCAAGTGATAAAGAGAAGGTAAACTTACTGACTACAATACTTAATAGAATCTTATAGTTACAGTGAAAGACATAGCTGTGTTCCCCCCATAGCCGAGGTGAACAGAGAGAGACCCAGAGAGAAACTGAAACTTAAAATCCTTTGTCTCTTGAGGAATTTCTCATTGGTCAGTTGTCCACCTCTCAGGTTACCTTTAGCTTAACCCCTTACAGGTAAACACTAATTCTAGGCTACTTCACACTTATGACAGGGTGTCTGGATGAAAGTTAGTATGACTTAATTATTTCTTCCTCTCTATGCAAGTTTCCTATTGCAAAGAGATTTTTTTTTTTTTGCATTGGTGGAGAAGCAATTTTTCAGCATGGCTTCTATGAGAGCTGTAGTGCCAAAGAGCAGGAGAGGTTGAGGCTTTGTCTGCACTGTAAACTAAACAACAAAAGTTTTGTGAAAAAAACACACCCCAAAAGACAAAGGTTTTGCCAGTAAAAAGTGATGGTGTGAACAGTGCTTTGTTGGCAGGAAAGCTCTCCTGCAGACAAAGTTACTGCTGCTCATTAGGGAAGGGCAGAAGATTTTTGTTGGTGGGAGAGCTCTGTCCTGCTGACAAACAGTCGCTACACTGTGTGCCTTTTAGTGGTATGACTGTAGCGGCACACCTGTGTCACTAAAAGCTGCATAGTATAAACTTTGTCTCACTCTAAATGTAATTATTTGTAGATCAAGATCTTTAATTTGGAGCTGAATGCTTTTTATCGGTAACATGCCTTACTATATATGGGCAAATAATTCCTTAGAATTAACCGTGCCTTTGTGGGTCACAACTGAGAATACCCAAATCCAGCACAAGCTGGAGGTTATTCTCCCATGAGATATTCCAAACCAGCAGCAAAAGTAAATTTCTGTTTCACCACACTGGCTAACAAGAAGTCATAGAAGCAGTTTCCTTTGGCATTCCAGACTTTGTATCACCACCAAAACCAGATCTTAATAAAAAATCATGCTGTTGTCAATCCTTTAGTATCTAAAATCTAAAGGTTTATAGAAAGAAAGAAAGAAAGAAAGAAAGAAAGAAAGAAAGAAAGAAAGAAAGA
>ML677348.1:41982940-42039018 GCA_007922305.1 Dermatemys mawii
AATACATACAGTAATTGGAACCTTCTTGGTTCAGGCTTGTAGCAGTGATGGAATAAGCTGCTGGCTTTATGTCTTCCAAATCACTGGAAGGACCTTTGTCCCTTGGTTAGAATGCTCCCATTAGTATAAGTCTATAGTCCACAGGTTTGAGCAGGATGTAATGCTCAAAATTGTAATGTAATACTCAGAGGCAGAATGTAGGTGTTTCCAGGGCCTTTTATAGCTTCTGTCACATGGAGGAAATCTATTGTTTGTACTGTGAAAAATTACAGTAACAAGATGGTGTTTGGAGTCACATGGACAATTCACAGTTCCATACACGATTTCACCTAGTCATAGCAGGAAAGTCCATTAAGAATAGATAGGTGTCTTCCATTGTAAGTTAAGAGTCCTTTAATGCAGGAGTTCTCAACCTTTTTCTTTCTGAGGCCCCGCACATGCTATAAAAACTCCTGGCCCAGCTGTGCCACAATATCTGGTTTTCTCTATATAAAAGTCAGGACCGGCCTCAGGGGTAGCAAGATGGATGATTGCCTGGGGCCCCATGCCACAAGGGCCCCTGCGAAGCTACATTGTTCAGGCTTCAGCTTCAGCTCTAGGTGGCAGGACTCAGGACCCTGGACTTCAGACTGCAGTGAGCTTCAGATTTCTACTGTGGGCTCCACAGTCTAATGCTGGTCCTGTTTGGCAACCCCCCTGAAATGTGCTTACAGCCCCCCCAGCGGGTCATGGACCTCTGGTTAAGAACCATTGCTTTAATGGTCCATTATACATGAATAGTTCCTTGAAGATGTGCAGGCTAAATATCTTGTGGGCATTACCTAAGTAGCAAACATTTGAAATACAGGTATAGAGCAAATAGTTATAACTTCAAATACAAAAATAATACATGCATACAAACAGCATAATTATATTCAGCAAATCATAACCTTTCCATAGACATCTTACATGCCACATTTTGTACAAGATCAGTTGCAATATTGAAATACAAAACAATGATCTATATCAGGGATCGGCAACGTTGGCATGCAGGACCTCAGGGTAGGCACGCTTAGTGGGCCCCGCTGTTTTATTTACCCGGCAGTTCGCCGATCATGGCTCCCACTGGCCATGGTTCACCGTCCCAATCCAATGGGGGCTGCGGGAAGCAGCGGCCAGCACCGTGCCGCTTCCCGCAGCCCCTATTGCACTGGGACGGTGAACCACAGCCAGTGGGAGCTGCAGTCAGCGAAACAGCAGGTAAATAAAGCAGATTTGTTGCAATATTGAAATACAAAACAATGATCTATATCAGGGTGCTTACTCTGCGGTCCCGCGTGCCAACGTTGCCGATCCCTGATCTATATGGTCATATTTTAATCAGATAATGTCACAATGGGCAAACTATAAAACAGATATAAAAATGAGGGCCCAGTAAACCGTCCAAGGTGAATCTTGCACAGTTTCTGACTTGTGCTTCCCACAAGAAAAGTGCTCTGTGTATTTCCCCTGAAATATTGTGAGATGCATCTCAAATTGGTTTGTTCATATGGTGTGGGATTTTCAAAAGCACTCAGTGTTGGTTTAATTCTGCTCCCATTGAAGTCAATAGGAAAAACTCTCATTGATTTCAACATGAGAAAAGTTGGGCTAGGACTGTGCACTTTTGAACGTCCTATTCCCTGTATCTGGGAGGTCATGCAATGGAGTATCACTGAGTGCAGACCTCAACAGACAAAGGTCTGCACATACACCTCAGCCTTTCCAGAGACGAATTAAAGTCAGTGGAGTGGGGGCTTGGGGAACATTTTAAAACATCGGGAATTGGTGAAATGCACAAGCCTATATATGAATAACACTGGTCTACAATTTTTTAGAAGTCGTCTGCTTCAGAGATAAAGTGTGATATTTATTATGTATTTTGTAGTGCTGAATTCAAATATGACAATTAAAACAACTGATTGGCTACTGTTTCTAAGATATTTAAGTTTTTACATTTTATGTCTATGTATATTGTGTAGATAGTAGAGTTTTAATCATAAATTGTAAACCTAGGTCTTTTCATGTGTTTATGGTTGCTTTACATGATAATATTTCACCTGTCCTGTTTATGTAACACTTTAAAAATCAGCAAAAGGGTTATATAAATAAAATGTATTATGAAACAAAAGGCAAAAAACTATTATGTACATAGTTTAGTGCTATTCAGTGTCTACTCGGCTCTTCTTGGCTTGTCTCTTGTATTCATTAAATGGAGCATCTCTTGTCACTGTCCAGCAATAGTCTGCAAGCATTGATGGGCTCCATTTGCCCTGATAGCATTTCTCCACTGTTGCAATGTCCTGGTGAAATCGCTCGCCGTGCTCGTCGCTCACTGCTCCACAGTTTGGTGGAAAAAAATCTAGATGAGAGTGCAAAAAATGTATCTTTAGTGACATGTTGCAACCAAGGCTTTTGTATGCCTTGAGGAGGTTTTCCACCAACAACCTGTAGTTGTCTGCCTTGTTGTTTCCAAGAAAATGTATTGCCACTGACTGGAAGGCTTTCCATGCCGTCTTTTCCTTGCCACGCAGTGCATGGTCAAATGCATCATCTCGAAGAAGTTCACGAATCTGAGGACCAACAAAGACACCTTCCTTTATCTTAGCTTCACTTAACCTTGGAAATTTTCCATGGAGGTACTTGAAAGCTGCTTGTGTTTTGTCAATGGCCTTGACAAAGCTCTTCATCAGACCCAGCTTGATGTGTAAGGGTGGTAACAAAATCTTCCTTGATTCAACAAGTGGTGGATGCTGAACACTTTTCCTCCCAGGCTCCAGTGACTGTTGGAGTGGCCAATCTTTCTTGATGTAGTGAGAATCTCTTGCACGACTATCCCATTCGCAGAGAAAACAGCAGTACTTTGTGTATCAAGTCTACAGACCAAGCAAGAGAGCAACAACCTTCAAATCGCCACAAAGCTGCCACTGATGTTGGTCATAGTTTATGCACCTCAAAAGTTGTTTCACGTTGTCATAGGTTTCCTTCATATGGACTGCATGACCAACTGGAATTGATGGCAAAACATTGCTATTATGCAGCAAAACAGCTTTAAGACTTGTCTTCGATGAATCAATGAAGAGTCTCCACTCATCTGGATCGTGAACGATATTGAGGGCTGCCATCACACCATCGATGTTGTTGCAGGCTACAAGATCACCTTCCATGAAGAAGAATGGGACAAGATCCTTTTGACGGTCACGGAACATGGAAACCCTAATATCACCTGCCAGGAGATTCCACTGCTGTAGTCTGGAGCCCAACAGCTCTGCCTTACTCTTGGGTAGTTCCAAATCCCTGACAAGGTCATTCAGTTCAGCTTGTGTTATGAGGTGTGGTTCAGAGGAGGAGGATGGGAGAAAATGTGGGTCCTGTGACATTGATGGTTCAGGACCAGAAGTTTCATCCTCTTCCTCGTCTGACTCAAGTGAGAATGATTCTGGTGCATCAGGAACCGGCAGTTCTTCTCCGTGGGGTATTGGGCGTATAGCTGATGGAATGTTTGGATAATGCACAGTCCACTTTTTCTTCTTTGACACACCTTTCCCAACTGGAGGCACCATGCAGAAGTAACAATTGCTGGTATGATTTGTTGGCTCTCTCCAAATCATTGGCACTGCAAAAAGCATAGATTTCCTTTTCCTGTTCAATCACTGGCAAAGATTTGTTGCACAAGTGTTGCAGCATATGTGTGAGGCCCACCTCTTGTCCTGATCTTCAATTTTGCAGCCAAAATAAAGGTGATAGGCTTTCTTAACCATAGTGGTTATACTGCGCTTTTGTGATGCAAAAGTCACTTCACCACAAACATAGGAGAAGTTATCTGCACTGTTCACACAAGTACGAGGCATCTCTGCTCACTTTGGTTAAACAGAAATGTGTCCCTTTGCAAAATCAAACACTGACAAATAAGAGAGCACAACACTGTATGATTTCTAGAGCTGATATAGGCCAATTTGTTCAGCAGAGTGATGTAAGCTTCATTATGATTGCATCATCCATGACTTCTAGGAATAACATGATGCAATTCATATCATGTATGATGCAATACCAGCTTCAGATTGCATCATTCATTGTTTTGCCTAAAAAGCAAGTACTGTCCAAATCCAGTCATAGATTTATTCATACATCCAGTCAAAGATGTATTTTAGTCATTTCTGATTTAAATTGAGATCCCTTCCCTTTATAACTCACTTATCCTCCGCCATTCCCATGTCAAGGGTCGTATATACTGACCCAATAGCATATCTTGCAAACTAGAGCCAATCAACAATTTTAAGCATCATTTTCGTTCTCAGTGACCCAGAATTAGTAAAGTTTGACTACATTTATTTCAG
This sequence comes from Dermatemys mawii, assembly GCA_007922305.1. Taxonomy (NCBI): domain Eukaryota; kingdom Metazoa; phylum Chordata; order Testudines; family Dermatemydidae; genus Dermatemys; species Dermatemys mawii. The sequence goes on from ML677348.1 coordinate 41,987,296, forward strand.
AAGCATTTTGGCTGTAGAGCAGTGTAATTCAAAATGTAACTTGTTGAACCAAAATTCTCCTTATCTTTGAAGCTTTAATGAAGGCTTATATATAACATAAATAATTTCATCCTTAAAAACTAAAGAATAAAGAAATCAACTTGTAGCATACATGAGGAAGAACTTCTCTTTTCTCAACAGTATCATGAATCATTTCACTTATTGTGAAATACAACAATTTGCTCCAAATTGAGCAAATGAGCATGAGGTAGAAGACATCTGGAATAATTGTACTGCACTAATATATTACTAATTACAGATAATTCAAATCAGAATCTCTGACCCCTCTCAAGTCCCCTTTGTGGCACTGTAGCAGTGCTTATGGGTCATAAAGATACTGGAAGGAAGTAGATAAAGATTCTTCTCACATAGGGGGATCTTCAGCTGGAATAGAGCTAGTGTAACCTGTCCTATGACACCTTCTAATCTTTCTTAAGGCAAGATTAGCATGTCAAAGGGAGCAGGAGAGCCAGTGTGTGAAGCTCTCTGACTTCCTCATTGATGGTGTAGTCCCTTGAAGACTGCAGCAAATTAAGGTAGCTCTGAGGCTACTTTAATTTGCACCGAGGACTGCTTTGTTTTTGTCTACATGCAAAATAGAGAGTGCAGAAAGATGCACTAAAGCTATGTGTGCATCCCTGCCCACTTGCTAGCGTTAAAGATAGTAATAATTTGTTTATTTACTGGTAGAATCTATGCTATGCTAGGCAATCTCCAGTCAGAAAAGAAGTAGTATTCTCTCTTATAAGGAGTTCACCATTTGTACACACAGAAAATTGATTCATTTAACATCTTTGTTCTTTTATCTTGTCAATTGTATGTGGTGTTGCGCTGGATGTGTAGATAATTTGTTCCATCATTCAAGACTTCCCTGAAATTCTGTAAATGTAGTTTTAAACTTTATGAACTCTGTTGCTAGGAGAATAACATATGTCAGTACTTTAATAACCCTGCTGTGGTGCAGGAGATAACGAGAAAGTGTTTCATCTCTAGCTTATTCGTACTGCAAAGAGAAAAGATTTTCAAATTCTCAGTAAACCTTTTGTAACAGCCAGTGTTTTGAATCTTGAAGAATTCTAGAACATGCATCTATTTATTTGCAAATGTTTCATAGCCTTGTGGGATTCAATATGTAATTTATTCAAGTGAAAGGTGATATTTAATAAACGTGAGCCACATATTATGTTGGATTAATTTTTATGGTACAGTGTAAAATACAATGGCTTAGTTAAACTAATAAAAATAGTCTATTTCTAGCGCCTTGCTACTCTTATCCATTTTTATCCCTAATAGTCACATATCCAAAAATTTAACAGACTACAGTACTAAATATTTTGCCTATTACATTACTGTTGTATGTTTAAACAAATATTTTGACATTGTTTATAAATATATTCTTGATTTATATATTTTGCTTTATCTAATATGATATGATAAAAGGTGTTAGATACTGTAAGGCACTTTTGGAGCAAGTCCTATTGTGAAATTAGTACTTCCTGGGAGCTCCTCAACATCTTAACCAATGGCAATTTAAGGTACTAAGCATAGCCCTAAAATATTCAGCATTTTGCTGGATCAATCCCTAAGGTAAGAAGTTCATTTAAAATTTGTTTTTTTCAGGTTTTAATACTCTACACCAAGGGTGACCAACCTATAGTCCACAGGCCATGCATGGCCCACTAGAGCATTTCATAAGGCCCATGGACTGCTTCAACACTAACAGTGGATTCATTAGCATTTTGTCATCATGTTTAAATCATCTTTGTTTACACAAATGTGTAAGTAGACAATATTGCACATAGAAACAACTCATCTAAATACATATGAAACAAGCTGAACTTAAAATTAGGACTCTCAATTAATTAAAAAAAACATGATTAATCACATGATAAAATCGTAATTAATCACACATATAATCACACTGTTAAACAATAATAGAATGCTATTTATTTAAATAATTTTGTATATTTTCTACATTTTCAAATGTATTGATTTCAGTTAGAACACAGAGTATACAGTGCTCACTATATATTATTTTTATTATAAATATTTGCACTGTAAAAACAAAATCGTATTTTTCAATTCACCTAAACCAAGTACTGTAATGCAATCTCTTTATCATGAAGGCTGAACTTGTAAATGTAGAATTACGTACAAAAAATCTGCACTCAAAAATAAAACAATGTAAAACTTTAGAGCCTACAAGTCCACTCAGTCTTGATTCTTGTTCAGCCAATCATTCAAACAAGTTTGTTCACATTTATGGGAGACAATGCTACCTGCTTCTTGCTTACAGTATCACCTGAAAGTAAGAACAGGCATTCACATAGCACTGTTGTAGCCAGTGTCACAAAATACTTATGTGCCAGATGCACTAAACATTCGTATGTCCTTACATTCTTCAGTGGCAATTTCAGAGGACATCCATCCATGCTGATGACAGGTTCTGCTTGATAATGATCCAAAGTGATGTGGACCAAATGCATGTTCATTTCTATTATCTGAGTCAGATGCTACCAGCAGAGGTTAATTTTATTTAAGTGGTTTGGGTTCAGCAGTTTCTGCACTGGAGCGTTGCTCTTTTTTTACTCTTCTGAAAACATGTTCCACACCTCCTCCCTATCAGATTGTGGAAGGCACTTCAGATTCTTAAACCTTGGACTGGTGCTGTAGCTATCTTTAGAAATCTCACATTGATACATTTGTGTTTTGTCAAATCTGCAGTGAAAGTGCTGTTAAAATGAACAACATGTGCTGGCAAGAATCAGAGGGGTAGCCGTGTTAGTCTGGAATTGCAGAAGTGACAAAGAGTCCTGTGGTACCTTAAAGACTAACTAAAGTATTAGAGCATAAGCTTTTGTGGACTAATGCCCACTTCGTCAGACACATGCAGTGTAAGTATCCAGGGGCAGGTATAAATAGGTAGGCAAGAACAAGGTGAGAGATAAGAGAGATAGTCCACTGAGGCTGAATCAGCTTGTGGACCACCCCATTGGACCGGGACTGCGAACCACAGCCAGTGGGAGACATGATCGGCGAAACACCAGGTAAATAAAGCGGCGGGGCCTGCTAAGGGTGCTTACCCTGCAGTCCTGCGTGCCAACATTGCCGATCCCTGGTCTAGAGATACCTTACAAGCATTAGTACCTTACAAACATTAGTAGGCATAGCATTAAACCCAGCAAAGGCCTTTGGTAGCACTGAATGGCAATATTAAAATTATGACCTAAGTCTTTTGTCCAGAGTTAAAGTTTAGATATATGACTATATAAGTTACTTCTATATATGGATGACATCCTGTTATTACTATTTTTCTATAATTCACTTTTGTTCAATACAAAATATTTGAAATTCAGATGGGAAAGGGCTTTAAAATGATAGTTCACTAACAGTGGGATATAATCCTGTAAACTCTGTAAGGTACAGATAGAATTTAAATTCTCTTTAATCCATTTTGAAATATTTTCAACTTCAAGCAGCCTATTCAGATATGGGTTTTTAAGGACAATCGGTATAGGATGCCTCAAGAAGATAATTCTAATAGTTGCCATTTCCTGTATTGTATTGTATACCTATGTATACAATCAGTCTGGAGTCAAGTACTGCAAAGAATGGAGGAAATTGTGGGAAGTTTAATACTCTAGTAGTGTTACTCTTGCAATATGTCATTGACATTAAAATATATTTCACTGAACCGTGAAGTAGATTCCGTTATTATCTATGAAGACATTATTGTAGCAAAAATGGCAGAATCCAAATCCATTGCCATGCAAGGACTGAATTTGGTATACGAGAGAAACCAATTTTGGGACAGAACTGATCTACAGAGTGAATAACAAGCTGGAAAAATGTCAGCATTTATGGGAACAATTTCTGAAAATATAGATTAATTTAAAAAAATGAGAAAGAAAAATTAGTCCCTAACAGTACATGAGAATATTGAATCATCATTTCTTTCTTTTCTTTTTTTAAATTTCTTTTTGCAGTTTTCATGCCATGGGGGTTTAGAAAAAGGGAAAGTAAGAGTGATAGTTTCATACTGGTATAATTTCTGAAGAAACATTTTATATATTTATATTTACTATCCTACCCATCTAATCTTAGAGTGTTACATTGCATGAAAATAAATTGGCAATAGAAAAATCCCTGGCTTTTTTTTTTTTCTCTTTTGAGGTTATATATAAACCAAGCTTGGGAGAGAGTCTTTGTTTTGTGCAGGAGTCAAATGGAAAATGAGGAGCAGCTGGTACTGTGATTTTCATTCTGGTTATGGTGGAAAGAATGTTACCAGTTAAGAAAGTTTTTCACCATTTCCTAAAAGTGGCCACACACTGGCAGTGTCTAATCTCTTTGGAAGGTAATTCTACAGACACCCTTCCCATTAAATGAGAATGCTTTGTTAGAAAATAATATGAAATCCAGTAAGAAATTTGAATTCCCTTTGTATTTTTCAGTTATCTTTGGTGTTTTATTCTTTGTGCATTTTTGTTGTGTGTATACAATAATAAAACAGAAAATTACAAAACAACAAAAACGTATTGTAAATTTATAAATTATATTCATATGAATTATGTAACAACATACCAAAATGCAAGAATTAGAGTTAATGAATTTCTGTATGTCTTAAGTATGTGCAGTTTTTCTATCAATGCAACATTTCATTAATTACCATGTCAACCATTCATTAAAAGATAAATAAAAATGCCTTTTCATTAAAACCAAAGGAGTCTCTCATTATATCTATGATGAATCTCAACCTTTAGACAGGTTCTTAGACTATGAAAGAACAAGCTATATTAGCAAACTTTAGGTGGGTAGCAGATATCTTCTTAGAGATAAACTCATAAATCACTGAATGATAGACATAGGACCCAAAAGGACTGGATGAAAAGAGCAAAATAATTATACCCATCTGTCAGGATTGCCTCCCCACTCTGAACTCTAGGGTACAGATGTGGGGACCCGCATGAAAAAAATAAATATTCCCCAAGCTTATTTTACCAGCTTAGATTAAAACTTTTCCCCCTAGACTTCTCCTGTGTCTGGATCTGGTATGCTGCCACCATCAGACTAAGGCTAGGGTAGTTTGGAACTCTTCTTTCCCTTTCCACTGAACCCCCAAACTTCTTCCTTCCCTGGGAAGCTTTAGAGAAAAAAAACAAACCTCACCTGATCCTGCGAGACGTGCCCAATCCAAAACTAGGATTTTACACAAGGGAAAACAAGCAGTCAAATTCTTAAAAGAAGGATTTTAATTAAAGAAAAAAGAAAGGAATAAATCACTTATAGAAAATCAGTAGAACAGCACTTCAATAATCAATAAAGAGTTAAAGACAACCCCGCCCCGAATTTTTCCTCCTGCTGAAGCTTTACAGTATTAGAGAAACACCAAGATAAATTTCCACCCACTGGAGAATTTTCCAAGTGATAAAAAGAAGGTAAACTTACTGACTACCTTACTTGATAGAAAGCTTATAGTTACAGTGAAAGAAGTAGCTGTGATTCATCCTATAGCCGAGTTGAACAGAGAGAGACCCAGATAGAAACTGAAACTCAAAATCCTTTGTCTCCTGAGGAATTTCTCATTGGTCAATTGTCCACCTCTCAGGTTACCTTTAGCTTAACCTCTTACAGGTAAACAGTAATTCTAGGCTACTTTATACTTATGATACCATCATCATAGGTGCCAACTGCATGAGTGCTCCAGGGCTAGAGCACCCAGGGGAAAAAATGATGGGTGCTGAGCACCCACCGGCAGCCCCGCTATCAGCACCTCCTGCCTACCAGCAGGGCCTGCCACTCGGCACCTCCTCCTCCCTCCCAGCTAGGGTGACCAGACAGCAAGTGTGAAAAAGCAGGACAGGAGGTAGGCAGTAACAGGCCTCAAATATCAGGACTGTCTTTATAAAATCAGGACATCTGATCACCCTACTCCCAGTGTCTCCTGACCACCATGATCATCTGTTTTGCAGTTTCCAGGAGGCTCTGGGATGGAGGAGGCAGGAGCGAAGATGTGGCATGCTCGGGGTAAAGGGCGAAACAGGGTGGAATGGGAGTAAGAAGAGGTGGGGCCTCTGGGAAAGTGGTGGAGTGGGTGTGGGGCCTGGACCAGAGCCATGGATTGAGCACCCCCTGGCACACTGAAAGTCAGCACCTATGCCCAAGATCACACCTTACCTTCATCAATAAGTAATTTGTTTTATTCGGTCATTATAGTATTTGCGGAGTAAACTCTGTCTGATTTCAAGAGGGCCAGGATTTCACCCTTAAAATATTGCTGGATTATATGGTTAGTAATAAGAAAGAGGTGGGGATGTGGTTTTTATGAGTAGTATTTGATGTTGTCACAGATATATGAGAGAGAATTCACATGAAGTTGCTGTTGTAGTCTGATTCCATTTGTACTGTTGAAATATTGTTGACAATACACTCTATAAGGCATTATTTTGATAGCATAAATTACAGTAACCTTAGTAAGTTGCAGAGTATTAAATCCTTCACCAGAGTGACTAGGAAAAACAAGTGGCTGGGTATTAATGTTATGCTGTGTATAACATCTAGCCACAGGTATGAAAATATTACCAAAAATAGGAAATGAAACCTCCATAAGAAACCAATGCCTTTCCTATTTGGGCTTTTTTCCCCCTTAATGCAGTTTTTGAACTTGTCTTTATTAAATCTCATTGATTTCAGACTAATTCTCCAATTTATCAAGGTCATTTTGAATTCTAAACTTTCATAAGAAACCAATTGTAACCTTTTCCTGGCTTATCCAAAAAAGATAATGAAAACACATCTTGCTCACCAAGAAAATGTTGGCTGTATTAAAATATCTTCTCAGGCTAAAGCTTTAATTTTATTTTTGTTTTATTATTCCCCCTCCCCTCCCCAAAATATATTTCTGTACCAGTTGTTTGGCATTCACTAAAGACCAGCCACTTGGGCACTGAATATAATTTCCAGTTTTGTCAAGACTTTCTTCTCAGAAAATATGTGATTCTAGATTTCACTGGTAGGTTGTATGAGTTAGAAATGGGATCAAAACCAGACTTGTGGTTTATTTAAATTAAAATTACACTTATTCTGAAATGAGTCACTGGCATTAACTATTTGTGGCAAAGACAGTGTGTGAATTCAAATATGTTATACGTATGAATAAGGCAGCTGGGATCCCTAGAAAACGCCAACTTGTTTTGAAGGATGGCATTTCACACGGATTCAACTATAGTCTCAGAACTGCTTAAGGGCTCAGTTCTGAAAAATGCTGAGGATCTTCATTTCCCACTGTTTTTGTGAGAACTGAGGGTGCTCAGGGCTTCACAGGAAACAATCATCACCTGCCCACTGGGATCTCAGATTCCCCAGCTCTGAGGGGATCTGCTGAAAGCCATAGCCATCCACACAGAGGCCCTCTGTCTGTACACTGGCTCTGGAGCCACTCTGTTCCCTTGATGTGTGGTTTCATGCCCTTCCACAGAAGCTTGTTCATGATAGCATCCAGGATTTCCCTTAAAGTGGATCCTTCCCATGTAGAGGATTCTGAAGGAAGGCTATTTTCTTCATGAGATAATCTCAGCACAAGGTATATATCCCTTGGCCATGTACCCACCCCACTTGAGGCTATCCACTTCTTAACTCCAGCTTGTGAAGTACCAACTTTGTAGAAAACCCTCCCTCAGAGAAGAAGGGGTAGTCATAACATGTGGTGTAGATGTTTGTCCTTCCATGTGTGGATCTAAAGGGGCACAGTGTGGACCAAAGTTTTGATTCTATATCTATTGTTTCTTGGTTCCTCTCCTGAGATTAGCTTCACAAAAGAGAGGTAAAAAAAAATAATAATAAAGCAAAAAACTCTGGCCAATCCACTGCAGCAAATCAAAGAGAGGCTCTACAAGAGATAAAACAATCATCACCTACCTTTATTATATAAAATGCTTTTCAATGATGCCTGTAGTTTCCATCATGGTATAATGTAAAATACAGTGCAATTCAGAGATATAATGGAAAGTGAAATACCCCTGGAAATTATTGACAAATGATAGTGATCTATTTTTCATGAATAGCTATATCTTCAAATACATCAACATTTATTACTCAGAAGACTATGTACCAATGTATTGGATGTCCAGCCTTCCTTTCTATTTTGCTGTAGTGTAAGTGGTGCTTTTGACTGCTTTTCAGCTAGGAAAATTAATTAAAATTGTTTACAATTTAATAAGGTTTAAAGTTCTCTGTACAGTATTTAGATAACATAAAAAGAAAAGAAAAGAAAAAAAAACATGGGTAGAGAATGATAATGGGGAAGGTTCATTGTCATTTCCTTAATGTGTCTCTGTGGAAAAAATAATGCCTGCTATAGTTTGCAGGCATGAATCCTGTCCTACCATAATAAGGGAATCTTAAACTTTCACTGCTAAAGCCTTTGGGAGTTTCCTATCACTACAGTCAGAGAGACAACAGGAGGAGGAAATAAAAATATGTAAAAGAAGGTTAATAGAGGGTGTGTGGCTAGAGAATCTTTGACTTAAATGGAAATCAGAAGCCCCACTTCTTATTACAGTAATGACTATAGCAAAGTGGAATTATGAGAATGCAGTTGGTAAAAGGGGAAAAAAGTTTTAACCCCATGTCAAGTCATTAGTGAATCTGAATTTAATTTGTTTTTACTGCAATTTGAAAATGCACACATAAAAACCATGTGTGAGTTCTAAAAAGTCCTTATCATCTGAGCCCGAGCTCCTAGATAAAGCCTTTATCTAGAATAGCAAGCTTTTACTTACAGAAGCACTTTTCAGCATGTCACTTTTTTATTATAAAAGAAGTTTCAGCTTTTTTGCCCTAAGATGATGAGATGGAATGATTTGCTACTAGAAATAGTGTGTGTCAATATTGAGCTGTGAAGTCAACTGAGAAAAAATAAATGCATCCAGAAAAATATTAACACGACAATTGAATACTGTGGAGAATTTGATCTTCATTGTCTTGTTCATGGAGCTAACTAAAGTCTAAAATTAGAGGTTCACAGCATATGATAAAATCCCATCACTTAAAGAAAATATACAAATGCCACTAAACATGAAGGGCTACAGTTTCAAATAAAATGCCTTGCAGAATACACAACTTGTCAGACATGTTGCTCTTGATCTCTAGGTTTCCCTTCCCCATTTCAGCTACTCAGTTCTTTCTGGCACAGCTCATTTTAAACTTTGGCTGTCTCTGATCCTGATTCATGTGAGTCCTGCAGTCTCTTTGGATATATCTACACTGCAATGTATGCCCAGGACTAGGGGGACTTAAGTCAGTTGATCCCTCTTTTATGACCTGGTGCTTGAGTGTCTACACTGATTCTTAACCCTACATTTTGAATTTTTTAACCTGTTCTTGAATGTGGGTTTCTGGCATCCACACTACAGCAAGCAAACCTGAGTGAAACCGATCATATCCCAAATTTATAAGCATCCTCCCAAAATATAGCTGCTTTAGCCTTTTGATGGTGGCTCTCTTTGGGAAAACTTTACTGCCAACCCAATACATTGCAGGAAGTTTGAACAGCTGCCAACATAGCCTGCTGAACAGCAACTTTTCAAGAAGTTCTCTAGCTTGCACTTTCACTTCTGTATCAGGAAGCATGCAGAGCTTCTGTGAGGTGCTGGGTGGACATTCTGGCAGTGTTTTCTGACTCACCATAGGCACCTGACAGATCTCTGCATGGGTCAGGCAGAGGATGAGGAGAGCCCTGGCATGGCAAACTCACACTGGCTGATACTACTCAGTACATTTGGCATAGCCAGTGATGCACGATAGATAGAATGGTGGTTCTGGTGCAGGGCCACCAGCACTGACTGGTGGGATCACATCGTCATGCAGATCTGGGATGACCAGCAGTGGGTCCAGATTTTTGCGTGAAGAAAACTACATTTCTGGAGCTTTGTGAGCAGCTTTCCCCAATCCTCCAGCATAAAGATACATTCATGAGGGTTGTGATAGCCATATGGAAGATGACTATCCCAGACTGCTACAGGACACTTGTCAACCAGTTTGGTGTTAGAAAGTCGACTGTGGGTAAAGTGGCAGAGGTTTCTGAGAAAAACAGGTCATGTGGTTCACCACCAGGTGAACAGGCATTAAAGATATTCCACAGGCAATTGCTGGCTTTGAAATATTTGGGTTTAAAAACTGCTCCAGGGCCATTGCCCATAGTTTGCCCTCCTCAAAGAGCACAAGTACATAATCTGCAATGGGTACAAATCCATTGACCACAGTTCGATTTATGGATGCTAATGTGTGCTGCACTGGGAAAGTTAATTATGCCAGGAATTTTCACAGATTTCACAGAATTTTCACAGACTAGAATCATAGACAGAATGGGACACTATTCCCACCAAATGACATTGTCATAAATGGAGTTACTCTCCCCACCATTATTCTGTGGGTCTGTGCTCAGACTCCTAACTGTGTTTGATACTCTGACTTGACAGGCCAGAGCCCCAGAACCTATTAAGGTCATGCAGGGCATTAATGCTTGAAGTGACTAAAAAGATAAGTAAGTGAGAACATAATCTACAAGTATCAGGGACTAATATATACTAAACTGCAGAGATACTCAATAGTTTCAGGTGTTTCCAGACATTCTTGTATTTTTGATGTGTTTCTATTAGTCGTTTTCCCCATTAATGCACTAGTAGAGAGCTCATTCAGCCAGTCTGTATATGAGGGAGGAATTGCAGATTTCCATTTCCTCAAAATAACTCTTTTGACCATTAGAATAGTTACTGTAACTCATTTCTGAATGTTCTAGTAATTCCAACTCATACATAATGGTATGAAAAGATAATTAGTAAAATTGGATGTTGTAATCACCATAATGTGTTGCACAATGCCCCATGTAAATGAAAGATGAGATTTTTCCTTAAACTTGTGGCTATCCTACTAAAGGACAGAAGTGCCTCTTTGTGGCCTTGGCTAAGGATAATTGCAGAATGCTTCCACCTTCAGCTCATGTGAGCCCCTCTTATCTGTATGTAGACAAGTTTTTTTCATTCAGCAAGTGAGCCATTTTTTTTTTTTTTATTGAAGCCTTGGCATACTTATAGCATAGTAATGATTAGCTTGTCTCTGGTCCAAGGCTTTGTCCTTTGTCTTGGGATGGCTTTGACTGCCATTTTAGGGCAGTGTCATCTACGGTGGGGATATGGAAAGACACTGAGTCGTGATGCTGCCTGTTTAGGAGAGAGAACTGTGTTTCATGGTGAAATGATCAAGTCTTGTCAGTTCATTATCCTTGAAGCCACACAGTACCCTGTTGTATCTGGAGATAAATCATTTCTTCCGTCTTCAACTAGAGTTCCATACTTTCATCACCCTGGATTCACTATTTTTTTTTCTGTACATCTGACACCGTTCATGAAGTTGTCTTAGTGAGTCCCTTAGCCTTCATATATGTGAGTCCTTTCAAACTGCCTTACTCACTCCTGCCTTTTAATGGTGAAATTATTGCTATGTGGCCCCTTGCAGTTTGGAAATCCCATTTTCTGGAATTCAGTTATTTTTTTCTGTAACTTTTGTAATTGTGATTACAACCATCTGTGGGTGGATGAGGAGTTTTATTGCTTCACCTCTATAATCCTGACTGTGGACTTGTCCACCCCAAAGTGATTTGTGACTGAGTGATAGCTGTCCAGCATTGCTAGCTTTCAAAAGCCAGTAGCCACTCCTTTCTGTGTGAGTATAGGTCTCCAGAACTGATTACGCCCTCTCTGTAAGGTTGGAGCCAGTTCCTCAGAGAGGTCCGTGAATATCTGTTTCCTCATTCTGAAATTCTGCAGGCTTTGGTTATCAGCCCAGGTTTCCTAGGTGATGAGATCACACCACACCATGCTGGTTCTCCTAGTCCATAGTTGTCAACATGTGGCTATTCTGTCACAATACGGCAGTCTTTTGCATCTCTGTGCTATCGGGAGACAGGGAATCAGTCATTGTCCCAGTCACCAATTTTTGGTCTTTGAGAAATGTCTGTATCCATCACCCAATAGTCTCGCCTGTGGCCTACTATAAGACATACACTTTTGTCCCACAAGAAGGTGCAGCAGAAGATCATTGTCAGTCACCTGCTTCATGTCTTTCACTATGCTGGTCAGGAAGAGGGATGAATAGGGGTTGCCATCACCAATTGTGTGAAAGCATCTGCAGTACCACCAAAACACATCAATGTAGATCCTAGAATGCATCTTGTAACACACAGAACTCTGTGATAACACCCTGGAAAAGTTAGTGCTAACATTGTGTACCAAAAAAAGGCTGTGTGGAAACGTGTATACCTGGGTACGGAGTGTATTGTGATATATGTGGAGATTTGGTGAAGGTATGGGGTATATGGGTGAGTATATAGAAGGCACGCTACCCATGTCCAGTTGCCAGTGTCTATATAGCTTTAGTGTTTGCTGGCCCTTGCCTTTAAACTTAAACTCTTCATGGCAGAGCCCAGTCATTGTTTTTTCTCTTCTTTCATCTGTAAGAGAATATATATGTATATGATGTTATAAAAATAACCTATTTTCAGGGCTTTGGAGCTTTGCTCCAGCTCCGCTCCAGCTCCAGGAAAAAACCTGCAGCTCCACTGCTCCGCGCTCCAGCTCCAGGCTCTGCTCCAAAGCCCTGCCTATTTTACAGTAACCCATTTTCTCTTTTCCTTTCTCTTCTCTCTTTTATAGGCTTATAGGCTTTTCAAAATCCGATTGTGCTATATATATACATATATTTACAGTGTCTAATGAGTGAATGTATTTCTAGATGCTTACTGTACCTTCCATATAATGCTGTTCATCACTTTGTCCTACTTTAATAGTATTATCATGTTGCCACATCTAAGATTAATGAGGCAGTTATTAACATCAAAAAGGCTAGTATAGCTAACTTTTTTCTATTGGTAACATGGGGAAAATATCTTTTTTAAAAAACTTTGGGGAAATTACACCTGTAGTTAAATTCCATAGTTCTTCTCCAAGGGAATATAAAATGTTTGCTTTGATTGTGATGAACAAAAAAATCTCATGCAACATAATTTTGAACTGTAGTCACAAAGTGAAACCTATGTGAAAAAAAAATTAAAAGGATTTATTTTGTTTGCTAGGGTTTGTTTATTTTTTTTTAAGAAAATTAAGTTTATTTTTGTATAAATCATAAACCAGGTGCTGCCATTTGAACTATCTGAATTTAGCCCATATTGCACAAATTATGTTTATATCTATTTCAGTAAATATATGTTTAATATATTCCATATATAAAAGAGAATCCATATCTTGCCTCAAGCAAGTCAGTGTATTTATTGAAATGTGTGAAAACTATTTCTGTACAGTATTAATAAATTCAGATATTCTAATGACAATATCTGGTTCATTATTTGTACGTAGAATGAACTTGTTTTTCTTCAATAGCATCAACACTTTTTAAAATAGGCTACACAGGTTAATTTCAGTTTAAAAGTATGTCACAGAACTATTTTAACAATTAAGGCAAAAACAACAACTATAGATTAAACTATAAAATAACAAATAACTAGAAATTTTGAGTGCTCCAGTTTTTGGATACCCAATTTGAGGTATCCTGCCTGAGGCGCTGCTGCGGTGTGCGGGGGCACAATGTCTCAGGATCTCGAAGAAGTGAACGAGCTGACAGAGAGCACCTATAAGGTGAGTAGGGCCAGGCCGGGCCGTGGCAAAAGGGGGCTCCCGGGGAGACTTCCTAAGAGGCTTAAAGAGAGGAAGATAACACAGAAAGTCAATTCTCTTCTTCTATTCCCTGACCCTGCTTCAAAGCCCGGAATAGCTTGTGGCCCAGGAAATATCTTCAACTGGATTGGGGTAAAGGGAAGACCCTGTTACAGAGCTGCACTTCATAACTTCCTTCTCCACACCTGCTGTAGATCTGTACTCTCAGTGACTCATGCATGTAGAGGGGAGCATTTGGGATTCAATTTATTTTAAAAACTATCCCCAACTGGGGAACTGAATTTGCCACCTTCCTATGCCAAAGTACCTTAGCATAAGGATCCATTTCCTAAACCAGCCTAAAATTCTTAAAAGCTAACCACGTTTAAATTGGCCGCCACTTCTTGCAGCCCCCACTGGATTGGAGCGATGAACCACGGCCAGTGGGAGCCGCAATCAACCAAACCTGCAGACGTGGTAGGTAAACAAACCGGCCGGGCCTGCCAAGGGTGCTTACCCTGCAGGGGCCGCGTGACAAGGTTGCTGATCCCTGATATAGACATCTGTATCTCCATTTTCCTAATACTTGTTATCCAAGATATTTAAAACTAAAAAGTAATCATACAGAACAGCCCACCTGTTACATTTCAATTGAATTCTAAAATGTACAGTTGGGGATATCTTTGCTAATGATTAATTCATTTAAATTAAGCGGTAGAAACATGAAACTGAACAAAATAAATGTGTGGTTTTTAGGGGAGAAGAGGGGGTTAGCATCTGACTCCTGACCTGCAACTCATTATTTTTTATAAGCATATTAAATATAGTAGTATATTTGGCTATGGAAAACCATGTAAGATCACCAATCTGAAGTTCAATGAATTTACAATGTTAATGTATGTAGTAATGAGGTCCCACCTGATGAAGAAGAAAAAAAAATGACTCAAGAAGAAAATACCATTTGAGGAAACAGAAAGAGATATCAACTAGCAGAGATATATTAGCACTTTAAGAGGCTATGACGTACAGAAACTAAAGTAACAGAAGAGAAGAAAAGGAAATTACTGTTGAAAGCATTTGTGTGAGGATACTATTCTATATTTAAGAATAAAAAGAAATACTGTAGGAAACACAGTTGCTGTGCACTGATCATTAACTATATATTAACCTCCAAAAGATATACATTTGGATAATAGTGGACTTCTGCAGAGACTAGGTGAAATATTAGCATTGTAATTAAGAAGGCAATAACGTTTAGTGGATAGACCAGAAGACTAGCAATCAGGAAACCTATGTTTTAGTCTCAATTTCCTTTTCTGTAAAATGGGTATAATTGTCACATTTTTCTGGGCTAACTACATCTCTGACCCCTTCAGATCACTTTGAGGCCACATCTCTATCTCAGACCTCTAGCTCTGATCTCTGTCTTTGTGTGGAATCAAGCAATTGTTCCACTCTCACCCTGTGGTTTGGGTTGCAGTCAGAAAACTGTGATTATCTCAGGAGGATCTGACTTAGAGTCATACCAAAATTCTGTTCCCTCTAGGAACTATCACAGTGGTAACCGGTAACTAAACTTCCTTAAAGCAAAGTATTTGTTTAACTCAAAAGCACTGAAGATAAAACATCTTTTAAAACAATAAACCAGACCACAGGAAGGTCTGGATTACCCGGTGTCTAACCATCTTCCACATGAGGATTGAAATAGATCTACACTTCTTGTAGCCACTTCTCAGAAGATTCCTATAATGTGCTGGGCATAGTCCCTTAACTCACAATTTCTCTCTCAGTCTCAGGGAGAAAGTCATTTAACTGTCCTTTTGATCACTCCTTATTGCTTAGACCAAGTCACTTTTGTACCTGTTTATAGGTCTATGATGTTAGTTCCCAGCACTGGCAGAAAAGGTTTGAAACTTGCTGGAGACAGAATGTAAGATATCTGAAGCCAAATTTTTGACCATTTTCTTTCAAATATAAGATGGGGCATGTTCTTGTCTGAGGCTATTATATTCTTTCCGGGGACAATCTTCCTTGATTTCAGGCATTATAGGCACATGGTCAACATTCCATTATTTCCAATATAAGATCAATACATTCATACAGGAAATTTTAGTAATGCACCATAGCTGTACAGTAACTTTACCTCACTGACAACACAGTGTTCCTAAAATTCTTACTGAGCAGTATTCTTAGGTTATTACACAGCAGTGCAACGTCTATCACATTAATAATTACCCATTTTTGTACAGCACTCTGATTTACTTTG
The DNA here is from genome assembly GCA_007922305.1 of Dermatemys mawii. Lineage (NCBI taxonomy): Eukaryota > Metazoa > Chordata > Testudines > Dermatemydidae > Dermatemys > Dermatemys mawii. The sequence goes on from ML677348.1 coordinate 42,003,307, forward strand.
ATGAAAGAGCATAGTAGTTAAGTGGAATGTCAGATTTATTTTAATCATTTCCCGATATTACTATTCTTTCAAAATTGCACTTACTGCTAGGAAACAATTATCTTGACACTTTGCAGTTATGGTCATCTAAGAACAAAATTTCCTCAAACCAACAATTATTTTTTCAAGAGGTTTGTGCCAGAACCCTTTCAAAACTTTTAGGTCATGCAGCTTACTCCCATCACCTGTTAGGCAAGGCGTGAAGAGCCAGTTAGTGCACCTATGATTGACTGAATGACTGTTTCCTGGTCAGAGGGGCAGAGCTAGGTAAGGAGCATTAGGCACCTAGGCCTTTTAAGGAACCAGAAGGAGCTCACAGGTTAGGAAACTATAGGAGAGGTAGGATTCTTCCATAGAGAGGAACCCACAGAGAGCAGGTCAGGCTCTTGTGGAGAATGTCCTGAGTCAGGATCAGTTAAAAGTGCATCAGTGAAGCCTAAGATGGATTACTTCAGTAGAAAAAAGAGAAACTTGGAGGATCTAGGGCAGAGATCAGCAGCCTTTGGAATGCAGCCCACCAAGTAGGCCAGATGGGTTTGTTTATCTGCTGTGTCCACAGGTTCGGCCAATCACAGCTCCCATTAGCCATGGCTTATTGCTCCATGCTAACGGAGGCTGCAGGAAGTGGTGGCCAGCACACCCCTCGGCCTGCACCACTTCCCACAGCCTTCATTGGCCTGGAATGGTGAACCATGGCCAGTGGGAGCTATGATCAGTCGAACCTGCAGATGTAGCAGGTAAATAAATTGGCCTGGCCCTCCAGGGGGCTTACTCTGATCTAGGGAAATGCCAGAGACATGGGAACCAAAGGGAGATTATGTCAAACACAAGCTGTGGGAATAAGCACAAGGGGATTTAGAGGTAGAGGGGGCCCAGGAGACCAGCAGTGTGTCTGAGAAAGTAGACCTAGTTGCTTAATGCATGGTTACTGATCTGGAACCCATGGTAGAGGGTGAGCCTGAGTCCCCCTATTAACCCTTAGGAAAGGTCATGGAAACCCCAAGGCAAGAGTAGATTAGGATCTTCTGGGAGAAGCTCTGGGGGAGGGCCAGTAAAAATGCTTCAGTAAAGCCCGACAGAGGATGAAGAATTATTTGGATATTTACTATGGACTTTCACTTAGACCTTTTGTTAGCTTGGAAGGGGACTGAACTTTATGGGAGGGGACTGAATTTGGAAGGGGACCTAGCCCATGAAGATCCAATGAGAAGCAGATGAGATGCTGCAGAAGAGAACCTTTGCAGTATTTCAATCTGACACAAGGGAGGTGCTAGGGATGGTGAGTACACCACCTTACATCTTAATTCTACATATAATTTCTTGCATTTTAATCCTTATGGAAGGGTAGGCCGTTTCTATTTTGAAAGCTCCAGAGGCAAGGGTCCCCACACCCCAGGATCCCAAATATCTGTTTTCTCAGGTGCCTAAGATGCAAATAACCTGTGGAGGCTGGAAAAGAAGTCTGACAAGCCAAACTTGCAAACCCTTGAGAGTTGGCACCTCATGGGACCATCCAGAAAAGTGAACTGATCAGAAACCTCTCCTGTTAGAAGAAGGGACTTGACTGCAGATAGTTGGTTTTCAGTAACAGAAGCAGACATCTCCCTTTGGTTGCCTTTGAATGGAAAAAAGGGCACATAGAGAACTCATAGCCCACTGTTCCAAAGGTGAGCCAATGATGAGACAGGTGGAATCAGTAGATTCGTCCCCTTTTTGGGATTTAAGGGTTACATAAGGTAACTTTGTGAAAGAGATGTTCCCCTCCACATATGTGAACTCCGCATTTCATTATACACAAGATGACAAAAGAAAACTCCGTGTCTGCAAATTCAGCAACCGTTTGCAATTATTCAATACATTGTTTCTCAAGTATGAGAAACTCCTTCTTCCATGAAGCATAGAAAATAACATCTCTTCCCTGAATTTGGGGTTCAGTTTTATAATCCCTTGATGTTCATAACTGTGACTTACCTAGGATACAATCTGGATTGATAAATAGCTGTGTCCCTTCAGTTCCCCAGTCTGAGGTACCTTCTACTCTGTTTCACTGTGAGAACTACCACTCCTGGTCTGCTCACCCACAGCCTTTGGAATTTAAGCTACTCCCAGTTATAAGGAGTACCCAGCCATTCATGCATTACACTGCAGAGTAACACCAGCAAATTCCCAGTCCCAGATTTTCCCCGGAAGTATACATCATGTACCGCTTAGCTCTCTCCTGGAGAATAAAAGCTCATATAAAGTCCATCATTTCATTAATAGAAAATGATATGCACAAATCCTTTTCTTCTATGTGAAGTTTCCCAAATACACTGGTTTAGATAAACCAATAACAAGTTTATTAACTATAAAAGATAGATTTGAAGTGATTACAAATAATGAGACATCAGTCAGAACTGGTTAAAAGAAAATAAAAGTAAAATGTAACTAATACCAAACTTAACAAGCTAAGTGAATTCAAAGCAAAGGTCTCTCTCACCACATGTTCCAGCAATGTTACTGGCTGAATTTTAGTCTGGATCATCCTCACCACCCCAACCCAATGCTACTTCCTCTGTTCTTCAAGTGTTGTCAGTGCCATGAGTAGATAGAGAGAGTGGAATAATTTGTGTTGCTCTCTCCCTCCTTTTATAGTTATTTCTCTTCTTTGAGAATCATCTCCAGCTGAGTTTCAGGAAAGAGAAAATCCATGTGGATGGAAACTCCCGCCTGTTTCTTTGTCAAGATGTAGATTTTCACTCCCAACCTCTTTCTTGACAAAGAATGACCACTTAACCAGCAGATGGTTCATTTGATTTGGTTGACAACTGGCTGAGGAACTGACTAGCCTTTTGTCTCTGGGGAACTAGTTTGTGGCTGCTCCTCCTAGACTTGGAACATGTCTAGTAATACCATAGAGAGCAGTCCTCTAACTTTACATGTGATGTTGCCACACATATTTTACCAGGACAATAATGGTCAGCAGGTTATTTGTTTTTAAATGATAAGGCATGCTTTGTATAAAATGTGTCATAGTCTTGTAAAAGGGGTATAAAATGCCACAGTAATGGCACCATTTATGCCATCCTGCCTAACATTAATATATCTTACTCCTCAACTAGTCTGTCTGAAATCAGACTATTCATGGAGTAAGTTATGACCCAGAAATACCCTTGACTGGAATTATGCGCATATTGTACTTTTCCAAAACTAGTTTGGCAGATTTTTTAAAAGAGCAAGAATAATTATTTCTGTAAGAAAATGGCCATTTCCTATAATCAATTCAGAGTTAAATCTGCTAAAATTATTACTCATAATAATTCATTGTAGGATTTAATGCTTTAAGCACTTTGTATGAATTGGCATTGGCTTCTGATAAAAAGTTCATTAGGCAGACTTCATTGTGTCTGAGAATTAATCTCCTTTCAGTATTTTGGAGACACTAAAGCTTCTCATAAACACAGACATTAATTTACCAGACATAAACAAAGATAAGACATCATAGCCACTTTGTTGAATGATAAAACATTGTGACTTTAGTGATACCAGATGAACAAACACACTAAGCTAATGGAGAAGGCTAATCAAAGTGATATGTAGGGCAAGGTACAGAGCCAAATTTCTGAGCAGTGATGCAAATACATGTGATTAACTAGGAGTAAGATAAAGCACCCCTATTTTTACTACCAACATCCTCTAACTTTCATCTGTTTGCCTTTAGGCTGTAAGCCCTTCAGGACAGGGATTGTCTTCCAGTTTTTGTACAGTGCCCAGCACAAGGGAGCCACGAGTCTCCACTGGAGTTTTGGGTGCTACCATAATACAAGAGTAGAATAATTATAATACTAAGTGAGAAGTAATGCAATCCATGGATAGAGCATAGAAATGGAATTTAGGAGACCTGAACTTTATTCCTGAATCTGTCATTGTCCTGATGCACAAATTTACGAAATGTATTTCACCTGTCTGTGCTTCTGCTTTGCCTGTCTTATCTAGAATGTACACTCTCTGGACGAGGGACTGATGGTGTACAGTGACACATTGCACAGCGTCTAGTTCAATAGGGCCCTGAACTTAGTTGTGCATTCTAGATGCTACTGCACTACATATAATGAATAATGTCCCAGTTATCATGATGACTTTGTGAGGTGGATATTATTCATTAGAAACTAGACAGAGACCACCAACTCTTGTGTCACTTATGCTGATGAAAGACTATAGGAACTTTTAGTCCACAGTGACATAGGCCAGATTTGTCTCAGTGGCCTAAAAGTGGAAAGTTCTGTGTCTCATAACGAATCACATAAATCCACCCATTAGTCCATTTAAAATAAGAGATAAGAGGAAACAAATCCAAACTTCTGAATTTTGGAAGAGAGAATCTTAGATTTGAATTATTGGATCCAGACGTGCTGCTGTGGCTCTGATTCTGAAAACAGCTTGTGACATTTTAATGCCACTGAGTCTAAACTGGAGCCCTAATTCCAATTCAGTTTCAGATTTGATTGAACAGATAAAAGAGATGAACACAACAGGTTGGGGAAGAGTCAACAGGGCTTTTGAAAAGGGAAATCATTCCTCAGTGGCAAATTAGAATTATTTGAGGGAGTTAATAAACATGTGGACAAGGAGGATCAAGTGGATATGGTATATTTGGATGTTCAAAAATCTTTAACAAGGTCCCTTAGCAATGGCTCTTAAGCAAAGTATACAATAATGAGTTCAGAGGAAATAACCTCTCATGGATCAGTAACTGGCTAAAAGATTGGAAAGAAAGGTTAGCAATAAACATACACTTTTCACAGTTTAGAGCAGGGGTTCCCAAACTTAGTTCACGGCTTGTTCAGGATAAGCCCCTGGCGGGCTGTGAAACGCTTTATTTACCTGAGTGTCCAAAGATATGGTTGCTCGCAGCTCCCAGTGGCCATGGTTCACCATTCCTGGCCCATGGGAGCTGTGGGAGACAGAGCAGGCCAGGCCATTTCTATGGCATTGAGGCAGTATTTCAGGTCAGATTTTGTTTTTAAATGGTGCTTTAAGATGCAGCCAGACACCTCAGCATGTTTGAAAATCACAGTAGGTGCCAATCTGCATCTTTAGGCACCTAATTTTTTTTTAAAAAATAAACCTTAGCCTTCCTCTATGCTTCCAGGACTGGTATCTGTTAGATCCCAATAGTGTCGCTTATAGAAGTGGAGGTTGTGACAGCCTGTAATCTGTAGTCTAATAGTCTAGACTATTTTTACAAGTTCCTATACTTTTTTGCAAGTTACTTAATAAAGTGTCAACTTATTCCATTGAGATCTTTCAAAAACAGAAGTCTTACTAGAGACCTGTTGTTGCTGCATTTTTTTGGAATAGCTTTATTGGTACATACAATCTATTGGGGGAAGTCATACTCTACTGATTGCACACATGCCCTATACTCAAGATTGCGGTCATAATGTATCTCCAGTAGAACAGAACAGGCTTTCTAATGTGTAAACTATGTTAGAAAATAACTAAGTCCTGTCTTATTATGGACTTGAAAAGCGTAAAGATAAAACTGATGAGGTAGTTTTTGCATCATCTTCTTTTAGAAATCATGCTCCAATATCACCAAGTTACTTTCATCCATACCTAAGCAAAGAATGTGATAAACCACAAATGATCCTTACATTTTAAGGGCTTGATCCTGAGACCTACTGAGCACTCCCCAGAGAAGTTGTGGGCTCTCAACATCTCATAGGACTGAGCCCTGGGAAAGCTGATAATTTTATAGAGCAGCAATATGTTATATAAATATTTTAGAAGCTTTTTGGTATTTTTAAAATAAGATATGATAATTTGTTAATCCTCATTCTGAATTATGTTTTCTTAAAAATCTATAAAAATATAGGTAAGGAGAACTGAGTCAAGAAAATGGTGCTCACTTCTGGACAAGGTTTGTGCTGGAGAATTAGAATAAGAACATAAGAATGGCCATACTAAGTCACACCAATGGTTCATGTAAACCAGTATCCTGTCTGCCAATAGTGACCAATGCCCATTGCTTCACAAGGAATGAAGAGGATAGGGCAATTTTTGAGTGATTCATATCTTGTTGTCCAGTCCCAGCTTCTGGCAGTCAGAGGATTAGAAACACCAGAGCAAGGTGTGGCATCCCTGACTATCTTGGCTAATAGCCATTAATGGAGAAATACTTCATTAATATATATAATTCTTATTTTTTAAACTCAATATATATGTGATCTTCACAACATCCCCTGACAATGAGTTCCACATGTTAACTGAGCACTGTGTGACATACTACTTCTTTGTATTTCAAACTTGCTGCCTATTAATCTCATTGGCTACACCCTGGCTCTTGTGTTATGTTAAGGGGTAAACACGTGCTCCATACCATTCATAATTTTATAGAGCTTTATCATATCCCACCTCAGTCATCCCTTTTCTAAGATGAACAGGCCCAGTCTTTTGAAAGCTGTTCCATATGCCTTATCATTTTGTTGTCCTTCTCTATATTTTGAAAATGGGGTGACCAGAACAGCATGAAGTATTCAAAGTGTTGTGGTACCATCAATTTATATAGTGACATTATGATATTTTCTGTTTTATTATATATCCCTTTCCTAATGTTTCCTAACAATATTAACTGTCACTGCACATTGTGTAGATATTTTCAGAGAACAATCCATGAGGACTCCAAGATCCTTCTGAGTGATAGCAGCTAATTTATAACCTCATTTTGTATGTATCATTGGGATTATGTTTTCCAATGTGCATTAATTTACATTTATCAGCATTGAATTTCATCTGCCATTCTTTTGCCCAGTCTTGTGAAATCCCTTTGTAACTCTGCATAGTCAGCTTTGCATTTAACTATCTTGAGTAATTTTGTATCATCTGCAAACTTTGCTTCCTCACTATTTAGCCCTTTTTCAGATTATTTATGAATATGCTGACCAGCTCTAGTCCCAATACAGATTCTTGGGGACTTCCACTATTTACCTCTCTCTGTTACAGAAGCATAGAAAATCTTTCCCTCTACCCTGTGACATTTATCACCTTTTCCCCATGTGTTGTAAAATCCCTAGGCAATGTGCCAGAGAGGGGAAGCTCTACAGGAGTCAGACTGGCAGGAAAGCACTGGGAGTCACAGTGGAGTAAAATAAATGGAGAGAGCAGGAGCGGGTGGGAGTTCCCATAAATTGTGTGTTCATCACAGTCATTTATAATAAGTTAATCCCTGTTGTGGGTTTTCCAATGTGTACTGTCTTGTAAGCTTTTCAGGACAGAGATTCTCTATTCTGTGTTTTATTCATCATTGGGTACTTGCTTGGTGCTAAATTAATATTATAGTAATGATTTTATTTTAAGCTCTTCATACACAGAACAGCCAAATAAAAATCAGTTATACTACAGGAAGATGGCATGGCTGACCCTTTTTAATCTAATAAATATTAGCTCTTCTGTACAAATGGACAGATGGTCTCAGAAGTATTCAGTTGTCATTAATTAAAACAATGTTTCAAATCTACTGGGATCAAGTTAGAGGACTCCCAGGATCTCAGAACTAAGACCATTATTGTTTAAGAGGGTTTTTTTCTGCCTTAGTTGCAGATATGTAGCTTTAACAAAGCAAGGAACCAGATCTCCAGTAGCTTGTTGATAGTGAGATTTAAGAACTTATTGGTGGAAGATTAACTGTACAGAGAATGAAGTGTAAAATTCAATATAAAATGAATTTGATTTTTAGAGGTTTTTCAATCTATATTTTCTTAGCCAGAATTAGTTATGTTCTTTCCGTTTACTTCAGCAAATACCTTTGTAACCGAGGTCCTAGGGGGGAGCCAGCTGTAGTCACTCAATTAGGGTGAACTGCAAAGAATGGGGGAGACAATCCCATTAAAACTGGTGCACATTTCAATACTTAGATTCACCAAGCCAGCATAAAACTGCTCCTTTATTATCTTATGGGTTACTCAGAAGTCTAAACAACATAGTTCCCTTAACGTAACACATCCTCAGGCCTCCATCCAGGTACCCGCATCAGATATGATGAAAATTTCTGTAAATCTTATTTCATTGTATAAAAGAAAAGGTTCTACCAATCCCAAAGGATGGGACACATTACCTCCCAGGTTAATGAATGTTTCAGATCTTACCCAAATACATGCTACAGCCAATTCTTATTAACTAAACTAAAATTTATTAAAAAGCAAAAGAGAGAGAGAGTATGGTTAAAAGATCAATATACACACAGACATGAGTTCAATTCATTGAGGATCTGATTCACAGCAGAGCTTTGTTGTTGCAGAGTCCCTTTAGAATTCAGTTCATAGGTCATAGTCCAATGTTCAAATCTCTTATTCGGGGCATATCAGCATAACTGGGACCTCAATCTTGTGACTCAAACTTCTCCTGATGAAGCCTAAGCAGATCTGAGATGACAGAATCAGGACCCAAGAGTCTTTTTATACAGTGTTCTGACACCAAATTGACCACACAGTCCTGTTTAAACAATAGGCTTTTGATGTAACCTTTTCCTTTCTAAACACCACCAGTAATTAGTTACACAAATTAACTTAGGGCAATTTGCCCATTAGGCAGTCTATTACACACTTCAAAGAGGCACATAGACAATGACATTATTTTATCCAAGTTTCATCCAAATGTTCATATTCCCTTTTGATCTCTGAATCAATAGTTATAGTGAGAGACAGGAACTGTCTGCTTGCATGCAGCATCTAAGATACACACAATTGGTATTACTTTTAACAATATAGGTTGGTATTTCAAAGTTCTAGCCTGTTTAGCATGAATGGCCCTAATTATCATTCCCACACCTTTCTAACCTTTAAAGGTGGGCTTTGAGTCATTCAGCCTACAAGCTATTTAACCCTTTCTACCCATGCCTCACAACCTGAATTCAGCAAGAATCACACAAAACACCTTTTACTAGCTTTTCCCAATATCATCTTCCAGTTTTCAAACTAGGCTACTTTGTTATAGGGCTTGTCTTTAGACTAGCAGTTCCCAACCCATGGTCCATGGGCCACATGCAGCCCAATAGACACAGAACTGTGTGCTAAAACCCACAGGGGCCAGGTTCAGCTGCCCTGCCACACAACGGGCTCTGTAATTCTGTCTGTCTGCCACATAGTGGGCTCTGAGGCCTGTGCTGCTGACTGCTGCTGGCTCTGTGCAGTGGGCTGCTGCCCGGCCAGACACAGTAAGCTCCGGGTTCTTGGCTGCCTGCTACCACACAGCCATGCACAGCGGGATCCACGTTTGCGGCAGGCTCTGAGTCCTGGCTGCCCCCTGAGCCAGCAGGGCACAGTCTAGGGTCCCTACTCCCTGCCATGCGCCTGGGTATCTGCTCCTGGCCCAACTCTGTGGAGGGGTCTCTGGGCAGAGGGATTTGTGGGGTGTGGATTAGGTGAGGGGCACTGTGGTTTTCAACCTGTGGCCCAGGTAGGACTTTGAGAGCTGAATATGAAGCACACAATGATAAATAGGTTGAGAACTCTTATTAAGGATCAATAAACCAAATAATACAACATTCCAAATGGTCTGTTTGGTGGTCTGCAAGGTCTCTGGATATTGTTTTGTTGTGCTTAGAGGCACTTGTCATGGAGCCAGACCTTATTGTGCTAGGCACTTCACACATATAACAAAACTCACCATTGTAGACGTAGAAGGTGTAGGAGATTGGACTGAATATATAATGACTCAACCTGGAAGATGCTTTTTTGAATAAATTCCCGATACTAACTTGCTTACTTGTCACTGTCTCTTTTGCATAAAAGTAGAGTGCAGAATGTGCACTTACATAATGTCCTGGGCAGTATGCTAGTCCCAGTCACTAGATTGAAGATTTGTATTGGGAGCTATCAGAAATGCTGGTTGGTTAGAGTCTTCCAGTTGGTAAAGTGCCGGATAACACAGCTTTTACTGTGCTTGGGTTATCCTTGGGTTACCATCCACCCTCTGAAACCCAAAATCTCCTCTTCTTAGATGCTAGCAAACCTTCTCTTGCACTAACCTTTGTTTTCTGAAGGGATTGTCTGGTCACCAGCAAAACCCATACATTCACTCCACGGCTGCTCATGTTTTGGATCTTCAGAGGCATCAGTCTAAATTTAGTTTATATTATATGTCCAGTTGCAAAGGCCATGAACAACTGGGTAGTTGTTTCCCCATAGAGTTCTGAAATTACAGGAAAAGCAACTGTCCTTCATCACTTGAGCTAATGCCCCAGATGCCTTATAGCAGAAATAACAATGTGATAGAACTGTTGTGGGGATTGTTGGGGGATAAGGGACGTTTAATACTTGGATTCATATTCAGTTCATATTATTTATGCATCCCTAGTCCTTATAATTCAACATGTGCTTACTGAGGTGTTTTTGTTTGTTTGTTTGTTTGTTTGTTTGTTTTTGGTGATGTGACAGAATGACATTCCAAAGCCTTTCCAGGAAACAGAAGTATTAATTAATGTTAATAAATGCAGCATCATTGGTGTGATGTGAGAGAGCAATTGACATTGCCAAATCATTTTGAAATTAATAAAAGTGTAACAGGAGCTGTCACTTATTCCTGAATGACTCATAATGAATGTTGTTTACTTAGTGGAACATATTCCTTAACATACCAGACACATACAGTATTTTTTATGAAGTAATTGGTCTTATGATTTGGTTTTGTCTCTTTAACAGGAATCCAGGACTTATCATAAACTAGAAATTTTAATCAAAGTTATCGTATATTCCTGACAGTGTGGGGTTTTTATATGTTTATACTGGAATCTGTTCCTTTTGGATTTTTCCTTTTTAGTTCTCTGCATCTTGCCTGCACATCTGGTTAAAGAGATTGCATAGCAATTTTTTTAAGCTTCACTTAGTTCTATTGTTAGTATCCTCTGCTCTGTTCCACAGGTATTTTTACTGCTTTTTCCTACCTTTTGTTTTGAATTACCTGTACCTATTTTTTCATACTGGAATAGCTAACTGATGCTTAAAACAGATGGATATCTCCTGGATACTTAATTTACAGCAAATTGTTTAACTTCTGCAGTGGACTTCTGTCTCTGGTGTTGCTCTTGTTTAGCTGATAGCCTTTCAGATCTGCTGATTTCAACATCTTGTTTTCTGACCAATGGTGCTCGTGCTTGCTGCTGTGCAGATGTCTCAAACATCTGTTTTTGCAGTGTATTTTTGTCCAAATTGTGAGATTGCAGATACTCTGGGGATTAGATATTGGCTTCATTTGCCTCGTGACATAATAGTGGTACTTGGGGATGTTTCTACCTTTTTTTAAAAGCTACCCAGAAAAGGAATCTATTTGTACAGCATCTTCATATAGAGCTGCAAAGAGTCTGTTATGACAACTAGAGAAGTAATTCAACAATGCGATACTGATGTCTATTGTTTATAGGTTGAATTCAAATGGGCTGGCACGTGCACTTGCTTACAGCTGTAGTGTGTAAAACAAAATACTCATTTTAGGCTCCAACAAGGATGAGGGCTCCATTGTACTAGACATCATACAAACACATAGTAAGTGGCTGTCACTGCTTACAAGAACTTACACTCTAAATAAAAACTTCAGAGGAAAAAAGGTGAAAAAGGAAATTATTTAAATCCCATATTACAGATGGGGAAATTGAATCAAAGGGTCATGTTGAACAGCATGTACATAGGTAGAGACCTGCACCCACATGGAGGCTATTTGGAGTCAACTCCAACTTCGGTTTAGCTGGGACTGAGGAGAAAATATTTTAAACCAGTCATCCTGGTAGAGGTGGGACACATTCTTTTTAAGTCACAAAAAAACCAACCAAAGGTTCAAGGTAAGTTTGTGAAACCTACAGATTCAAAACCTAAAATGTCAGGATATTCCCTCAACCCATGTCCTATCACTCATGAGGCATCAGCAATGGAGCCACTTAATATCTTCTCTGGAAATCCCCATGACCTAATTTCAGATTAATGTGTACTATATAGTGTACCATGTGGAAGATTAAGACTACACCATTTAGCAAATAGATTAAAGAGGGAGTCAAATATATAAAATGTGTACTTTCAAGAAAGTTATTCATGAGATCCTAATTTTATAGGAAACTAAATTAAAAGATGACAAATATAAAACTGACAAAGAAATATTGTATATGTAGTTATCCTATAGAATTACCATTACAAGATATTTTTAATGCACCTTGACAAACTTTTTTCAGACAAAATAGTCAAATTTGTGTTAACCAAAACAATGGATTAATGCCAAGTTTATTAATTTTCTTGGTCAATTTCCCCCCAAAATCAATGGTTCGTTCTGACACTTTTGAAACAATTTTATGATTTTTTTTTTGTATTTAAAATGACTATTTTGGATTTTACTACATTTTCTTTTTACAGCAGCTTAAACACTGTTTTCTAAATCTTTTTTGACTGAGCTACCAAGCCAAAAAATCAGTTATTTATACAGCTTTAATCATTAACCTGTGAAACTCACTATCACAAGATATTAATATCAAAAGGTTAGCAGGAATAAAACAAATATATATTTTAGATGCAGTTGCCTACGGTTACATAGATAGGAGGATTTATAAGGTATATAAAAGCATTATTCCTCAATGAAGAAACTAACCACAAATTGTCTGTCTGTAATTAGACATACCTCTCTATGCACAAGGTGTTCTATATTTGTCTACTATGGAGTGTGGATGAGTGGGCTGTCCCCATTTGGCCAGGGTGTCTCTGCTCTTCCCTTTTTAGTCCCTCTTCCAGACCCTTTTACAAAGACTCTATACTCTTGCTTGTCCAATTGCCACCTTCACAGGGCTCTGGATTTATTCAGATGTTAGCTCTGAAGTAAAACCTAGAGCCCCAGAAATCTGTCCCAAGGCAGGGCTCTTGCCTCAAAGCCTGGGTGAATGAGAGGGTTACTTCATTTAGTCCTCATCCTCTTTTATAAATGGTTAGTGGTGACATGCCTGGGAGTTTGGCTTGCAGCTATTCTGCTCAGAGCTGACTTCCTGGTAGACTTACCAGAGTCAATGCCCCCAAGCAACTGCTTTGGCCCACTTATAAGGAACCAGCAGCTTGTGGATCTGTCTCCACACTACATGTCTCTCGGTAGCTCATTTAGCAAGCCTGTTCCAAGCTTCACATCTACTGCAGGCAGCACTCTCACTCTCTTTCTTTCTCTCATATGGGGATTCTTACACCTTCGGCTGAAGCCTCAGATGCTGTTCACCATCTGAGACAAGATGCCTACCAGTCGTATGTCTATACTTAAAATGCTGCAGTTGCACAGTTGCATCTGTACTGCTATAGCATTAAGTGTTAGAGAGGCAAGGTGGGTGAGGTAATATCTTTTATTGGACCAACTCTTGCTGGTGGGAGAGACAATTTTCAAGCTTATACAGAGCTCTCTACACCAATAGGAGGGGTTCTCCAATTGCTGTAGTTAGTCCTCCTTCTCAAGAGGTTGTAAATAGGTTGATAGAAGAATCCTTCCATTGACCTAGCCCTGTCTACAATGGTTTGGTTAACACAGCTGTGTCTCTTGGGATGTGGATTTTTCACACCCCTGAAAGACAGAAGCTGAGGTAACGTTACAATGTAGACCAGCACTGGGCAACAAAGTCTGAAAAGATATGGTACTTCCATGTTCATAGGCATGTTTTTTTCTAAGCGCTAGCCAATATTGCAGGATGGTATTTTTTTTTTGTTTTTTAGTTTTTAACATCTCATAGAATAGGTAATGCACACACAGTAAATATACAGAATGTGGTTATTGCAGCAGAATACCTGCAGAGCCTAATTCAAACCAGAAAAGACAGATCAAGGAACTCTTTCTTTGGCACTCAAATCTATAGTCAGTCCCTGAGTTAGAAATAGTAACTAGACCCAGTTGACTTGTGGGTGAAGAGAGGTGACTGGATCAGGTTATAACAATGAGCATTTTTATTATTATTAAAACCTTGCCTGATGGAATAATGTGAATGACAGCACTATTTAAGGACTGACTTTTGAAATCCTTGCTACTGCAAAGTCAAGCCAATGGGAGTTCTGGATATGTAAAAAACTAAGGATAGAGCTTTGAATATCTATTTACCCCATTTTAAATAAACATTACTACAAATGCTCTGGTTCTGATTATTTCTCATCTAATCCTGTATTCTGGCCTTGGATCATTAACTTTTTAGGTTAAGTAGTGGGCTGTCATAAAGAACTTTATTAATAGTTTTAAAGACCTATGGATTTTGTCATATACACTGCGCCTGTTAATTTTGCTGTCAGAAATCTCTCTAAAAAGAAAATCAAGATTAGTTAGCTATGGTCTGAATCACTGATCCTGAAGTCAACTTGATTTATAAAGAAATACCTAAACAAATTAAGCAAGACTGAGGTAACATTTCTTTTTATAGAACTGAGAAGAATTCATGAAGTATACATAATGGGTTCAGAGTGGTTATGACCTCAATTTAAAACCTATTTTAAAATTGAATGTGCCAGTATTTTTCAAATCATGTCATTTTTTTTGAAGTCAGCCTTATTCTACCATGCCTATATTTTCCTTAGTGAATAGATGTTATTTTCATGTTTCAAATGTAGAACCTTCTATATTTCCCCATCAGACAACATTCATTTTGCTTATGAATAGAGAGAACTTGATGATTTACATATTTAATTATTGTAGGTTAAGGAATGTATGCTAAATGTATCGTCATTTCTCATGCTTTCCTGACTAAATGTATATACTTCCGAAGTTTGAGGGCAGATCCCAGCTTGCTATAATAAGCCCATGTATCTTTATCAAGTACCCAAAACAGAGTGCAAAAAATATGACAGACACAAGGAAGATAGGCTGATTGATCCCTGATGCAACTTCATTGTCATCAGAGGAATTACACCTCAGATGAAATTGGTCTGAAACCTCTATTCACTGAGAAAATGAAAAGATAGAAAACAGATGAGGCTGACCAAAAATGGGAGCCCTGAGGGAAATGGAGACTGGCCATTTATTTGTCTTTTGTATTAAAAGCTTTAATAAATTGACTAGCTAGCGTGGCAATCATGGTAAACACTTTCTGTTAGTAAGATACAACATATTTTGTTAATGGCACTGATGACAGAACTGGTTGAAGGAGTGTGTGGGGTCTTTTTGTTTGGCTTGTTTGCCATAGGAACAAAGCAGAAATGTGATACCCCTCACAAAATTCAACAAGTTGACTTACTTTGCCTAAAGTTATTTGGTCCACTGACTTTAGTTGAAACCATTGAATGGTACAGTCTCTCTACAGTTAAGGATTTATACAATCCTAAAGGCATTTAAGGCTATCTATATTGACTAATTCTAGCCTTCATGGTTTCTCAAACTGTGTGAAAAACTGCTTTTCAGCCACCAGTACAAATTTGCCTATACAGTGATGTCACTACTGGAAATATCTCTGGCACAAGCAATACTTTGGCTGACATCCAAGGCCAGACTGAGCATTTTGGATATGAGTCTGTAATACAATTATTTGTGCATGCAGATTTAACTAACTTCTGCTCATCTGAAAAGGGAATGCTGCATCTTCAGCACTTCTGAAAATCAGACTCAAGGTGCCTCACACTGGACACTCAAAGAAACGCAGCCAAAGGTAGTAAATACTTTTGAATATCTTGGTTTAAGTGATTGACATTTCCTGTGTTTTTAGTAATTTCAGAGTGAGATTAGACCACAGGAATCTGCTGCATTAAATTTCATGCTTAGAACTAGTCTGCATCTCTCTTTGAGCTGCATCTCTTGTTACCAGGGGATACACTTCTTGCAGACAGATGTGTTGTCTGGGAATAACTGAACAATCAATGAGAAAATTTTAGGCTTCACAATCATGTAACATTTTCAAGGCAATCTTCACCAGGAAAAGGACTAAACTTCCTTTTTTAATAAATGAAAGCTGAAAGATTGATCTGTGTATCATATCTGAATATTGGAATGAAGGGGAGAGGAGACCCACAGCTATGGACACACCTCTCAGCCTGCTACATGATTCAAATGTGGGCCACAATGTGACAGTCACAAATAGACATGAAAAAATCTAATTACATGGGAAACTTAAAATTACATGGCATTCCTTCTTTTAATGTAAATGACTTCCTGTAACCTCACTGCAATGATTCTTCATTCTTGATGTAAATGTTCAGCAATAAATTTAAGAAACATCTAACCTGTGTCGAATATCTGTAGTTTTGGGGACAAAATGAATGGTATTCCTCATAAGATGTGGCTGTGGACTTCACAGGCTCCAAAAGCCAGTTCTGGTAACATAAATATCAGTCTCCAGTCCCTACAAGCAGATCAATGTTTTGGGGACATCTTCAATAAAGTTTAAATGAAAATATTTTTGGAAAAGTTTTCTTTGAAATACTGGAGCATTTATTGTATATAAAGGAATTGGTAAAGTCTGAGAAAGTGATTTTTTTTTATTTCTAACTTTTTAAATAGGCATTTTGAGTGGTAATATAAAAATCTGGATTTTGACACCCTAAGATCATGGATGTCTTATATGAATAATTTTTTTTCTAAATGAGAAAATGAGAAAAAGAGAAGTGACATCTGTTTTCAAGGTGAACACTGAATAACGGATGAAAGCAGATATTGGAAAATAAGATTTTTTTTCAAATTTTTTAAAAAGATATTTCCAAAATGGTGACTTGGAATAGTGTCTGATATGGGTCATATACAAGATAAAAGAGGAATCTTGCCATATAGAAATTGAAAAAAATGGTGTTAAAATACAGCTGATTTTGTAGACGCTATTGCTTTTTTAATATGGGTGAGTGTAAAAGGGTGCTGGCCAGGAGATCCAGGCCAGGCCCCTGTTAGCCCAGCTCCAATAAAAGGGGAATTAGCTGGGGCTGGAGAGGGAGACCACGCCCTAATTTCTTGATGGAAGGCATCTGTGGGCCTGATTAGCGAGCTGGCTATATAAAGCTGGCAGGGAGGAAGCGGGGAGGGGGAAGACACAGGAAAGGGAGGAGCATGTGGCTCTAGATTCCAGCTGTCTGGGGAAGCTAGCAGTCCCCAGGGTGTTGGCCTGCAGAAACTGTTTATGGCGGGTGGTGGGAACTGGCACAAAGTATAAATGAGCACTGGTGCAAGCACTTTAAATGGTCTCTCGCTGATTTTGTGGACAAGGCAGAGGAGGGCTCGGTTACCCGTGGGAGCTTGTCCAAGATCAGGAGCCAGTGAACGTGGTTGCAACCCCAGACATGGAGGAGACCCTAGAATGGCTGGTAAAGCATCAGGAAGAAACACAGTGGGCTCTGCGAACCATCCACCAGACAGAGAAACAGTCCTTCCTGACCTGGCAGGTGGAACAGCAGCGGAGCCTGCAGGACTTTATCTGGGAACAGACCAACGTACAGGCACAGCTCCTGCAGATCGTGATGAGTCTTGTGACAAGTGAGAGCACCAGACCACTGGGCTGGGGACTGTGCAAAATGAGCCCGGCAGATGACCCGGACGCTTTCCTTGGAACATTTGAGCCGGTAACCACAGGCACCGGGTGGGAGAGCACAACGTGGGCCCTCCGGCTGGTGCCGTATTTAGTGGGTGAAGCTCGAGTGGCCTATATGAGCTGAAAAAGGAACAAACCTGGGATTATGAGGCTGTGCGAGCCACAATTCTGGACTGGGTGGGCCTGTCAGCCGAGCAGTATTGGCAAAAGTTCTGCACCACCTGGTGGACAGCAGCCGTGCGGCCCCAAGCCTTTACCCAGAGGCTGATGGACTGGGTGACCCATTGATTGAGGCCAGAGGCACCTACCATGGCGGAGATCATGGGCAGGCTAGTCCTCGAGCAATTTCTGTGAAGTCTCCCCAAGGCTATACATGTCTGGGTGAGGCGGCACTAGCTCAGTACCGTAGAGGCGGTGGTCAGATTGACCAACGAGTACATCAAGGCTGGAGGGAGGAGTGGCCCCGGAAAGACAGGGAGCTGGAGAAGAAACAGCCTGAAATGTTTTCTGGGGCATCCCAAGGGGAGTAGGGTGAGCCTCAAGGAACACCCGAAAGACTGGTCAAGCTAACATGCTGGCAATGTGGGAAACCGGGGCACACAAAATGGGACTGCCCGGATATGGAGTAGGAGGGCTAAGTTTTGTGGATGGACATGAGTAGAGGGGAGGACAGGGAGACAGAACCTGACCACCAGCCCCGTGAGGGTGGGGAGAAAAGCCCAAGCCAGTCTCCTAGACTTGGCATCTGGCTGTACACTCATACACCGGGTGCTAGTGAAGCCACATTGGCTGGTCGCAGGGGCAAGGATGGCCCTTGGGTGCATCCATTGGGACAAGAAGTTTTGCCAGGTGGCCCAAGTACCCCTGGAAGTGAAGGGCCACTTCCGTTGGAAGCGAGTGAGAGTCCTGGAGAGGCTACCATAGCCAGTGGTGTTAGGCAGGACTGGGGGCCGCTACAGAGAAGGAAGCTAGGGTGTACCCCCAAAAGTGGGGCATACATCCTGAGTCCAAAGGTCCCCAAAAATGACAATGGGCAAAGTTCCATCCATAGTGAAAAAACTCCTAGACAACAAGCCCATGGTGGGTGGGTCCGCGGGATGGCTACCTGGGGGAGCTCATTGGCCTGAGCCCATCAGAGGAAGGGATGGGGCCTGTCTCCCATCTTTGAGGGCTGCTGCAAGCCACTCCCTCTTTCCTACTTCCCCAGAACAAGTACAAGTATCCTCCAGGCTGCTTTAAATTGTTGGTTAATTGCTCTCCAGGGGCTCTTCAGCCAATTAGCTCAGATCAAGAGTGTAGGATTGATTTGGCTGGGGAATCCTTATCTACTGCCATGGCACAGCTTTAAGTCCCCGCTTCACTAATGGACAGTACTTAAGAGGGAGGAAGAGACTTGGCTCTTCATATCATCAGTCCCTTTTTTATAATTAGCAGATTTTCTGCCTTCTGGTAATGCATTTTATTGTACTGTGTGATCATTGTCCCATACATCATTCTACTAATTTTGAGATATCCCTTTAATTAAAACGGAACCAAGTAATTACTAAAATAAATAAAAAAAGGTTTAAGTGCAGCTACTGTAAAATGGAATGAAGTAACTTTGACAGACCTCAAATACTTATAAAACTGGTAGACAGATCATATTAATATTACAAGAGTATAATATTGCTTGAATCTTTTTACATGCTTGGAGGGACAATGCTGGAAAATATGGAGAATGCTGTAGGTCTCTGTCTTTATACAGTTTTTGGTCCAGGGCACTCTAATAGATCTTATGAAACTCACCCTATTGCAGTATGCAACTGTCCAAAAGCAAACTGTCTGAGGACCAGAATCTAACATTTTGATGGGACTCAGATAATACGCTGCTTCTTAATGTGAGTAAAGATGGCAGAATATGTCCCTAAGACAGTAATGTGGAACACTGAAATAATTTCAAGTTTTTTAACTGCTTACTCAAACATTTAAATATTTTCTTGGCTAATGTCCTATAAATAGAACTGATGACATCATGTGATCTTCATTTTTACAATCTAGAAACCTTGTACAATTTAAGACCCCCTAATTGAAGACATCAATCATGTTTTGTCAGTTGTTACCCCGGTTACTTATGTAAGGACACTTGATCAGCTGAAAAACAAATACAGTACAAGTGACATTTTTTGTGAACTTTAATAGAAAATCAGATTTCCTATCTGAGATTTTTCCGGTGTAGTCAGCATCCCACAGTGAATTAGATGCACCAAGTTTCAAGATTTCAGCTCAACAGGAATATGGAAATTAATTATATCAGTCAGGGAGAACCTGATTGCAATCAGTAGACAAAATGGGCTTTGGATATGGACCCAAGTGACACATTAGAAACACAGTTTTATATATCCTGTAAATATGGTATTGTTGTAATTCATTTTTCTGGCCACTACAGCACTAGGTTACAGCGGAACTGGTTTGACCAGCAAAAGAAAGACCAGAAATAGATTAACAGATTCCAAGGTCAGAAGGGACGGTTGTGATAATCAAGCCTTACCTTCTGACAGGCCATAGAACTTCCCCAAAATAATTCTGTTCATCTTTGAAACAAATATAATGATACTGTGACAAGTGATTCTGGGTCAGTTAACTTTGTTATCAGATTGCTCCTCAAATATTTGCTGATATGTGATTTATATTTAATTCAAATACAAATATTTAACACATCCATGTGCTTTCTAAAATTTGACAGAAATGAATAAATTATATCAAGCTAATATTGACAGGTAAAGATTGGATTACTGCTATACTAGTCCATCTGATCCTCTTACCACGTCAGAAAATGTTATGTAATCTATATTAAAAAGTTTAAGCTGCACCACCTTTCCTCCCCCTCCCAATAAACTCAACTGAATTCTTGAATGGAAAGCATGCCTATGAACCAATACAATATTTGCAATTACTGTATATTAAATCCCAGATGACTCCTTACTTTGGCTGGGATCAAATCAACTTATGCTAGTTTAGAGCACCTGTAGAGTGTGGATAAGCAGCATTGTGGTGGTGAAGAAATCAGTGGGCAAATTATGCATCTACAAAGTCCCAAAGCCTCTGAACTGGGCATTGAAAAGATACCACTTTCCACTGCCCACAACTGATGACATCTTGTCAGAACTTTCTGAAGCCATAATATGTATGGTCTGATGTGAGAGTTTTGGCACATAAGCCTGGATAGCGAATCCAGCACGCAGACCACCTTTGCAATGACATTTGGTCACTTCAGATAGTTGTGCATGCCAATGGGCATGAGCACAGCACCAGAGAACACTCAACTAATTGCAGGAAGCACTACATAGGGCAAAGATTATTGCAGATAGTATCCTTATTATAGACGAAGGGAGCAATGATTAGGGTGACCAGACACCCCATTTTTAAAGAGACAGTCCTGTGTTTAAGCTCTTCTGCAGGTGTCCTGACCTTCTCTTAAAATGAGCAAATTGTCCCATATTTTCTGTCTCCCCCATATCACTACTGTCAGCTCCTGCTACTGGCCAGATTCCTACTTGCCAGCCATCTGCCCACCAGTGAGTGTGGGGATGTGTGTCCAGTGGCCAACAATCGGGGTGGGTGTGCCAGGTTGGTGGTGGAACAAAGATGCAGCACACAGGGCTGGCCACTCCCGTTGCTGGTCCATCAGCGGAGTCCCTGCTGCATGCTGGCTCTTGTCCAGAGGGCTCTGCCTGCCCCATTCCATTTCTGACTGGCGCTGGCTGTGAGCTGTAGTGGCTGGTGAGTGCAGGCAGATGCCAGGTGGCAGCCAATTATGTGTAGCCTCTGCTGCCCACCAGTTGGCCCTTTACATGCTCCAACTCTCTCTACCCTCTCTCTGCTTCATCCCACCCAACTCTGCTGCTCCTCCATATACCCCTCAGCAAGGCACATCCCCTCCCAGTGCTGGGAGGAGTACCAGCCCCTGACTGTAGCGCTGAGCTCACCAACAGCCAGGCCAGCAGGCTCCTTCCTTTCCCCACTGTGTCTAGATAGGCTGGTGCCCCAGGAAAGTGCAAGACCCTCTGGCCCAGGGTGCTGGCCAGGAGCCAAACCCTGCATGTACCAAAGCCCTCCTGAGATCCCTTCCAACCCTGATATCCTATCATTCTATGATTCTTGGGGTAAGCCTTGATAAATAGGCAAAATGACATAGAGGCATCCTGCATATTGGGTTTCAGGAGGAAAGACACATGGACACACAAAGAAACTTGAGAGCCAGTTAGGAGTTGGGACTCCAGGAACAAAATTCTGGGAGGTGATACATGAGCTGAAAAGAAGCCCAGGAAGAGTGAAGAGTCTGGGCAGGAGTGAGCTCAAAAAGGGACTGGAGGAAAGCACTTAAAGACAGGCCAACATAGAAAGTGGTCCACGGAAGCAGCAAAAAGTCTGCGAGAGCATACCTGAGCTGCTTAATGCACAGTCCTTGGGTTGGAACCCAGAGTAGAAGGAGGGTCTGCATTCCCCTACTGGCCACTGAGGAAGGTATCTGTGAAAGTCCTTGATCTGATTGTTATTGATTCCAGATTTAGACTGCAGATCTAGTTTAAGATTATTGGACTATTTTGTGAGACAATCTGTTACACTGGAAGAGATGGGACTGAAAGAAATCTGGTCAGAGCATTAAGTCATGCAAAGAAGAAGACCATTGCAGGGCTGGAATTATTCTCTCTCAGTATAACCAGAAGAGGGGAGCCTATTACATGCCCAGCCATTATGAATTAGTCAATCTATGACATGCTGCAAAAAGTATAAAAAATAGATGGTTAGACAGCCATGCCAAATGTTGGCATGGTTAGTATAATTCAAAATAGTTTTACTACTTAGAAGCCACTTATAGACTTGAGGTGACATCGGCTAGCCTGGCCTCCTTCAGTCCATGGGGAATTAATCCCAAGGGGTCACCAGGTAGAATTTTCTGCTGAGGGAAGGTAGCTTTAACCTTAATCTCTGTTCTTATAAATGCTCAGAAGATGGTGTGTGTCAATAAAGGAAATTAGATGTTAGGCGGGTCATAGAGATCTTGCTGGTTGTAGGTTGGGTGATGCTGACACCTGTGACCTTCTTGGTAGGGGAAGGTTGAAAATGCTGTAACTTTCCCCTTCCTACTGCAACATTTTGCCTCTGAGGGTGAGGTCTGGGAGCAATCATTGACAAAGCCGGCAGAAGTCCTCTGGTGAATTGATGGTTTAGAAAATAAAAATATAGTCCTCTTTTGTTGAATTATGACACAAGTTTCAGATGGGTTTGAGGAAGCAAATAGTTGCCATAGTAATATCTCATAGCTTGAATAAAAATATCAGTGAATGTCTCTCACTCTCTCTTTATTTGTTATACTTTACATTCAATATCTCTATCAAAAATTTGATTTGGATATTTCTATTAGAGACATACCAATTGACAATTACAAATATATTTATTCATGTTTAAAAACGGAGTGTCTATTATTTCCTCAATAAATGCATCATTCCAAATTCTGCTTTCATATGCACGTCAGAAACTATTTATTTAGATATGAATTGTGCACTCAGGTGTGGGTAAAAAAAAAGGATCTGATCCAAATTCCACTGAAGTCTTGCTATTCACTTCAATGGACACTGAATCATGCCCTAAGCTTCTATAATATAAGATGATAGTTTGATGCTGAAAGGAATTTACAGGCCTAATTCAAAGGCCACTGAAGACAAGGGTGCCTATAACTATGTACACTGCAACGGGCTGCTATTATATGCACTAACAGGCAAAGTTCCCAAGGTGCCTGAATGCCAGATGAAGATCCAGAGCATGCAACATTCCTAGCCAAACCTGTTCTACACACTTTTTCATCCATGAAATGCCCCTATGGTGAAAGTTACCTGGCTTTATGCATGGTGGAATCTCCTCCACACTTGAATCCCCAGCCTAGGAAGTTGTGATAAATCTCCACTGTCTTTGTACTGCTCAGTAGTACACAGACTGTAATGGTAATGGGGGAAGAATATACAGTAATCCCCAAAGTCTAAGGTACTTTGCCTTATATTAGACAAAATATCTGAGACCTTCCTACACTTTCCCCTTCTTCCATCCTCCCCAAAACAGCAACCTCGCATTCTGAAAGTGTATTTGTGAAAGTATCGGTATAAATATTTTAAATTAAAACTTGATTTAATTAAGCTCTATTATGGGCTACTATTGTGTGTCTGGATACAGCAAACATATTTTGCTCAACTTTTTCAAAATATAGAATAACATAGGTTTTTTTGTAATTTTTTTAACCCAGTCATTATAAAGTTTTTCTGGATTTTGCTCATTACCAGTGTATTTATATGTTGTGTTTTTCTCAGAAAAGCTAATAATTTTTTTAACTTGAGCAAACAGTTATCATGAAAACACTGTTGAAATTTAGCCATTTTCAGAGTCAGCTTCTTGAATTCCATAATATTCTTAAGATTATTTTAGCAAGTATTTTCAATAGCTTATGGAACCAGTAATTTGTCTCAAATATAGATACTGTGCTTTCATGAGGTGTAACTGCTATATCCGCCGGCAGAGATGCCATTTTAAGAAGGATAAAGAATTGTATTTATGAAGAAACTGAGGAACTAGCTGAAACCTGATGGTGTTACATAGGACATATGCATTTCTGCATTTCAGACAGGTATTCCTTCCTATTTTTCTTATTGTTACATAACTTAAGCAGAATGCTATTATGTATTTTAGACTTAATAAACAAAATTCATGGAGTTTTACAAGGGATGAATTTTACCCTGCATCTGACAAAAATTATAAAAAAAATTAACATTAAATTTTTCTGCTTCAGTTATGCACTGATGAAGGGTATTTATTTTTAAAATAAAAGTCTTGCAGCGTTCTGGAATAATGCAGTTTGAGACCACTTGATGAAATGTCTGTTTACAGTAGAACCTCAGTTTTATGACCACCAGTCTTATGAATGACCAGTTATGTGAGCTATTTTTTCCAGATGGGGAGGAGGGAATCACATAACAAAAGGCATGTAGCCAACCTATCTTTGAGGATGTATTCAGACAGAGTGATGTGTGTTAGCCTGGCCTCCTGAACTCCATGAAGAAGAACAAGAAGTCAATATCCTTTTACCATGTGATGCCTGTAGTGCATTGGAAATCATTTTGCAGAGATCTGAAAGAGAGGGTCTACTGTATCATGTGTTTGTGGGTAGAGGACCCAATTGAGATTGGGGCCTTGTTGTGCTAAGTTCTCTTGAAACACATAGTAAAAGACATTTGCTGCCCCAGTTTGCTCATAATCTTAGTAGACAACACAGCCAAAACCTGAGAGTAAGAAAGTAAGATTATCTCTTTCGTACAGATGGTGGGGGAGAATGAGACAAACAAATTTGGAGTGATTTACTGAAGAAGTCTGTAGCAGAGGCACACAATGGATTGTGTAAATCAAATTATCCTTAACGATACAGCACCTTTGTCATAAGTGTGAAGTAGCCTAGAATTAGTGTTTACCTGTAAGGGGTTAAGCTAAAGGTAACCTGAGAGGTGGACAACTGACCAATGAGAAATTCCTCAGGAGATAAAGGATTTTAAGTTTCAGTTTCTCTCTGGGTCTCTCTCTGTTCACCTTGGCTATGGGATGAACACAGCTATGTCTTTCATTGTAACTATAGATTCTATCAAGATTGTAGTCAGTAAGTTCACCTTCTTTTTATCACTTGGAGGGTTCTCAGTGGTGAGTGTTGGCTGGGTGCTTCTTGATATTGTAAGCTTCAGCAGAGATATCAACAGTGGGAGAAAGTTGCCTCGGGGGAGAGGTTTGGTTTCTGAATCCTTTTGTTGATTATGGTAGATGCTGTTCTACTGATGGTTATAAGGGATTTATTCCTTTCTTTTTTTTTTTCCTTTTATTAAAATCTTTCTTTTAAGAAGCTGACTGCTTGTTTTCCATTGTGTAAGATCCTGGTTTTGGATCGGGCATGTCTCGCAGGACCAGGTGAGGTTTGGTTTTTTTATTCTCTCAAGCT
The DNA here is from genome assembly GCA_007922305.1 of Dermatemys mawii. NCBI lineage: Eukaryota > Metazoa > Chordata > Testudines > Dermatemydidae > Dermatemys > Dermatemys mawii. Next base: position 42,028,827 of record ML677348.1, read on the forward strand.
TTCCAGGGAAGGAAGAAGTTTGGGGGGTTAGTGGAAAGGGAAAGAAGGGTCCCAAACTCCCCTAGACCTAGTTTGGTGGTGGCAGCATACCAGGTCCAGATACAGAAGAAGTTGCGTTCTGGGGAAAAACATTTTAACCCAAGCTGGTAAAATAAGCTTGGGGGTGTTATTTCTTTTTTCATGCAGGTCCCCACATCTATACCCTAGAGTTCAGAGTGGGGAGGCAATCCTGACAACCTTTCATCTAAAATTTGCAAAATACTCAAATCATGAGCATGCAACTTGAAATCTTTAGTCACTTTTTCCCTGTATTTATGCTTAGGAACAATTTCTTTAAAAAGTCTTGTGACAAGATGAAAATTTTGAGCAAGATATGTAGTACTTATAGTTCTAAGGAAAGGCTGTGCCATAAAATAGTAGTATAAAATGAAAAAGCCCTGCCACCAGTGGTAGATAGTTTCATTTTAGGAGCAGTCAATTGGTTCCAGAAATCTGATTGGATGGAACAAGTTGGCTGATAACTTGAAACTAGATCCATTATCAAGCACTGTGGTGTGACTTCAGTCAAAAGTAAGTAGTAAAATTTTAAAATCAGCATGTTATATTATGAGACAGGCAGCCAGTGGAGTTCACCTGGCAGAATGGTAATGAGGATCTGATTTTTTTTTTAATCAACTACAGTACCTAATGAAAGAGCAGCTGCATTTCATATAAGCTTAATATGAATCAGGGAAGTCTACAGCAGTCCAAACCTAACACAGCCTCAGCAACTATGAAAATTTATTTTTTTCTGTTTGTTGACTTTGTATAAAACACATACATCTTGGAAGATCCTACCATTATCAAGTTAATACAATTTAATAATGTGTATTAAGAGTATGTCTTGTGTATATCTATTTTTAATGCAAAAGAAAGTGGAAGCTTAACTTAATACATATATAAAACTCTAAATGCTATATTCACTTATTATAGATTTAGTTTAATGTTATGTAAACAACATTTAATCTTGTTCTTCCAAAATATGTCACAGGTTACATGGCCTCTGAATTTTAATGACATATTACTTTTTAAATACTGCCTCCTTTATTATGGTTACCTAGATTAAGTCTCTCATTCAATTTCTAACTGATACTTTCCTTTCCCATTTATTTCATATCATTTCCCCCTGAAATTGTAGGAGGGAGAATGACTGATCAAGTATTAACTACTGAGTAAATGATTTCAGTGTTACTTAATGTATGCCCTTAAAGAGTTAATATCTGTTTAATATTTATAATATCTGAGCACAACTGTCATAGTTGCTTGATACTTTTATCAACACAGACATTCCCACAGCAAATGAACAAAACTGCCCAGTAGGTATGACACTAGGGACAGTTCAAAAACTCTGGTTGGATTGGTGCTTCCTCCCTAGTTTCACCTAGCTTACGATATTTAATATATAAAATAAAGCTGGAATTGATAGAGACTTATATGGAATCTGCACATACATCTTGACACTTTTCATTTTGTATTTACATTATTAGGCCTTTTTCTAATTTGCTCTTAATTGGTGGCCCTATCTGTTGCCTTGGATTTCATTAAAATATATAAATCTCAAATTTCATGTTTCAAAAATCATAAGCACCCTTTGCTATCTACTATTGAATCTTGGGTTTTTTAATTATTATTGCTGCATATCACTGTAATACCTGAAGGCCAGATCCACAAAGAGATGTAGAGCCCTAAAGGAAAGATTTAGGCATCTAATCTCCAATTTTGTACATCTTTGTAATCCCAGAAATGCTTGCCAATTACTGCCTGCCCCATGGACCTACATTATTTCTGTTAATGTCCCCGAGCTGCCTGTTTCTGCCTCGGAGGATGCGTCCTGCTGACTCAAGAAGATGTTCAGATGTCTAAACTTCAGTATGCGTCTCAGGCAAGGGAGCACCCACCTTCTCCTTGTTTATCTTGCCTGTGAGGCTTGATCCAGTAAGTTGGATCAGAGCATGGCACACAAAACAGCCTGGAGTAGAGAAGGAGGAGTGCCTTCTAATCTTTAACTCAGATGTTAGGGTATGCAACTGGGATGTTGGAGACCCCAATTAAATTCTCCTTCTGAGAAGGGATTTGAACAAAGGTTTCCCACTGTTGGGGGAAAAATAAGATCAACTTTAAATTAGACTTAAACAGATTTTTTTAGTCTTTTATGTTAAGACAATGCTATTTTCACCAATGAATTACATCAGGGATCGGCAACCTCGGCACACGGGACTGCAGGGTAAGCACCCTTAGCGGGCCCTGCCAGTTTGTTTACCTGGCAGTTCACCAATCGCAGCTCCCACTGGCTGCGGTTCACCGTCCCGGTCCAATGGGGGCTGCGGGAAGCAGCGGAGAGCACCGCGCCGCTTTCCACAGCCCCTGTTGGACCAGGACGGTGAACCACAGCCAGTGGGAGCTGCGATCAACGAACCACCAGGTAAACAAACCAGCGGGGCCCGCTAAGGGTGCCTACCCTGCGTTCCCATGTGCCGAGGTTGCCGATCCCTGAATTACAAATACACACAAAAACAGAGAAGGCAAGAAAGATAAGTTACCTTTCCTGTATATTCTTCTTCTGTGTCTTCTCCACTTTCCTACTGTAAAAAACATATCTTTTTTATCCCGTTCCATAAATTTGCACAGATTCAGTTTACTTCATTACCTTATTTGTTTATCTATTTATTTAACACACTATGCATAAATCACTATAACCTTAACAAATATTTTTGCTTATCCTGCTAAAAAATACTTTTATCTACTATCAATCTGTTGACTGATATTTAGATTATGTATTAATTATATTGATTACTTAAGAGTCCCCAGTTATCATTTTGAGAGTTGCCAGGTTCTTCTCCCAAGATCAGGTCCAGTATTATTCAAATTATTATACAGTTGGGAACTCTGGTGTGTACAGTTGCAATACTCACACTGTAGGAACTCATATATATTTACAAATATAGTTATTAATACGTTTAGCACAATCACACCACCCAACTCAGTAAGGTAGATAGAGATACTACAGAATGTACCTCTGCAGATCCATATACTCGCTCCATCTCCTGAAATGTTCACCATCATGTTCCTCATCACCATCCTCTTTCCCCTCTTCACCAGTGTTTGTCATTCTGTCATCTCCCAAGGACTACATCTCTCCTACCGCCCCTAGGCTGAGATGCCACTTTTATAATATGTCACATTGACGCAGCTATGTTTGATACATATTCAGTAGGGGATTTTTCCCCTCTTCCTTATTTGTGTTTCCTCATCTTGCTAATGTTGGATTGTCTTTTTTCCTATGGGTTAGTATATCAATGTTCTCAACTTATTATCATATACGTCCATTCATTACCATGGTCCTTTTGTGGTTAGGCATCACATTTGTTATTTCTATCCTAACTGGTTATTTCAGTTCTTTCCAAGTTCCAAATTGTGGTGTACCTCTTATGTTTAAATGGATATGAACTTAGGAAAGCCCCTGTTCCAGCCTGCTTAAACACATCCTCTATGTTAAAGGTGGCAGCTATACATTAACCTTATGCTTTAGCTCTTCACCATCTATGTAGGTGAAAGATCCCAAACATATGTATGCTAACTTTACCTTAGCTCAGATGAGGCCTGCCGGTCCCTTGTGATATAGCCAAAATACACTGTAATATAGGTCTATGAACCTGTTATTATAAAATAATCATATCTATAAGAAAATAAGAAACTTATAAGAAAAGATATATAGGCAAGCAAGCAGGCTAGCCTTAAGTGTGTCTTATGCATGTCAATTCGTTCCCAGGATACTTCTGTGGTTGAATTATTTATCTATGGTCAGAACTTCCCCTTAAAGTCTATTTTCAGCTCCCTAAATACTTGGGTTTTCTATTGGGCTGTTCATCTGTGCAAAGATTATCTGTTCAAAGTTCATAGGTCTCAAGATTTATGCTAACTTGCTGAAGCTAATGTCTTACAGGATGCAGGCCTATAGGTTCTTGCATTACTGCTGAACATAATGCAAAGCAGAATATAATACAAAGCAGAAAATATAATAAAGGCAAGCTAACCCACTGGGCTACAAACCTCACTGCCTCTAAGCAGTTCTTACCTTACAATAGTTGTTCTCCTTACTGGTGTGTTTCTACAGCTTTGATTTTTTGCTTGTTAGCTTGTCTTGAGTGGCACCTGAAGTTAACCCTCATGACAGTCCTTCACCCTGCTGTTTACAAAGATTTTACAAATAAACCACACAAACCATTTTCATGGTTTATACAGTCTTGAAGCAGTGTCAGCCAAGTTCTGAAATGCAGTATAAGCAGACACACATTCACAAAGCAAAAAATCTTTAATATTTTCTTATAATATCATAATATTCATTTTCTCTAACATAATTTAGTACATATATTTGACTATCATACCTCATTACACAATTTGCTTACCATCAGACAAGAGTCCTAACCTGTGGACTATGGGATACTCTGATGTGGGAATCTGTGCATTTCAATTGTTGAAGTTGTTTTACTCAGTATTAAATAATTTTAAAAATAAATATTAATTGGACCAGAGAGTGACTCCATACTCCAGTGTCAGGGCATTCACCCTTGCCACTAGACTAAAGGTTTGAATGGCATCTGAACATCACAGCCTCTAAATCCCTTTGTAAAACCAGGCCAAAGTTCCTTCTTGCATTAAATAGAATTATGATACTGAGTGCCTTAATGGACTTCATGGAATCTGTAGTTATTATTCATTGGGTTATAGAAAGCTCTTCTTCATGAGAGACTCTTTTTGAGGGGAGTTTGGGAGAACGGATTAATGGACTATATGATGGATAGAAAGCTGGCTAGATCGTCTGGCTTAATGGCAGTGATCAACAGCTCGATGTCTAGTTGGCAGCCAGTATCAAGCAGTGTGCCCCAGATGGTCTGTCCTGTGCCAGTTTTGTTCAACAACTTCATTAATGATCTGGATGATGGGATGGATTTCACCCTCAGCAAGTTCACTGATGACACTAAGCTGGGGGAAGAGGTACATGCATTGAAGGGTAGGGATAGGGTCTAGAGTGACCTGGACAATTTGGAGGATTCTGCCAAAAGAAATCTGATGAGGCTCAACAAGGATAAGTGCAGAGTCCTGCACTTAAGACAGAAGACTCCCATGCACTGCTACAGCCAGGGGACAGAACGGCTAAGCAGCAGTTCTGCAGAAAAGGACATGGGGATTACAGCGAATGAGAATCTGGATGTGAGTTAGCAGTGTGCCCTGGTTGCCTAGAAGGCTCAGAGCATATTGGGCTGCATTAGTAGGAGACTGCCAGCAGATCGAGGGACATAATTATTCCCCTCTATTTGGCACTAGTGAGGCCACATCTGGAGTATCGCATCCAGTTTTTGCTCCCCGCCCCCAGAAAGAATGTGTCGAAATTGGAGACACTCAAGCAGAGGGAAACAAAAATGATTAGGGGGCTGGAGCACATGACTTATGAGGAGAAGCTGAGAGAAAAGGGCTTATTTAGTTTGCAGATGAGAGGAATGAGGGGGGATTTGATAGCAGCCTTCAACTACCTGAAGGGGTGGTTCCAAAGAGGATGGAGCTAGGCTGTTCTCAGTGGTGGCAGATGACAGAACAAGAAGAAATGGTCTCAAGTTGCAGTGGGAGAGGTTGGATATGAGGAAAAACTTTTTCACTAGGAGGGTGGCAAAGCACTGGATTGGGTTACCTAGGAAGGTGATGGAATCTCTATCCTTAGAGGTTTTTAAGGCCCTCTTGGCAAAGCTCTGGCTGGGATGATTTAGTTGGGGTTGGTCCTGCTTTGAGCAGGGAGTTGGACTAGATGACCTCCGGAGGTCTCTTCCAACCCATATCTTCTGTGATTCTAAGGAGTTTTAGCGAGGAAGTATGGCCTCCCCCAGAGGTGGAAGCAGAAGGAACTCCACAAGCCACCTGATGAATGGAGCCAGGAGGCCCAAGCCTCACATACTGGAAGCAGAAGGGTGGGACAGGAAGAGGAAATATAAAGGCCTGGCCCAACAGCTCAATTGTGAGAGAGCGGATGAGGAAGACAGATGCTCCTTTCCCACTGCTGGAGTGGGATGCCAAGGAGAACCCCTGTTTTCCTGGGGACCAGCCTGAGCTTCCAGAGAGCACTGCCACTCCCAATGCTGAATAGCCGCTACTACTACTCTTGGCAGTGTATCTCGGGGAGACTGAGGAGGACCCCTGGACACAGATACACCACAGGAGGAGAGTAGGAAGAAGCCCAAGGGAACCAGGCAAAAGTCTGGTTGGAGCTGGCCTGAAACAAGGGTAGCATGTTGTGGACGGATACCTCCTGACCCAGTGGCAGGCCACTCCACTGCTGTTAGGGCCCTGGGCTTGAACATGGTGGAATTGGATGGATACATGTCCCCCCCGCCAGACCACACCTGGCACTCCGGCATCACTATCAGATCTCCATAGACTATGCTTGGCACTCACCCATGCTGGAGCCCTGCTTAAATGTGGGGTGAATAAACTTCTACAGATCTGCCTGACTGCAGGCCAGAGCCGTGACCATTGTTATCCTGTCCTGCTTTGTGGATAGATGAATAGACTACTATCGCTCTGCCTGGCTGAAGGCCAGAGCCCGGAGTGTTTAGGGCCCTGCCTTACTTGAAGGCTGGGGTCCCTTGAGAATCACTAATTTCCCCTGTTTTTCTTTACTTGGAAAAGACTCTAGCAGACCAAACTTTGAGGAGGCATAGCCTCCCTCAGAGGTGGGAGCAGATGGACGGCCACACCAGTTTACAGGTTTGTAGATGGAAGAAGTCAGTAGCTGAATGTCATTCTAATTATAATGGAAAAGCTGTATCAAAAATGAAGTCTTTCTTAACAAATAGCGACAATTGTTTCTTTTATTCTCTGAGTCATATTTGGAGAACTAATTTTATGCTAAGACAATCTAACTTGGTGACAGCTATAGAATTGGTTATACTCCAGTTGGTACCTGGATTGCAACCATTCAGATATCATAAGGGGTTTCTACAACTGTATAAACAGTACAGTAATGTTATCTTTTTATTTTGCCATGGAGTAAACTATTCACCGCTCACTCATTGGGTTACTGTGTAATGGCATAGCCAGTATAATGGCTTATGCAGACATTTTAGTATGTTATTCTATACAAAGCTAGGAAGAATAAAATTATGTAATTAAAAATGAGTTTCCCTAAGCACACAGTGTAACTGAACATGCAAAATAGGATTTAAGTGGGATATTAGTGGGGAACAGGCCTTTTGCTTATCCTCTGCAGAGAGGTACATTTCACCTTGCATGTATTCAGTCACATGTATGTGACTGAAAAACTTTTGGAAATACTCATCATTGTTTGGAAAGGCAATAAACTAGCATTCTGAAACTTTAGAATTACTTTTTGTTGAAATGTCATTGATAGCACCATGATTCTAGAGAGTTATGCTTGATGAACAAACAGAGAACAACCTGCATTAAGCGTATATTGTTACAAATTTGGTACCTTCCCTGATAAAAGAGAATCATAATAACATAAAATCACTCATAATGCTATTTATTGTGACTTGATATTATTACTCATGCTTTCATATACTATGTGCAATTTATTCACTTAAACTTTGTAAACACTATCATGTTACTATTTATCTCTTGCTTTTTGTAGTGCCCTAATTAAACTGGAATTTAAAGATAAATAATATAAATTTAAAAAGCTGCACTTCATCTTAAGGCACCCCAAATTAAATGAACATATCAGAAGATGGTATGGTTAACTCATTTACTTAACCAGTGCCATATCAATGCTAGTATTTTATTGTGTCCACAGTACAGAAACAATAGACGAAAGCTTATTTCAGCCATATCCCAAATGGCTAAAACTGTCTTTCTCTCTCTTGCTGTTTCATCCCAGAGGAAGTAAGGAGGTAAGCTCAAGAGAACTCAGAAGATAATCAAGGCCTTATGTTCAGCAAACTAAACTTAAAACTCTTTCCCTCCTTGGCAAAAGAGATATTTTTCTTCTTCCCTCAGCCAAACAGATTAGTATTGTATTCTCTCTACCTTATGAGCCCAAATGGGAGGACTCTACTTACCTAACTAGCAGTTCCCACAGCGTTTATATGTTATCTCTTTTTCTACTGCAGACATTTAACCACATCCAGTTCTGACCAGGGAGGCAATGTACACCCACCCCAAAGAACACAGTTGCCTTCCTTCTTGCACTTTTTCTAGTGCACAAGAAAAGGAAAAAAAAGAAGTATTCAAGATAGCTGAAAATTCCCAGGAAAACTTGTAGGGAATTAAATTCATATCATAGTTATATACTGATATATGTTCAGAAAGAAACACTATGCAAATGAATGCAAAATTGTGATAATAGTATACAAACTAGACACATGGATTCTTATCTTACTCAGACTGGAACTCTAAATATTTTAAAATGTTCCCACATCACTAACTGTAACCCTGAGTGTAGGACTCCATCCCTCTGTCACTTTTATTTTTTGATTAAGAAAATCCGTGGTTGGCAATCGGTCCTCTTGGTGACCTGAATGAGTAGATTTTTATGAAGATCTATCTCAGATTATGCAGTGAAAATGCAGTACAGCAGGCATCAGCTGCCTCTGCAGGATTCAGTAAACAAAAGCAAATTAATTTGATATTAAAAAAAAGAAGAGATTTTCATGTATTAGCTAGAAGAAACAGAAAATATTTATACTGCTGGATATGTACATGTTTTGAAACAGGTGACAACCAACACTGTACTCTTCTACTGGAGAGCAGCCAATTATACTTAATTAGAATTTTAAAATGCACTCTGAAAAGCACAAGGAACAATTTTTAGATTTCTTGTTTTCACCAGAAAGTGGGGATGGCAGATGCAGTTACTGGTATCTGAGAGACTGCACAGAGCTAACTTGATTTAGACTTTAACAGCAGATTTTGAAAATTATTTGTTCTGTCTTTTGAGAGGAATAGTGGATAAAGTTTTGGTTTGATGGAGGAAGAACTGTGAGACAATACATTAAAGTACTAATTGGCGTTATATCTGATTGAATTTTAAATGGTAATCACGAATCAGAGCTGTTAGGAATTTGCATAGGGAAATGAAACATATATCTTCTTTCCCCCTTTGTTCCCACATATACATTCTTAAGCTAGTTAAAAAGCACTGTCTTATGAATAAAATGGCAATAATGCCATCCAAAACATCTAATTGAAGGGATATTATGAACTTGCAATCTAGTTACTAAAAACACTGAGATGTAAAATCTGGTTTCAGGTTCTACATTTACCCCTTAACCATCCCGACAGTCTTTATGACTTTACAATCACACTTTTCTATTTATATTGTTTTTGTTGCCTCGTCTCTTTATGAAATATACCCCCTGTGATGTTATCTAATTAAATTATGACTATGTAGATCATTGTTGCTACCACTGTTATATAATTGCAACTAATCTTTTACAAAATATGGCAGGTGAAATGTCTGTGGAAAGGTTATGATTTGCAGGTTATGACTATGCTGTTTGTATGCATGTACCCTTTGGGGATTAGCAGTTATGACTATTGCCTCCATGCCTATATTTCAAAATGTTTGCTCCTGGATAACGCACACAAGGTAGTTAGCCAACATATCTTGGAAGGACTATTCAAATTGAGTGGCCCATCAAAAGAACATTTAATTCACAATGGAAGATGCCCAGCTACCTTGAATGGACTTTCCTGTGACCATGCTGTTTGAGGTATAAATAATGGCTTCTACTGTGTCTAAGCAGAATCATGCATGCACTTGTGACTTGGCCATGTGACTCCAAACATTATCATGTCACCTGTGATGTTCCACTATCTGTGCTGAGGGCTTTGTTTGAAACAATGGGTTTTCTTCCACATGGCAGAAGCTCTAAAAGGCCCTGGACATCTCCATTTTGCCTCTTTCCTGCTTCAGGTTCTTTCCTGCTTAAACCTCTGGACTATGGACTTACACTAATGAGAACATTCTAACCAAGGGATCAAGCAACCAGAAACTTGACTTAAATCAGCAGTTTATTCCATCATCATTACAAGCCTGATCCAAGAATTTTAAAATTGTTGTTAGTATTTGATTCCTTTAACCAATTTTAACTGTCACATTTCTTTCTTTCTTTCTTTCTTTCTTTCTTTCTTTCTTTCTTTCTTT
>ML677348.1:42039028-42058646 GCA_007922305.1 Dermatemys mawii
TTTCTTTCTTTCTTTCTTTCTTTCTTTCTTTCTTTCTTTCTTTCTTTCTTTCTTTCAAACCTTTAGATACTAAAGAATTGGAAACAGCATGATTATTGCTTAAGATCTGAGTGATATATTGACCTGGGTGTGTGGCTGGTCCTTTGGGATCAGAAGAACCTTTTATTTGATGAAATTGGGTGTACAGAACTTCTCATTCTAAAGTCTAGTGTTTTTGGTGGTGATACAAGGATGGGAATGCCTAAGGAAACTGCTGTTCTGACTTTTTGTTAGTCAGTGTGGTGAAACAGAAGTTTGTTTTTGTTTCTGGTCTGGTATATCTCATGGGAGAATAACCTCTAGTTTTGGGGTTAAACTGCCCTATTTCTCAGATGTTTGTCCTGAATTTGGTATTATCGGTTGTGTCCCATGGAGGCACGGTTACACCCAGCAAGAGGGAAAAATAACTGAGGTTATGTCTTTACTGCAGTTACTCTGAGATCTTATCTAGGTGTTGCCCCCTAGTCCTGTCAATCTACAAAAACCTTTCACCCAAGTTAAATGGTGCTGTTACCCAGGATTTTCAGACCCAAGAAGAGCAGTAACTTACCTGTTTCTCTCCAAGTGGCATTAAGAATAAACCAATGGGTAGCAGCCCTCTGTCTAGAACAGGGATCGGCAACCTTGGCATGCAGTACAGCAGGGTGAGTGCCCTCAGCAGGCCTCGCCAGTTTGTTTACTTGCCAGTTCATCGATTGTGGCTCCCACTGGCCGTGGTTTGCCGCTCCGGTCCAATGGGGGCTGCGGGAGGCGGCAGCCAGCACCATATTCACAAAAAAACACACAAAAAAAGCAGCAGTGAGGGAGGAAGGAGTAAAGGGTGTGTGTGGAGAAAATAAACAGTATGGGGAGGGGTGTGAAGAACAATTTAGGAAGGAAGAGGAACCTAAGCCAAGAAAAAAGTACAGACAGCAACAACAAATCTATAAGTATGGCTCTTTGGGTATACTCTCCCTCACTATCACACACCTGCTTTTGCATTACCATAGTCTCCAATGCCTTCCTTTTTCTTTCCCAATTGTATCTTTCTTTTAACTCCTCTATTTCATTTTCTTTCTTGACCCTATTCTTCTCTAGGGCCTCCACTCTTGTCTTTACATGATCTATCTCTTTATCTTCCATCATCACTACTATCTGCCAACAGAGCTGCAGGAACACCCTGGGAGCCTAAGATTTCTGTTTCGCCTTTAAGTAGTTTGTTGATGATTTTGAATGTTAAACATTTTAATATCTATTGCAACTACAGCTAATATTTATGCTATTTGATGCAATTAGCCCTAATTAGACATCCAAATACCTCCCCAATATTTGGGTTTTCAAAATATGTTTTTTTGAATTTTCAGACTTGTGCTACTATTTTTTAGCCATAGTTCCAGTGATGAAGCTTTGTTTTGCGGGGGGGGGGGGGGGGGTCTGTCAGGCAAGTGTAGAGAGCAGCTTACTTGAACACTCTTACTTAAATATAAGATTTTAAACAAAGAAAAAATGCTATTCCTATATAACCTTATTTATTTATTTTTAATTTGAAGCTCGTTCAAGCGTTGTCAGTTTTAGTCACTAATGATTCAGAAGCAAAATTATCCCATTACACAATCAACATATAACAGATTCCAAGAATAGATTATACTAGGCAATGAGGCATGTCAAAGCCATAGATGGTTGTCACAGTAATATTCATTTTTAAACCATATTCCACATATAACTACTTCTAGTTGTGCAGTATGACACGGGGGTAGGGAGAGGTATGCAGGGAGAGAGTGAATACATATGTCGACATTTTAAGCCTAAAGCATGAAATTTAAAATGTACTAGAGCCAAAGAAAAAATTATCCTCATTTTTTCCCCACAGAGTAATAGCTTTTTTAAACTAAATTATTTTCTTCAAATTCTCTTTCTTTGAAATAGTTCATATTTTTATATTTTTAAACAATTGCTAACCACTTCTCATACTTGGATGTTTTCTTTTGTTCTCATCATTTTTGAAAATTGTAAATTGTATTTTAAAAATGACTAGCAGGAAAAGGGAAAAGCAAGGAGAAGGAAAAAACAGAAAAAATAAGCAACTTTTTATATCAAAAACAATCACAAAAAGAGAAGGAAAGTCAGTTTTGAACCCTGCAAAATAAAAACAATTTCAGAAGAAAATTTTAATTGAATTGTTTTTCCATTTTTCAACCATTGCTGTAACTGTCTTACATGCTAATATGATTAATGGGAAGAAAAAGTGTGTGATTTGGCCTTCAAAATCAAGCGCACAGACAACATTGTTACAATCACTATATAACATATACACTCTAGCTAGGGTCATGTGGAAAAAGTAATCTGAAGTCACTATAGACTTTATGCTTCCCAGAACACCACATATTCTCCATAGGAAGGGAATTGTGGTATTGTAGAAGGTGCAGGATGCCTGGGCCTGTAATATTCAGGGAGTATCAAACTCAGAAAAAAAAGCTCAAATTCCTTTGATGTCAGATCATCAAAAAAGAGGGTCTTTTCACTCAGTTCCCTGGGTTCCTCCATCATTCTCACGGGCTCCTCTCGGGAGCATGGCTCTGTGCTGACATAGGTCACTTTTTTCTACCCCACTTGAGAGGGTTTAGAAGGAATGGACAGGAACTTGATGATGTTCTGATAATATTGCCAGAACATCTTTTCTCTAGTCACACAGCTTCCCTCCCAAAATGATCTCTCCTAGCATAGAGATCTAGTCATGTGTGGGCCCCATGAGAAGATTCTCTGGCTGCTGGGGAGATGAAAACAGACAGTAGAGCTGCCATTTCCCCTTTCCATGAATTCAAGAGCCTTTTGGCTTCCTTTTCCTTTATTTTGCCTCCATCTGTTTCATACGGTGGAAGGGAAAATAAGTTTAATTGTTAATCCAGAATGACTGTGGAGCTTGACAAAATATTGTTGCATATGGCTGAGGAGTTAGGTTAGGTTAACTGTAGTTAGGAGTAGATGTGACTTAAAAACTGCTTTTAAAATGCACTTTTTCTTGATATTGAGCCTCTGCATAAAAGTTACATAATGCTATGATATTTGAAATAAGTACTATTACCTTTTGACTTCTGAAAATAAAGACTTTGCTTATAATGTAAGAGCACTCAGTTCAAAGGGATTTCACTAAAGCAGTTAAAAATTCTGTTAGAATGCTACAAAGTTTTCTGTGGAATATCAAAAGGTCAACTCTTTGAAATAACCTTTTTCTAACTATTTTAGCAGTGCTACCACTCCTCCTCTTCCCTCCCTTTCTCGAATTTGAGACTCTCAGAACTAGAAGACAATCCTTTTCTAAAAACAGACACTTATTAAAAAAGTTAAAAAAAACATTCTTTTTAAAAGTTGAATTACTCTCTGATCAGGATAGCCATGTTTAAGCATTTTCTTTCAAATGAGTTGCAAAAAAATTCAACATACATTCTAATTCTTCTGAGCTCAGATGGCCTTCTTGTAATCAGTAAAAAAATAGCAATCTTTCCAGACTAACTTTGAAGAATTGTATGGCATTTGACCACTAGTCCTGTTACTGGTATAAAGGATGAAAGTTTCCCCTGTACAGAGGGCCAGTAGAAAGCTTATGCAAACATAAGCATTCAAAACTGGGCTTAAAAGGTATTTATGTGGTGTATGGATCTTGTGCTGGTCCTCGCATAGGAATATATTTTACCAGTAGTCCTCAGATCTACACTTTCAGACCATTGCACAATAAAGCTCATAAGCAAAGCTAGCTGGAACTTTTTATGAAAAACATTTGTTGATGAAAATGGCTTTTTCATCACAATTTCCTCAGAAAATATCTATTTTTGATTATGTATTCCTGTCTTTTTAAAAATCCAAAACTAATTTTCAGTTTTTGGCTGTACAAAACAAACAAAGAAAAATTCATCTGAAAAAACAATTTTATTCGGTTTGGGGGTTTAAAATATTTCAATAAAACTCAAACTTTTGAAGAGAAATTCGAACAAAAACGAAAACTTTGATGTTATTGATTATTATTTTTTTGCGTAAACAAGAAATATTTTTCATCCAATTCAACTGAGAAGTAAAACAGATTATGAAAGTCCTGACGGTATGGATGTCTTTCATGTCTCTTTACAGACTCCTTACCCCCCTAGTGTATTAATTATAAATCTTAACAGATGTCTCCATTCAGGAAAGCAGCCCTCTCCATGAAAACATTTAAGCATATACTTAACATTAAATATGTGCTTACATCCCATTGAAATCAATAGAACTTAAGCATGTGCTTAAAATTAAGCATGTGTCTAAATGTTTTTATGAACAGGGATGGACTGAAACACATGTATAAGTCCTTTGCTGAATTGGGGCCAACAATTTGTCTTACCATTACAGTAAAAGGACATGTTTATAAAGAACTCAATCCAATGTTAAAATTGCAAATTCAGTTTTCCAAGTTTATACTTTTGAAAGTTCAGTTTCCACATCAACAACAAATATTCTATTTGTGAATGCAAAATGTATGTGCACAATGCCTTCCAGATTGTGTCTCAACTATCTGATTACCCTGTGTGAAAATGCAGGTGTGGTTTTGTCACAAAACCATTTTTTTTTCATGCATAGAGTGAAGACATGTGTATGGTATTTTACAGACTGCTTTAAAAAAATCATTGTATATCATTTTGCTCTGGCTTTGAGATGTGTAATTCTGATTTGAGAAACAATGTATTATGCTGTTTCACTGAAGAATTAAATCATTATTTTGGACCAGATTCAAGGAAGTATTAATGCCATCGTACATGATCAATAAGAAGGTGTGCATATGAATGATTAACTTTAAAACTGGAAATGGATAGGAGAGCTTGGTTTTGGCAGAAAAATAAACCAATATTTCTAACCTTTAAATTACTTTTTATCCTATAATCTCTCATGTTTCCCAGCTTACTAAGCAGGTTACCGATATGTAACATATCATTTTATTTTATCTTGCATTTGAATATGGCTTTTTTTGTCCATCAGTGAATTATGACAATACTTCATATCTACCAAATTCAACAAATTATACTGTTCCATAAGTGTTGTGCAGACTTGCTAGTGTGTGCAATACTGTGAAAGATGTGGATATGTTTCCAGCCATAAATGCAGTATTGCATCAAATCATTGACAGGTGGAGTAAAATATTGGTATTTATCTTTGATGAAAACGTGCAGCTATGAACTTGTCTATCTATTTAGATTCTTATTGTGGTACCCATTGTCACAGTGTTTAAACACCTCCCAGTAATAAGAGCAAGTTATATTTCCCTCTTCCTTCCCAATGATCAGAAAGCAAGCTTCATGGAGGCTGATTTTTTAAAATTGCATATAAAAGTGAGTGTGTTGGTATGTGTCAGAGCTCTTGTATGTGAAAGCACAGACAGCTGTGTTTTGCATTTAGTTCTTAATATTGTGAAGTTGTTGCTAGTTATTTTCATTTCTTTTGGTAGTGATTTTCATATTCTCAGCTTGACTCCTGTGAAGGTTCTGTCTCCTGCAATCATGAGTCTCAATAGCTGGTTCACAAATTCAGGGTGATCTTGCAAATGAGACCTTAAATGCACACAGTAGCAGCTACAGTAGCATGTTTTACATGCCTGTAGTTTGCTCATCCATATTGCTTAATAAGCTTTTTCTACGTACTCCTTCAGTTTCACTTGTAAATGTATTATCCAATTTTCTCAATAATGTGCAACTTAATTATCTCCTCTTTTAGTGCATTGCTGCAGGACAGTGTGCAACTCATTATATACAATGCAATGTCTTCCTATTCATAAAGCTATAAGAAAATAGCAGGCTATAACTTTCAATACTCACCACAAGTTTTTCGCAGTGCCACACACTCAGATATGATGTGGCCATGGCTGCCTTTCTGTCATGACAGTAGGGCGGCTGGGAAGAATTTCAGTGAGTATGGTTGTTATCCGGTACACACAGTGGAGACAAAGGCAGAAAGGAGAAGGATTGAGTCATACCCTTCATGCAGTTGGGGATGGGCTTCCTGGGGAGCTCACTCTGCTGGCTGTCCAGCTCCATACCCAGCTCCAACCTCTGCACTCAGCCTGCTGGTGCTGGCCTTGCACTTCATACAGGCGCAGTTATGCCTCCACTGGGTGGCGTGAGCTGGGCCCAGCTAGCAGCAGCAGCAGCTCCTGCATGACCTTAAGGACTGGCCTTTCACAGCCACCACTGAGTGGGAATAGGATTTGAGCCTCCTGAAGGACAGAAGGCTGGAACAGGGGAGCTCCATCAGTGCCATCTCCCTACAGGGCCTCCCATGGTCTCTCAGCTGGGTACAGGAGCTTGGGCGTTCCACCATACTATGAGGACTGCAGGAATGGGGGAGGGGTGGTAATCCAGCCCTGTTGGAGGACCCTGCTACCTCTTTGACACCTAGTCTGTTACAAAAGAATTTGGGTCCTGGACCCCTGCAGTCATTCACATACACCTGCATCGTCCACACCTCTTCCCTGAAAGCAGAGAATGGTACTTGAACTGATCACACCAAAATACATCTTTAACAACTGTGGTGCAACTTTTGAACCAAAAATCTCACAACTTTCTTGTAGCCTTACCTATTTAACTTCTGTAACTAGTGATATTAAGACCCAGAAGTAGGAGGAAGATTTATTTGCCTATCTCATAGATTTACTCAAACTTCAGGTGGGCTTGAAATTCAGAGTCTGAAAAATGTTGATGGGCTGTTATTTTTCCATTGACATCAAAACAGCACTCGAAAGATCTTTACCAGAAGTAGAAATGTATCAGGATGGCAGGTATTAATTGCAAGCTCAAGTAAAGAGCCTCCCTTTAGGCAAGTATTAAATGGAGGGATATTAAATTTTTTAGGAGCAGAAGACATATAATAGGAATGGGATTCAAGGATCAAAACTCTGAGTTAATTGCAACCAGAGAGGAAACAAGGAAAGAACAGAGCAAATGGCGGTAAAGTGGATTCTGATGGAAAAGGAAACAGAATATGAAAAAGCCACTGCAGCAGGTCTCAACACCATCAGCAGCCATGTTTTAACATTCTATCTCTAAAGAGTTGGTAGGGCCCAATGGACCAAAGGGCTTAGGCATCTTAGTTCTAGATTTAAGTGCCGCTGAAATCTATGCCCCTCCACCCATGGTTACCACCTAACCTGTTGGTGCCTAAATTCACTGGGTTGCTAGATCTTTGTATAAAAGCCTAAGGCACCAAAGTTTCTGAACAATGCTTCATTAGAGAAGTGCAGATGGCTTGACTGGATCCTCAAATCCGGTGAAGATAGTTGTTCTCCTGCCTCTCTCTCCTGAGGGGTCCAGTCTGGTAGACATACTCTCATGCCTATTGAATCAGGGCCAATTCAGAATTCAGCCAGTGGTGGTACTGCTGCAGCCACCTCCCTATAACTTTTATCCAAGGGGTTAGAGCACTCAGCCAAGATGTGGGATTCCCAGATTCATTTCCCCCCTTAGCCCGATGAGGAGACAAGATTCCAAGAGGAGTCTCCTACCTTTCAGAAAAGCGCTCTAACCACTAGGATCCCTGAATCTCTGCTATTGAAGCTGTTTCAATTTGGATAAATCATCAGATAGTCATAGGGCCAAACAGAGAGAGGAGGGGATTTAACAGGGTTTTTTCAATCTTCCTCTTTGGCCTCTTTCGTCTTCAACAACAGACCCTGAGGGAGTATTATATCAGACTATCCCCTGACTCAATGTTAAGATCAAGTGGTTAGAGACCACTGCTGAAATCTTCTCTCCCCATCAGGCAGAGGGAATAATTGAGTTTGATTCTCCCACATCTTGGATAAGTTTTATAGCCACTGCTCTAAGAGTTGCGAGGCACCTCCTTTGGTGTTTCTTGCAAGAAAGGTATAGGCACCTAAGTCTCCTGACTCGATTCCTCACTATGAATCACAAGCAAAGACAGGCACCTCCCTGCATCTTTGATTTAGGCACCTAATTCCATGGGAGGAAGAGGTTTAGGGCACACACTTCCCCTAAACATCTTGCATTGGCTAGATTAGGTGGCTCCCTCTTAGCTTGCTGATATTTGTGGATCCCATTTTTAGGTGTCTGTCTTTCTCTGTTCATTGTACAGGGATCATAGGTACCTTACTCAGAGTATGTGAATTCCAGTGATTTTCGAGGCACCTTGTTGCAACTCCGATTTCCTTTTGTGAATTTGGCCAAAGTGGGTAGCTGGAAGAGTTTTCCCATTTATAAAAGCTATACCCATTGTTTTGACACAGACGTCTTATTTTCTTGATGTACAGATAAGTTGCAGCATGCTTTCCCCCTCAAATGATCTATGTTTTTGAATGAGAGGAGATGGACCATTTGCCATAGAAAGGCAGCTCAGATGACAGGGCTGCTAAAACAGGACAAACTACGATACAACACATTAATGTGCACACACAACAGCAGCAGTTGAGACAATCACTGTTTATTGGCCATTAGGGATATTCATTTACGGTTGATAAAGTATAGTGGACAGAACATCCTAAATTAAAGACTAAATAAAATAAAGAGATTCCAAAGAAAATGAGGCTACCCACAACCACCATGTGAAAATAAATATTATGCGTTTGAACACAAGCTGTACAGATTCACACAAGGCATATTGAGGGAAATAAAAGAAAGAACGAATGAGAGATTCAAGCTGGTAGTTGCACCAGAAAGCTACTCTCTCTCCTCAACTTCATGAAAGTTAAAGATGCCCATGCACCATGTTCTGTCAGGAGAAAGAACCAATGATCTGGTGGCCAATTTTTTTAAAGCTGTAAACTTGTTGAGAGTTAGACACCAAGGCACCTAGTGGGATTTTCAAAAACTCTCTCTGCATCTTTAGACACCTGAAGCCCTTTAAAAATCTGGGTCCAGATGATGTTTCTTTCCCATGGGTCCAGATGATGAAGATGTCATCAATGTAGCGTATCCCTGACACAGCACAAGTGGTTGCTAAGCTCTGTGACTTTATCCTCGGACACAATTATTTCAAATTTGGTGACAATATATACCTCCAGACCAGTGGCACCGCTATGGGTATGCGCACGGCCCCACAATATGCCAACATCTTTATGGCCGACCTGGAACAACGCTTCCTCAACTCTCGTTCACTCACACCACTTCTCTATCTACGCTACATTGATGGCATCTTCATCATCTGGACCCATGGCAAAGAAACTCTGGATAAATTTCACCATGATTTCAACAGCCTCCACCCCACCATCCACCTCAGCCTGGACCAGTCCACACGAGAGGTCCACTTCCTAGACACCCCGGTGCAAATTAATGACGGCCACATCAACACCACCCTATACCGAAAACCTACCGACAGCTACGCCTACCTTCATGCCACCAGCTTCCATCCCAGACACACCACACGATCCATTGTCTACAGCCAAGCACTGAGGTACAATCGTATTTGCTCCAACCCCTCAAACAGAGACCAACACCTACAAGATCTTCACCAAGCTTTCTCAAAACTACAATACCTGCAACAAGGAAATAAGGACACAGATCAACAGAGCCAGACGTGTACCCAGAAGCCTGCTGCTGCAAGACAAGCCCAAGAAAGAAAACAACAGAACACCACTGGTCATCACCTACAGTCCTCAGTTAAAACCTCTCCAATGCATCCTCAGTGATCTACAACCCAACCTGGACAACAATCCCTCTCTTTCACAGGCCTTGGGAGGCAGGCCAGTCCTGGCCCACAGACAACCCACCAACCTCAAGCATATTCTCACCAGCAACAGCACACCGTGCCATAAGTCCTCTAACTCAGGAACCAATCCATGCAACAAACCTCGATGCCAACTCTGCCCACACATCTACACCAACAATACCATCACAGGACTTAACCAGATCAGCCATACCATCACTGGTTCATTCACTTGCTCATCTACCAATGTAATATACGCCATTATGTGCCAGCAATGTCCCTCTGCTATGTACATCGGTCAAACTGGACAGTCCCTACGAAAAAGGATAAATGGACACAAATCAGACATCAGGAATGGCAATATACAAAAACCTGTAGGAGAGCACTTCAATCTCCCTGCACACACCATGAAAGAATTAAAGTTCAGCATTTTGCAGCAAAAAAACAAAAAAACAGCTAACTACAAGAGCAGTTTCTCTTCTCTTGCTGTTCACACCTCCAATTCAGCTGCTAGAGGAATACCTCACCATCCCTGGTTAAAGATAACAGCTGGTTCAGCCTCATTGGACCCACCCTGTTATCTTTAACCTGGTTCTTGCCTGCCTATTTATACCTGCCCCTGGATACTTCCACTGCATGCATCCAACAAAGTGGATATTAGCCCACGAAAGCTTATGCTCTAATACTTTAGTTAGTCTTTAAGGTGCCACACGACTCTTTGTCACTTCTGCAAGAGGATTTAGGTGATATTTGAAACAGTTTTGAATTGTTTTACAAAATTACTTTTGGCAATAGCTCTGCTATGAGTGCTGTCACCAGGTGTTAATGGCTATTTGCTATGTTTTGAAGGCTGAAGTTGTTCTTTTGCTTAGAAATTACATTTCTTTCTTTACTTGGGAAAAAACAAAACAAAAATCTTTACTTGTATCACTGTACACACTATATACACTTGTGTCATGCACACACTTAAAAGACACGTGGACTTTTGTGCTTGTGGGCATATTTTTTCATATTTTTCATTAGTGTACTGTTGACAAAAAATATTCACATACAGTAATTCATTGGAAAGGGTCCAAGAGACGGGGCACATGCTTGGAGATAGAAACCTTGTGTTTTATTCCTGACTCTTCTGCTTACTTATTGCACAATTTTGGGCAAATCACTTGATTGCTATGTCACTCAGTTGTCCCAAATATAACTTTCCCCACCCTCTTCTTCTGAAAGAAACTTTGTCTGCTGGCTAGTGTGCAATAGGAGTGGGCAATGCCCCTCTCCATCTTTGGGGAGAATAACAGTGGTAGCTTGTAACTGTGACACTGCTCTGATATGCACTTTGAATAGATCCTTCCCGGGGCACAAATATAGGGGATAGAGGAGTATCCTTGCATTCTTTTCTCCCAGCCGGCACAAGGCCATATATATAATACAGTCTTTCAAATATATTTTCTATATTTCATTCAAAGAAAAAATAAAATAGGACAATTAAAATATACATGCGAATATTTAGGCATAGAATATCTTAATTATCCAGCCACTTTTGTTGCAAATTAATCACATTGATGTCAAGAGATGTATCCAGGATGAATTGAGACTATTGTGTCTCACTGACATATTGTCCTGACAATCAAGCTTTCTGTAGTATTCTAAGCCAGTTTTACATAATTACATTATGAAATAATGTTTCTTAAAAGAAAGCAAATTGTGTTTTCTGGTGGAAAAAATGAAATTATGTGTGCAGAAAGAGGATAAAAATCTGTTAATCTCATGACAGAACTTAAAATCAGAAAATTTTCCACATCTGAATTTCTAAAAAGAAAAGAAAGATTGTTCCTCTTTTCTTAGAAAGCAAAACCCAGTGGCCAGTGAAACAATTAATTTTAGATGTCATAGAATGTTACCTGTCTTTCAAGCTTTTAAGCTACACAAGCCTTTATACTTAGGATGCTGGCAAAGCTTCACAGTTTGCATAAGAATGTAATCTGGGCAGTTTTGAAAATTGAAATGAGGCATGCACAAGTCTACATAGCAAGAATTACTAGAGTTACAGTAGAGAGGAAACTTGAAGTTGCTCAGATCCCTGAACAGGGCGTAAAAAATATTCACCAGTGCAGGTGTCAAAAGCAAACAAACTGACTTCCAGATGTTATTGTGGATCAGGCAGAGTGAATACGAGCAGCTTTTTAAATGTTTGTACACATCTGCTAGAGCTATCTGAGCAAACAAAGTTACCATTACACACTTTTGTATCTACGTAACTTCATCCACTGTATTAACAAATTAATATTAATCCATTATAATAAGGAAGTGTTTCCCAGGAAATGTGTGAACTTAAAATCACTCTTCAACAAATCACTTACATTTTGAGTGATATGCACATTGTGGATTTATAATTGTATAATGAGAACTGAAGTACATTTAGTGATGCTGAATTGCCAAAACAGTGTCAGTGGAAAATGGTCTTTCTAACAAGTGCTTGAGGACAGAAGGTGATCACTGGTTATTCTGTGACAAATATGAGATTGGGTGTGGGATTGGGTGTATTTCTGAACTAATGCATTTGTTTAACAGCACAAAAAGTTTAGGCAGTGGAGTATAGAAATGGAAAGTGAATATATTAAAAATCTGTATAGAAGTTATTCTAACATTACAACTTTATTATTATTTAAACAAAATGTTCAAGAGACTTTTTTTCTGTATCAAGGATTTTATAGTAAATACTATTAATCTAATATTTCATCAAAATTTGGACTCCTATTTTCCTCTGGTTTGTGAATCGCTCTTGGACTTAGGCAAGAGAAAGGTACTGAGGGAATGTTTACCTTCCAAACTTAAGTGCCAAGTGAATTAGTTGAAAAATCATGAGCTTGGGGTTTTTTACAAAACATATTACAGAAAGATTTTCTTATAAAAGTTCAAAAGTATTAAATTAATATCTAACCTACTAAAAAGGTAAAGCTACTTCAGATGCACAAATTTAATTCACTTGTAAAGGGTATATATGGATGGGATCCATAAAAGGGACTAAGGTGTTGCAGTTCTGAGTGTTGTGGGAGCCTAACATTTAGATGCCTAGAAAATCATAGGATCACCAATGCCATCCACAAAGCCAAGTTAGGTGCTTTGGTTCCCTAGCTCAATTTCAGTAAGAATTTCACACACTCGTACCTGACATTCTCATTAGTAAACTAGAGAAATGTGGTCTAGATTAAAGGTGGGTTCACAACTAATGAAAGACCTTTCTCAAAGAGTATTTATCAATGGTTTGCTGTCAAAACTGGGAGGATGTAACCAGTGGAGTCTCACAGGGGTCAGTCCTAGCTGTGGTAATATTTGGTATTTTCATTAATGACTTTGATAACTGAATGGAGAATATGTTTATAAAATTTGCAGATACACCAAGCTGGGAGGGGTTGCAAGTGCTTTGGAGGATGGGATTAGAATTCAAAATGACCTTGATAAATTGGATATGATAGTTGGCATGAAATCAACAAGATGAAATTCAATAAAGTCAAGCTCAAAGTACTTCACTTAGGAAGGAAAAATCAAATGCACAACTACAAAATGGGGAATACTTGATTACATGGTAGTACGGCTGAAAAGGATCTGGGGATCGTAGTGGTCCACTAATTGATTATGATTCAACAAAGTGATGCAGTTGCAAAAAAAGCTCTCTTGCTCTCTTATGGGCTCAGTGACTGTTCCACTGTGAATACATATTTAAATAGCCATAAGGACACAGAGAGAATGACTTTGTAGTCTAGGTGTTAGATCACCCATTTGGGGCACCTGGGATCCAGTTGCCCTCCTCCAATCACTCTGTCATTTTTATCCACAGTGGAAGAGCTTCAACAGGGAAGACCAAGGAAGAGCCACATTAGAATATCCCATTATTCAGTTGCTAGTGCACTCTCCTGAGAAGTGGAAGACCTCTGTTAAAATCCTGTCTTTCCCTCTGGCAGTGGAGGTAGGGGGGAGGAACTAGACCTGCATCTCTCATGCCCCAGATGAGTATTCTAACCACTGAGCTAAAAGTTATAAGGTGGGCACCACCACCACCTTCTAGTCTTCTGGTCCTGGTGCTGCAGCATCCAGATTTTGAACAGGACCCGAGGCACTAGGCACATTCAGAGGTTGCCTGCTAGACTAGGCCCTGCACACAACTTAGGTGGACAAGCGCCTATTTTCCTCTGGTTTGTGAATCACTCTGGCCTTAGGCAGGAAAAAGGTATTTGTATGCCTAGAATGAGGATGCAGCACACAAGCTCAGAGGCAGAAACATAGGCTTTGAGGGGATGTTTACCCTTCAAACTTAAATGCCAAGTGAGTTTTGATGCCTACATGATTCAACAAGAACTTTGCCATTGCAATGGAGCCAAAATTGGGATTTAGGTGACTAAACCTTAGACTTACTTTTGTGGACCTGGGCCTTAGGAAGATTGATGGAAAGACTCCTAATAATTCAATATGTGGGTGGGGGTTTTTTGAGAGAGAGGCTCTAAAATATATAAGGATGGAATGGAATAAGGATAATGCTATGAGGACAGAAATCAGCCTTAGAAAAGTTTTAGAAATGGTAACACACTCTCCCCGCCTGCACACACACTTTGACAGCTAAAATATAAAAAATACATTTAAGATATGCCCCTTGTCAGCCTTGCACTTGCTACCTACATTCCCTTCATGAGCAATAGATGTGATGACCTGTGTGTGTGTGTGTGTGTTGCCTTCTTCCTTATAGCATCCCTGTTACTGTTTCCTGCTTCCTGAACTTAGTGTTCATGTGTCTGCATAGCACAGGGTGTGTGCAGTTACTCAGGGCTTTCTGCTACATACCTGCTATTTGGACTGTTGTTCTCTTTTGTTCAGACTGTTGTTCGCTGAACCGATTCATGGTTATTACATGTTTTGATTGACCTCCTACTTGCGTGTCTTGCTTCAATTTTCTTGAGATTTGGGATTGCTGTTCTGGTGTGCATCAGACATCCTTACTTCATGGACTATTACCTGCTCCTACCAGCTTTTAACAAAATAAAGTAATTATTTTATATGCATGTAACTGAAAGATCAATTAAGAAGCAGACACACAAATTAGAAGACTCTAACACTTTAGCGCTTAGAGTTGTTCGGGTTTTGCTGCAGACAACAAAACAAAACAATTTCTAGTAGAACTTCAGTTAAACAATGAAAGTGAAATGAAAAGTAACGGAATGCAACAAACCCCAAAACAAAAATCCCATGTACAAAATCAAATCATGATAGTCAAATGCTTTCAGTATACAAAAGACATTGTAATTCTTTAGCTCTAGCAACCCCTGTATTTCAGTGAAGTGTCTTTTGATATACTGCTCTTGCACATATTTATGACAATACATTGTATAAACTGTAACAGTACAAATATCATGAAAAATGCTTTTCTCAATAATTTTTTCTGTGCAGAAGTCAGAATTTTGAGATAAGGATTTAGTCCTTTCACTTTAAGTGATGGGATACTTCATTATCCTATGTGAATAAAGCGGGAGTATTGAGAAAAAAATATTATATGATCACACCATTAGTCTATATCATAATGTGTATGCATGGGGGTCGAAAAAGGTTGCATGGGCAAACTTGATTATATTAAGATTAATACCAAATTACATTTCTCATGACATTCAATGGTGGTTCAGCAAGACGGAACATTACTACTGTGCTTCATGGGAGATGTAGTTAGCCAGGGACCCTAGGCCATAGAGGTGAGTGAGGAATGAGACACCAGAACTATGACTTCCATGAGGTACCACTACAATATTTGTGAGGGGGGAACAATTTTCTGACCAGTATGACATAAAAGCAAAAGGTGTTACCCATAGAAAGGATGTATAGCAAAAAGAGAAGGATACCAAGCACAAAGCACTGGAGGATAACAACTGAATGGGAAAAAAAGGATATATTGCCTAGGGAGATCTGATTAGAGTGGTAGGAGAATACTCAGTCAATCACAGAGTCTCTAAACCTGAGAAAGTAAAGACTCAAAGAGAGTGGTCAACTGTGTCCTAGAGTGGACAAAAGATATAATTATATTAAGTGTTTTTGATAATTCTTTCCCCCCCATAACTATTTTGTGTACTTTAAATTGATTAGCCTGAGCCATCTTACACCAGTCCTTTTGTCAATCACTGCTGGACTATTTGTTTGAGTTTGTTCGTTGTGTAAAATAAAATAATTAGCCAAATATTGAAACTATTTTAACCTATATTCTAAGGATTTTAAAACAAAAATGGACAGTGAAATCGGTGATAAAAGGTTTGTTAATTGGGGATACAATACACAAAATAGCTAAAATAAAATTTAATGTGAAACTGAATTCCTTGAAAAAAAATTCAAATGTATTTGGGATTTCTAGTGTTTAGTTAAGACACTTTCTCTAGCTCCTCCTTAATCACAGAGCAATGACAACTAGAATAATAAATTTATAACAGCTGTAGAATAGTATTACCTTTTTCATGCATTGTTGGCACTAGCTGGAAAATCTGTTCATAGGATGAAGGGTCCAAATCAATAAGAAAATGATGGATCTGTAGTTTTTCTTCTTTGAAATTCTCCACACATATGTTGTGATGAATCCGTTCTACTTCATGTCTGCATAATCTGAAGGGACTCTGCATTCTTTCTTTGAATTCTCCAATGAATTCAGGTAAAAAGAGATGAGTGTTTAAGAAAGGGCTGAGTGAAAGAAGTCTGCAAGGAAAGGGAATTTCCTCTACTCTTGTAATATACATTCATATGTGCTTTTAATTGTCTTCGTTTTTAATACAAAACTAGGTATAAAGTTGATACTTGCCACATTCTCTTATAAATCATAAAAGTTATTGTCTCTGTTTCAATTGAGAAAATGGGCCAGATTATGATATTGGTTACGTCAGTGTCAATGAGATCATAATCTGGCTCAGTGATTTCCAACACACATAATCATCCCTCTAAATAACATCAGCCATCACAACTGTATATTTTCATCTTCATGTGCTGCTGTCATTTCTTATGTTCAATTCTTATTTTCTTAAATTAATCAAGCCAGGAAATGACTTGGAAATTGCCTGGCTGTTCCTCATTTTCTCAGCATAGCTTCCCTGATTTATAGTGAGGAGACACTCCCTTTACTTAATTAGCAGAACAATTAATAATATATAAGTGCTGTTGAGCACTTTAAGATTTTCAGATTTTATTTTATTTGAATTCCCTTGCCCTTAATGAAAATATAGTTTGGACAACCCTTACATGGCTCAGTCATTTTCTAATCATCATAAAGTTAGTTAAGATAAAGATGCTAGGACAAATCTAACTCCCCTTCCCAAACTACTGTCTATGTTTTATATTATAGGAATTTTTCCCAGACATACTAAGGAGTTAGACTAATGTGTTCAACTAAGTTTTTTATTTTTTTTTAAATCTAAAGCAACCTCTAACAGGACATTTTATTTTTATTAAATGGAGGAAGAAAGAAGGATATGCCAAGTAGATCACTTAGTACTCTTAACTGATTGTTCAAAAGTGGTCAGGAAGGGTTTTCCAGTGCATATGATAATGTGGATGAAAATCAAAGTCACAAATCAACTATCCTAACTTGGTAAAAACCTAGAGGAAGAGGAAGCCACGTTTTAGGAAAATAATATGTGGTATTTTTTGGAAATCTTGGATTTATATTATTGTACAGAAATTAAAATAAAAGTTTGAGGAAGAACATGTTTAAAAAATGCTGGCTATACTACCGCTGTCATTATTTACATTATATTAAAACAGAACAATTTGTATTCCTATTCATCTTATGGAAGATCCTTAATTATTTTAGTTGTTAGAAATCCATAACTCAGTTTGGTGATTGCTGCACGCTTTTGGACTAAACTTTTCAAAATACCCTAACTGTAGTAAAGGTGCCAGAGTCCCATTCCAGATGCCTATGTCCCTTAGGATTTTGTGAAAGTGCCATCCTTTACAACAAGAATATTCAGAGACCATAGGTGGGAAGGCTTTGTGCCAATATGTAAAAGGAATGTGCAGTCATGTTCATGTATGTATTTATAAATTGATGCTTGATAATAATAGTTCATGCTGTTACCTAACCTAAAGTATCTGTTAAAGTTTGCTCTTAATCTGAGTTTCTCTGTCAGGATTGGCAGTTATATTCCTTGGTTCTGTTCCTGTCTCAGCTACAGATATTATATGTGACCTAAGGTTAAGTCATTCTGTGATTAAACTTCCCCATGTGTAAGACATGTGTAATATTAGTTACTGTAACTATTGCATAAAAGTGATTTGAGTTCCTGGGATGAACAATGTTCTCAATGTGGAAAGAAGTATTGGTACTAAAGGAACAAAGGAGCTTTTCTCTCCTTTTTTCCCGGCAGACTTAATCCAACCAATTTCACAGTAGTCATAATCATAATCATAAACTACTTACAGGCATGTTGGCAAAAGAGGTTGAGTACTCTCATCTCTTAATGACTCAAGTAGACTAAGAGTGCTAAGCATATGGCAGGGTCTAGCCAGGGGTGATTACATAAAATTTGAATCTTTCATTATTACAGGTTAACATCAGAATCCCCAAAGTAAATGTGGTTTGTCAAACCCTTCTGAGTGCACTTTGAGATGCTTCCAGAAGAAATTCACCATGTAACTGTAAGGCCATTTATATGTACCCTACATGAAAGAAAACAGAAAAATGCCTAAAACTGACAGAATTTTAGCAGTCCACACTAGACAAGTAGGCTTTGAAACTGGTAAGACATACAAGAGTAAGGAGCAATTTTTTAAAAATCAAACATGCTTTCAAGTGAACTTTTAGAAGCCAAGAAATGTGGATGATTGCCTATCTTCAGAGTCTGGAAGTTGCCTTTGCAAACAGGAGTGAATTCATAAAGATCATATTTACATGTGTAGTATACAAATTGTTACCAATATTTTTATATTAATATTAATTAGTGCTTATATAGTAGTTTCTGTCCATAGAACTAAGACTTCAAGATAAACATAAATTTTATAGCGATCTATTTTGCATAAAGGCCATAACTTTAATCAGTAAGTCAATAGCTGACATCATCAGAGTATTAAAATCTCAAATAAAAACCCCAACAAGTCAAATCATTAGAGTGAATAGTTAATAGCTAATAATTAAAATGAAAAGTCACCTCACGGTATTTGAAGAGCCTTTCTGCCCATATAAGTGGGTCAATTTGATCACAGGGACAATGACTTGTAATTGACAGAACAACTTTTCTAATCAATATAATTGTTAATGGAATCCCTTCATAAGTCTGCAAAACCTGAATTGGGTAGTATAGGTTGGAAGCCTCCTTCGGCTCCATGCCTCAGTGGTGAGACCCACAAATTACTATTTAAAAAATAACCTTAATACCAGAAGGGGTCAGGTATCCCACCAACCTTAATTTCACTAGGAATCTTCTTCTACAAAACAGCAGGAAGGGCAAAAACTGACTTCAAGTTGCTTGAATTTCCTCCACAGTTAATAAAAGAATCTAAAACATATCCATAGCAGTTCATACATGTTATGAAATGGGTAACCCTGAAACAATCCCCAAAACAAAGGAAATTAATGTGAGTAGGCCTGCTTACCCTTAAAGGGTCTCATTTTGAGCTCTTACAGCTTGTCTTCATAAACGGTACATATTCCATGGTACATGTAAAAATTCAGGTGTATCAATGAGCATATTAGGCTACAGATATTTTAATCTCCTGTGCATTATTTTTCATTCTTCAATGGCAATTTCAAAATAATTTTTTGATTTCAGCTAACAGAAAATCCTACTTTTCACTAATCAGAGAGGTAGCCGTGTTAGTCTGGAATTCCAGAAGTGACAAAGAGTCCTGTGGCACCTTAAAGACTAACTAAAGTATTAGAGCATAAGCTTTCGTGGGCTAATACCCACTTCATCGG
>ML677348.1:42059046-42129961 GCA_007922305.1 Dermatemys mawii
ATGCATCCGACGAAGTGGGTATTAGCCCATGAAAGCTTATGCTCTAATACTTTAGTTAGTCTTTAAGGTGCCACAGGACTCTTTGTCACTTCTACTTTTCACTGTACAATTTCATTGCAAAATACATGGTTCCCTCTCCAATGAATTCAGCCTTTTGAGATATTTTGGAGAAATCTTTTTAGTGCATGGAATATATCTTTTCCTTCTACAATATCAATAGAAATAAGAGCTATAAGATCATTCAAAGAATGAGGCATTTGCTTTACAACACAATACTTCCTGCAAAGGAAGAAAAAAGAAAAACCACAGTAGTCATTGGTTCTCCATAGTTCTTCCTTAAATTAGCATCTTGATATTGTAACTCAATTAAAGTTCAAACCTTACAGACAGATTTTAGCAATCACCTTTCTTTCTCTGGATTCTCCTGTGTTGCCAATTTTACAGAAATATGACCTGAGATGACTCAAACTGAAGTAGTTTATCAAAGCAATATATTAGCCTGTTATATTTTCTAACCCCAAACTAATGGTTGTAATCTCTCAGGAATGGATAATAGCTTTGATTCTTCATATTAGGTATTACAACAATTGGAGAGAAGAGATGATTATGCTTTATACTTCATTAATTTTATGTCACTGATTAGACTGAGCCATATGTTCATCAGAAGTTATGGGTCTAGAAACTCAAACTTATTCCACGTAAATTAGCCAATAATCCCACTGCATAATAGCAATTTATGTTGTGATAAAATTTCATTTGTTGATCAAGTTGTCAGTCTCTTAAAAAATAAAATGATTAGTGAATGTTGAAGCTTCAGAATTAAACAGAAATTAATTGGGTAGAAAAACAGCAGGTCTGTCAAAATGCTTTTGCTATATGAGAACATATGAACACAAAAACTATAACATTATTTTCTGTCATATTGCCTCCTTTGGAAAATGTTAAGTTTCCTGTACTCAAAGAACAAAACATTAACTTTCAATTATTTTTTACATAAAGGAAATCATAAATAAAAAGAAAACAAACAAGATTTCCAGGAGCGAGAAAGCTTTCCTTCTTCTTCTTCTTCTTAAATTCCCCCTCAATCCTGCCTCCTAGTGGAAAAGATAAAGTGTTTCTTATATTTAATTCTGTACACAGAAGTCAGAGTCATACACAGAAATTGGTATTTTGGAGAGTAGTGTTTTAGCTACACCCAGTCATGGGGTTTCATTGTTGTTGGGGTTTTTTTCAAGAAGCTTCAGAAGGAAAGTTATTTGTACATGTGTATAATATAATAACTATTCATTTAAGCAAATGTAATGTGAACAACGTAAGGAAACTATTCATCCAGTTGCGTGTTGTCAGTTTGAATATTATTACCCCAAGAATTTTGAGAAGTTCAAATTCACTTAGAAACATTTCTCTTTAAGGTACACTGGACTGGCATTTTATTTACCTTCACAGACCTCTATGAAATGGGAAGCCAGTATACAAAATGGTAAAAAAGGAAGAAGAGGGAAAAGAGAAAGTTATCATTGATAGTTGCATCTGAACTCACACCAGGAGTTCAACAGTAGTCCTGAGCTAATGAAAGGGAAGGAAGATCTAGATCGTAGATTGCAATTCCCACTGCCTATCGCAGATGAAAGGATGTGTAGCAGGGTGCTGGTGCAGAGGCACCTAATTAGCCCCCCGCTCAGCCAGCCCCAATCAGGGGAAATGGATTGGGGCTGGGACAGCCTAATGCCTGGCCTGTGGATTGTTTACACCTGCTGGCCTGAGGGCTATAAAGGCTGGAAGGAGCCAGAAGGAAGGGGGGAATGGCCAGAGTAAGGTTAGTCGCCCGCCTGAGGGCTTCTGCCTTTGTGAGGAGCCAAACAAGCCTCTAAGTTGTATATAATTTAACACTGGTGGTGGGCACTGCATTGTAAGATAATAAAGACACAGGTGTTGCACAGTGAAAGCCTCTCTGAGCTTTATTTGGGCAGCCAGTGGGTTGCAGGAAGAGGGGGCCAGCAGACCCTGTTACAGGATGAAAACATAAAGGGTTTCACAAAACCCCAAGTTCTTCTTCTCCCTAGGCAGCATATAATTAATGATAGTCTTTTGTTCCCCTCTAAATGAGCATGCCAAAGAGAAGAATTTGGCTTCGCTTCAGGATAACAGACATGAGCAAAAATTTCCATTCTATATCTTCCAACTTTTCCCACTTCTGCTTTGAGAACATCAGTGATGTAAGGAGAAAAATAAAATAAATCCTTCTTTTATGTCGTTCGAATTTCAGTGTGACTTTGGCAAACTCCTACTCATCTCTCACACATCCTTTCTTTCTGCTGGAATTTTAACTTGTTGTGAGATGCACAATTTAATGCTATAAAACCACAATGCCAATTTGAATACTCTTCTTTGATAACTTGCATTCTGACTAGCCCAAGGGTAGGCAACCTATGGCACGCATGCCGAAGGCGGCACATGAGCTGATTTTCAGTGGCACTCACACTACCCGGGTTCTTGCCACCAGTCTGGGAGGCTCTGCATTTTAATTTAATTTTAAATGAAGCTTCTTAAACATTTAAAAAACCTTATTTACTTTATATACAGCAATAGTTTAGTTATATATTAAAGACTTGTAGAAAGAGACCTTCTAAAAGTTAAAATGTATTACTGGCACGTGAAACCTTAAATGAGAGCGAATAAATGAAGACTTGGCACACCACTTCTGAAAGGATGCTGACCCCTGGACTAGCCCATGTTCAAATTTGAATAAGCCTAGTTCAAACTGGATAAATACATACAAAAGGTACCGAACACTGCTCATTATATTATTAACAATATTAAAGTTTCACTGTTCTTTTTAGTAAATATTTGTATTTTTCTATCCTTTTAGTACTATCTCATTCTTCCAATTCTTCTACCTGAGAATCACAACTTTCTCATTTTCAGTGCATAATTTGTATTTGTAGTAGGATGAGGCCCTGAAACATAAACTCTTGTATCAGAGACCCAGTATGAGGCCTAAGACCTGAGCTAAAGTAATGGTCAAGACTTTGCTAACATAAAGCAAAGTTAAGCTGTGAGCTAGAGGCAGGCCCTGCTCAAAGAAGTTGGCAAGGAAAGGGCTGATGTTGCAAAAGTACACAGATCTAAGAGGTACTAAGACACTGGCACATTCCACAGAGATAACAAGGAACAGGCCAACCCATCCTAAAGAGGGGCAAAAGGGTAGCATGATGGATAGAGTTGTTTTGCTTGAACCAACCTGTACAAGGTGAGAGGTGGTACCTTACTACGTAGAGGGGATGTACCTTGCTATGTAGAGGGGAAGCACCTCAATATGTCAGGAGTGATGTGTAACTTGTTTGTACCTGTGTATAAGAATAACAGCCCTGGGGCAGTGTCTTTGGCCAGCCTAGGAGGCATTAGCGATCCTGCTACTGACTGAGCTGAGTCCATTGTACGACAAGCACTGACTCGTAGTATGTCCTGTAGAGTCTACGGGAACCTGCATGGTGCTTCAGATGACAATAAACCTGGCCCGGGTGCCTTCGTACCTTACTAGAGTCTGTGGTCTTTGGGGGTTCTCTTGCGGTCTGTTGGGTCAGCTATCTGTGCAGAACTGGGGCAGCACACAGAGGGAACACGCACACAGCTGATTGATATCATCATCGAACAAGAGCAGAGCACCACACCGGTAGCTACTGACAACAGTATTATAAATATGTACATGTTCTGTAATCATTAAAAGGTATAAAAAAATGCCATAAGGATAGGGAGTCAGTGGGCACTTGTGTTGAAACATTTAGTTGATAAAAAAATACATTGTTGTATCTGTGTGGGATTTTGGGGGGTGGGAATAGAACATATGGGATATCAGCTGCAAGTAGAGGTGGTGAGAGGAAAAATGTTAACAATAAGAAGAGTTTTTTCATCTCTGAGTGGCAAACTTTATGCCAAAATGGAGGAGGTGATAAATAGGATCTAAGTATATCATTAGGATGAGAACATATAACCCATGTAACTCATAAATTGCAAGTTAGTAAAAGACTAGATGATCTGTAAAAAGTGTATTTTCTAGAAGATGTCAGCTTGGATCTTTGAAGTAGGTGATTGGTATGCTGAGATTTACATATGAAGTAGTAGAGAGATATTATTAGTATTAAACCCCCTTAATGTCTGATTAAACTACCACTGTAGTCAATCGGAGTCTTACCATTGACTTCAATGGCAGTGGAATGAGCCCCTAAGGAATATGAGTGTCCACCTTCTATACTTTTCTTCATGCTTATGTCACAGGTAGTTTCACTGAAGTTAATGTAAGGCTTGCAGATAATAATCAAGAACTAGATTCAACTGCATTAACGTCAGTTGACTTAAGTGGGTGTGAGATCAGGCCCTAAACCAATAACATACTGATAATGTATTATGGTTAAGGTTAAGATTTTGTAATGGTTATTTTTAGTACAAGTCACGGACAGGTCAGGGGCAATAAACAGAAGTTAATGGAAGCCGTGATCTGTCTGTG
The DNA here is from genome assembly GCA_007922305.1 of Dermatemys mawii. Taxonomy (NCBI): domain Eukaryota; kingdom Metazoa; phylum Chordata; order Testudines; family Dermatemydidae; genus Dermatemys; species Dermatemys mawii. The sequence goes on from ML677348.1 coordinate 42,063,551, forward strand.
ACTTTTTCTGCTGCAGTTCTATGGTTTCCCTTATCACTGTGGTGTCTGGGTGCTGTGGGGTTCCCCCTCTGCCCACAGCAGCTGGAAGCTTCAGCCTGCCCCCTGCCCGACATTGCCACCTACCCCACGACAGCTTGGAGCTGCAGGGTGAGAATATTTCCCAAAGAGAAAATGGGAAACCTCCACCAGCCTCTTGTCGGTACTGTCCTCTCCTTTCCTCCACACCCACACAAGTCTGTCGCTCATGGCTGGAACCCTGAGGAAGGCCTCCTCAGGAGTCTGTCACCTGTCCCTGGAACCTTACAGAGAGAGCCCTGTTGCCTGTCACTCCTGTGAGCTGTCTCTGGAACCCAGTCAGGTCCCCACTGGCTGCCAGCTCCAGCCTGAGGCTTCCCTGAGGCTGAAGTAGAGAATGTCACAGAGGTCTCCAGAAGTCAAGGATTCTGTGACTTCCATGACCTCTGTGACACAAATGTAGTCTTAATGATAGTACAGTTGATGCAATGTGTGTAATATGTATTAAAATCTATTCCATTCATGTAGAACATTTAGAAATTGCATCAGAAAAGCAATGATAGTCTCTTATCAGCTAATGTGATTCTGCTTGATAAGATTGCAATTTGATTAAGGGTGCTATATGCATTAGAATGATGGTTCACAGCATGTAGGTCATTTCTATGTGAAGTCATGGACATTAGAATGGATTTGATAAAGTAAAATGAAGAACATTAAAGAGATTTCATACATTTTACATTTTGGTCTAAAGGTGGTAAACAAAAAATTGTTGAGCAAAAAGTTTCAAAAAATGATTAATAAATAAACATTATAGCTGAAGAATGTTGTACTGTGACTGGAAAAGTTGGTTTTCATCTGTCACTGCCCATAAGATTGCCTTCCATCCTATCATATGCTGCAATGACTCTGACCTGCAGGCTTGATTATTGCAACTCATTATTTATACCTGGTTCTGCAGAAAAGGACCTGAGGATTACACTAGACAAGAAGTTGGATATGACTCAGCATCACAACACCTAAGTCCCTTTGTGGATCTCACGCACAGAGCTTAAGGTGCTTGAGAGGGCTCTGCTTTATTATGTGTCCAGTTCTTTGCGCATAATAAGAGTTTCACAGTGCCCCACCCTGTCTGTAAAAGTCAGCCTTTAAAGGCACAGTCCCCAATACCACAATATCATACTCCCATTTATGCTCAGACCCACTATGCATAATCTGGTCCAAAACACATGCTGAAGCCAGATAGAGATATGTACATTATTTTAGAATACAGAACACATTTGTTTGGCCATCTTATTCTTTTTTCAGTTTCTGCTGGATGTTGTTTAGTAAATAACTGGAACCTAGAAGTTTTATATGCCATTAAGCCTCAGATGTGATATATTGGAGTTCACTTTGGAAGTCTTCCCTCTGGTACTGCATATGGCATTACAACACACATACAAATTCACAGCATTCATCAAAATAATAATAAGGATACTCAAGGAACATCAGTCAAAATTGACCTTTCCCAGTGAGTCTAATTTGAAGAGTGCTTCCACCAGTAACACTAATTATTTATTTATCACAGAGCACTGTCTGTCAGCAAGCTATGGATGTGAGGGGAAACCATGATAGAAACTTGTACCAACCACTAAAAAAAAATGCAAACCTGGAAGTGTCAACATTTATCACAAGCAAAATCACTCAAATATAAATACATATTCTGATACCATGTTATCAACTTAAAACTGTCAAGTTGAGCCACCAAAAAGTAGGGATGAGTGAAATGTTTCAGAAATAAGAGCCCTTACCACTGTACATTCAACTTCATTTGAACATTTTTTTTAATGTTTAAAGTTTGACTCCAAAGAGAGATGGGTAAAAGTTCATCCATCCATTCATATGGAAATGGAAAGTAATGTGTCTAGTACAGATGCCAGTCTTAAAGTTCAAAGACATCTTTTGCAGAAACAATATACTACAAAAACAACAGTGACATGAACCATTTCCAGAACTGGACTGAATCTTCACCTTAGCCCTCTATTCCGTCATTTATTTGGGTGGAAATGAATGCAGTAGAGTAGACTTTTTCTTCTTCCTTTGTCTGAAGTATCCCTTCCCCCATTTGGTAACCCCATGTAGCTTTCCTGGAAATTGTGCATTTTTGTACTTAACAAATAGAGTAAATGAAATACATCTCTCTTTCCTTCCCAAAGATTTCCCCTACACTGAAAGGTGTGTGTATGATAGCAGGGGGAAGAAAAACAAGTAGAGTCACCTTTCCCTGAAGAGGAACATCTGGGAAAGTAATGCAAATTAGGAAAAAGCAGGCTTCTTAAGCACTCATCAAAACAAAACAAAAAAAAAAGAAAGCAAAAATAAAAGCTATAGTAATACAGTGGACCTTGTATGAAGAGAAAACTAAAGCTAAAGGGATAATGGAAAACCCTGAATTTCTTCTCACAAATAAATAACCAAAACTTTGGATGCTTATCTAAAATGAAACAGAAATTCAGAGGAAGTTCACATATCCGCCATTCTAATGTGAATTTTTTTTAGCCTCATCACATCTTCCAAAGAAGATCTTTCCATTTTTTTTTTCCAGCTGTGATTAAACATACTATAACAAATTCATTTCTATCCAGGAACCTAAGAGTGTCTTCAGGCTGCTCATTATGGTTACCTAGAACTTCTCAGCATAAAAGACAAGATCCAAGGTTCTCCTGTGGAAGCTACTATCACGTGAGCTAAAGGATCATTCCTTTTAGCTTCCAGTAGTTGTAAGGCGCAAAGATGAGCAATTCTGATTCAATCCAATAGAAGGCAGTGTCACATTTAGGTACACTAAACAATCTCAAGGGTTCACCCAGAAACCTGGAAAAACTAAAAACTCTCTCCCTGAATGCCTGTTACAGGCAAAGAACTGCCCCATTTACAAGCACTCTGGGACTGTGCACAAACAAGAAAAACTTTATTGAGGAAAGAGAACACAGTTATAAACTTGAGAAAACAGAATAGCAACAGAATATATATGTGAATAAAAAGGAAAGTAACCCCACCGTCTTCCAGCAACAGTCCAGCTACCTCTACCCACTAATGAGAATGTCCCAGAGTTATAATCCCTTGTCCTCACCACTTTGTTCAACTGCCATCTGTCACTCACTTTTTGGATAAGCAAGGAACAGTCATTCAAGTATTTATTTGTAGGTCTGTTTCCAGTCTCAAGGGAGCTGTTTGGCTAGTCTCACTGATAGTCACCACTACTTCTCCCAGATTAGTTATTCAGCTTTGTTAAGGTTCTGTATAAGCAGAGCCTTATCCAAGTCCACCCATTTCTGCTTCTGTCTTCTGCAACATCACTCAATGAAAAATTCTCCATCTGTATCATCTCAACATGAAGTTTTCATGAGCAATTAAGATCATTGAGTAGAATCCTGGTTACTTGGAAGTAAACTCATTGCCACAGAGTAAAAGCACTTTCCTCTCTTTGAGATTCTCTAGAACCCGTATCTGCCAAAATACAAGTTCATGTATAGTTATGTTGACTTTCCAAGTGTGACTAGACTAACTATTAATGCAAATGCGACTCTCTATAGCAGTGGTTTTCAAACTGGGTCGTAGAATTAAAGTCCCGTTGGTAGTGCTGACCGGCTAAGGCAGGCTAGTTCCTACTTGTTCTGACACCGCACTGCGCCCTGGAAGAGGCCAGCAGCAGGTCCAACTCCTAGGCAGGGAGACCATGGGGCTTCATGTACTGCTCTCAGCCGTTGCACCGGCTCAGCCCTCCCATTGGCTGGTTCCTGGCGAATGGGAGCTGGAGAGGAGCTGCATGGAGCTGTTTGCACATCTCTGCCTAGGAGATGGACCTGCTGCTGGTCACTTCCAGGATGAAGCACAATCTGCGGTGCCAGGACAGGCAGGCTTCCCACCTTAGCACCCCGGCTGCACCACTGACCAGGAGCCATCTGAGGTAAGCCCGTGTCCCAACCCTATGCCCCAATCCCCTGCCCCACCCCAGCCCTGAGCCCCACGCAAGCCCATCATCCCCTTCCCCACCCAGAGCCCACACCCCCAGCCCAGAACTCTGAACCCCTCCAACACTCCAACCTTCTGCCCCAGCCCAGAACTCCCTCCCACACCCTGAACCCCTCATTCTGAGCCCCACCCTGCAGCCCTCATCCCTGTACCCCACCTCTGTTCCCCAGCCTTCAGCCCCTCCCACATCCGAAACCTCTCATGCGCAGATCTGTTGAATCATGCACATAAACAATTTTCTTCAGCTGAGTCATTGGATACAAAGTTTGTAAACCACTGGTCTATGGCATATGACACCACTTTTCCCTTTTCATCAATAGAGGGAGTAAAAAGCTCTTTACCTGCTGGAGCCCCAGGCCATATGGTATGGCATTCTCTCTCTCTCTCTCTTTCTCTCTTATTTTACTATGAAGTTCGCATTTTATTATCAGTAATTTTCACCCTTATCTCTACCCTCCCCACTAAAAAATGAGATATTTCTACACAAATCATTACTATCATTTTCTGAGATGACAAATTTTATGTCCTCCAAATTTAAAAAAAGAGAAAAAAAGGGAAAAAAAACCACCTCTTTTCTCTATCTTTTAAAGGTTTTGGAGCATCTGAGCCTGCCAAGCCTTACTATGCCCCAAAGGAACTTCAAAATAGATTGCCACTTGAACTCCTGAAAAGTTAGGCCCAGAGCCAGAAGGTATTTAGGCACTAGGGATTAGAACCTTAGTCCCTATATATGGATAGTTCACCAACCCATTGCACCCCAAGTTAAGGCTGCTTTAATATTTATGTGTTTAAGTATTAATTATAAGAACACTTAATAGGGTGTGAAGCCCTAAAATGCAAATTTTGTTGCTGTTTAGTTCTCTTAAATTACATAAGCAATACAAGTGTAATGGGGTCCTAGTAACAGATTAAAAAGTAAAAACAGCATTTTAATGATGTTTAACATGACAATTAGAACTAGTAAATTAGGTATTAACATAGTTATTAGAAGTCAGTATTTACAGATTGTTACCCAATCTACTTACTTTGGGCTACCACTACAATGTTAATTAAGGCTCTAATTAGCAAACATAATGTAAATAGGTCTGTAGGCTAGTGGGCAGAAGCATCAGCCTCAGAAGATGAATTCCTCTCTCATCAGTTGCAGACTTGCAAGCCTTTTCACCAGGGATTTCTTTTACTCATTCATAAAGCATAGGATTTCAGATAAAAGAAGCCACTCAGAACAGTGGTATCAATTGCCAGTTTCTTTACTAGCTGGGAGGGGAGAGGACAAAACTTTTCCGCACATGTAGATAATATCACCACTACCTCTCCTCTACCTTTATATCCACAGCCCCTTTCACTTGTGTGTAGGAGCTCTGGATATTTCATAGGGACAGTCCTGATATTGGGGCCTTTTTCTTAAATAGGCTCCAATTTCCCCCTAACCCCATCCCAATTTTTCACACTTGCTGTCTGGTTACTCTGCTCGAGTGACAAGCAGGGATTTTCATTAGTCCCTCATGTTCTGGAGCTTATGGAGCATCTTTTCATGATGTCACAAGATCTTAAAAGGTTTCATGTGAATATTACGAGGAGGTAATATACATATTTTGGGTATGATCCAATGTCCAATTAAATCAGTGGAAAGACTCCCATTGATTTCAGAAAGAAAAATGTTAAAGAATCTCTGAAATATATTGGCTACTGAATATATTGGCTACTGGATTTGCACAGCACCAGCTGTACGTGACTGTTGATTCTACTGACCTAACACTGAAATGAATGAGAGATTAGGGTAACATGTTCAGAAGCATATCAAATATATTTGTTATGTAGGTGCTTGTGCAATAGAGCAACGGTCATGGTATTAAGGAACAGCACAGACTCCCTTAAAAATTTGCCCTGAATATTCCTTCCATTTACAAGGTTAGAATTTAAAAAGACTCAGCTCCCCATTAGGCAGATAAAATGAAAGCTGCTGGATGATGAGCATTTTCAAATTCTAGCTATTTAGTTTAGTTGCTTAAGTGAGAGCTGATGTCTTTTGAAAGTTTGTCAAGGTGCTGCCCATGCAGTGAGTGTCTACTGCTGCTTTAACACTGACGTGTCACCCGGCCTCAGAAGCCTGAAGTCAAAGAAAGATCCTATTTGTAACTATTAAATATACTGAGCCTTATCCAAAAGTCAATTTGTAAACCTTAAAAAATAATGAGGAGTCCACTGGCACCTAAAACACTAACAGATTTATTTGGTCATAAGCTTTTGCGGGTAAAAAAAAAACCAAAAAACACATCTTCAGATGCATGCATTGAAAATTACAGATAGAGGCATAAATATATATTGACACATGAAGAGAGAGGAGTTACCTTACAAGTGGAGAACCGCTGTTGACAAGGTCAATTTAGTCAGGGTGGATGTAGTCCACTCCCAATAATTGATGAGGAGGTGTCGCTACCAAGAGTGGGAACGTTGCTTTTTTGCTGAGCTAGCCACTCCCAGTCCATAGTAAAGCCCAAATTAATTATGTTAAATTTGCAAATGATTTTTTTATTGTTGTTGAAGAACGGCTACATAAAAGGATAAATGGACATAAATCAGACATCAGAAACAATAACATGCCAAACCCAGTAGGACACTTCAATCTCCCTGGACATTCGATAACGTATTTAAAAGTAGCCATCTTTCAACAAAAAAAACTTCAAAACAGACTTCAAAGAGAAACTGCAGAGCTACAAATCATTTGCCAACTTAACAGAATCAATTTGGGCTTGAATAGGGATTGGGAGTTGCTAGCTCACTGCAAAAGCAATGCTCCCACTCTTGGTATTTACACCTCCTCATTAATTATTGGGAGTGGACCACATCTACCCTGACTGAACTGGCCTTCAACATTGGTTCTCTACTTGTAAGGTAACTCCCTTCTCTTCATGTACCAATATATATTTATGCCTGTATCTGTAACTTTCACTCCATGCATCTGAAGAAGTGGTTTTTTTATCCATGAAAACTTCTGCTCAAATAAATCTGTTAGTCTTTAAGGTGCCACCAGACTCCTCATTGTTTTGTGGATACAGACTAACATGGCTATCACTCTGATATATAATTACAGAACTGTGTCTTCCACTTTTAAATTCTCAGCCCTACGGTGTAGGCTTTTCTTAATATTTTAACTCTTCACAAAATGCTTCTTCCCTAAGAAATCCAACACCATTAAGTTTGAGTGAATTAGGGCTATAATCCAACTTCAGCAGGAACATAATCCTTCTTCAAACATAATTAGAGCTGTAATCCTTCTTCAAATCTTTTCTGGTATGCGTACAGGATATAAGTCAACTAATAATGAATAGGTGTGGGGGTAGACGATCAGTTCATATTCATTGTTTTATTTTTCAAAATAAGAACATAAGAAACATAAGAAAGGCCATACTGGGTCAGACCAAAGATCCATCTAGCCCAGTATCCTGTCTACCAACAGTGGCCAATGCCAGGTACCCCGGAGTGAGTGAACCTAACAGGTAATGATCAAGTGATCTCTCTCCTGCCATCCATCACCCCTCTCTGACAAACAGAGGCTAGGGACACCATTCCTTACCCAGCCTGGCTAATAGCCATTAATGGACTTAACATCCATGAATTTATCCAGTTCTCTTTTAAACCTTGTTATAGTCCTAGCCTTCACAGCCTCCTCAGGCAAGGAATTCCACAGGTTGACTGTGCACTGTGTGAAGAAGAACTTCCTTTTATTTGTTTTAAACCTGCTGCTCACTAATTTCATTGGGTGGCCCCTAGTTCTTCTATTATGGGAACAAATAAATAACTTTTCCTTATTCACTTTCTCCACACCATTCATAATTTTATATACCTCTATCATATCCCCTCTTAGTCTCCTCTTTTCCAAGCTAAAAAGTCCTAGCCTCTTTAATCTCTCCTCATATGGGACCCGTTCCAATCCTCTAATCATTTTAGTTGCCCTTCTCTGAACCTTTTCTAATGCCAGTATATCCTTTTTGAGATGAGGAGACCACATTAGTACACAGTATTCAAGATGTGGGCACATCATGGATTTGTATAAGGGCAATAAGATACTCTCCATCTTATTCTCTATCCTTTTTTTAATGATTCCTAACATCCTGTTTGCTTTTTTGACTGCTGCTGTACACTGCATGGACGTCTTCAGAGAACTATCCACGATGACTCCAAGATCTTTTTCCTGATTAGTTGTAGCTAAATTTTCCCCCATCATATTGTATGTATAGTTGGGGTTATTTTTTCCAATGTGCATTACTTTACATTTAACCACATTAAATTTCATTTGCCATTTTGTTGCCCAATCATTTAGTTTCGTGAGATCTTTTTGAAGTTCTTCACAGTCTGCTTGGGTCTTAGCTATTTTGAGCAGTTTAGTATTATCTGCAAACTTTGCCACCTCACTGTTTACCCCTTCCTCCAAATCACTGACGAATAAGTTGAATAGGATTGGTTCTAGGACTGACCCTTGGGGAACACCACTAGTTACCCCTCTCCATTCTGAAAATTTACCATTTATTCCTACCCTTTGTTCCCTGTCTTTTAACCAGTTCTCAATCCATGAAAGGATCTTCCCTCTTATCCCCTGGCAACTTAATTTACATAAGAGCCTTTGGTGAGGGACATTCTCAAAGGCTTTCTGGAAATCTAAGTACACTATGTGCACTGGGTCCCCCTTTTCCACATGTTTGTTGACCCCTTCAAAGAACACTAATAGATTAATAAGACATGATTTCCCTTTACAGAAACCATGGTGACTTTTGCCCAACAATTTATGTTCTTCTGTGTGCCTAACAATTTTATTCTTTACTATTGTCTCAACTAATTTGCCCGATACGGACGTTAGACTTACCGGTCTGTAATTGCTGGGATCACCTTTAGAGCCCTTTTTAAATATTGGTGTTACATTAGCTATCTTCCAGTCATTGGGTACAGAAGCCAATTTAAAGGACAGGTTACAAACCCTAGTTAATAGTTCCGCAATTTCACATTTGAGTTCTTTCAGAACTCTTGGATGAATGCCATCTGGTCCCGGTGACTTGTTACAGTTAAGTTTATCAATTAGTTCCAAAACTTCCTCTAGTGACACTTCAACCTGTGACAATTCCTCAGATTTGTCACCTACAAAAGACGGCTCAGGTTTGGGAATCTCCCTAACGTTCTCAGCCGTGAAGACCAAAGCAAAGAATTCATTTAGTTTCTCCGCAATGACTTTATCATCTTTAAGTGCTCCTTTTGTATCTCTATCATCCAGGGGCCCTACTGGTTTTTAGAAGGCTTCCTGCTTCTGATGTATTTAAAAAACATTTTATTATTACCTTTTGAGTTTCTGGCTAGCTGTTCCTCAAATTCCATTTTGGCTTTTCTTATTACATTTTTACACTTAATTTGGCAGTGTTTATGCTCCTCTCTAGTTACCTCAGTAGGATTTGACTTCCACTTTTTAAAAGATGCCTTTTTTTCTCTCACTGCTTCTTTTACATGGTTTTTAAGCCACGGTGACTCTTTTTTAGTTCTTTGACTTTGTTTTTTAATTTGGGGTATACATTTAAGTTGGGCCTCTATTATGGTGTCTTTGAAAAGTGTCCACACAGCTTGCAGGAATTTCACTTTAGTCACGTTACCTATTAATTTCCGTTTAACTAACCCCCTCATTTTTGCATAGTTCCCCTTCCTGAAATTAAATGCCACAGTGTTGGGCTGCTGAGGTATTGTTCCCACCACAGGAATGTTAAATGTTATTATATTAGGATCACTATTTCCAAGCGGTCCTGTTATAGTTACCTCTTGGACCAGCTCTTACGCTCCACTCAGGACTAAATCAAGAGTTGCCTGTCCCCTTGTGGGTTCCTGTACCAGCTGCTCCAAGAAGCAGTCATTTAAAGTATCGAGGAATTTTGTCTCTGAATTTTGTCCTGAGGTGACATGTACCCAGTCAATACAGGGATAATTGAAATCCTCCATTATTATTGAGTTATTTATTTTGACAGCCTCTCTAATCTCCCTTAGCATTTCATCATCACTATCACTGTCTTGATCAGGTGATCGATAATAGATCCCTATTGTTATATTCTTATTAGAGCATGGAATTACTATCCATAGAGATTCTATGGAACATGTGGATTCATTTAAGATTTTTAATTCATTTGATTCTACATTTTCTTTCAAATATAGTGCCACTCCTCCACTCCCACGACCTGTTCTGTTCTTCCAATATATTTTATACCCTGGAATGATTGTGTCCCATTGATTGTCCTCACTCCACCATGTTTCTGTGATGCCTATTATGTCAATATCCTCCTTCAACATGAGGCACTCTAGTTCACCCATCTTATTATTTAAACTTCTAGCATTTGTGTACAAGCACTTTAAAAACTGGTCACTGTTTATTTGTGTGCCCTTTTCTGATGTGTCACATTCTTTATGTGAAAGTTTGTCATCTGATCTGGCCTCTCCTTTATTCTTAACCATCCTCTCCTCCTGACTAAAACCTAGAGAATCTCTATCAGTAGACCCTCCTGTAAGAGAAGTCTCTATCTGATCCACATGCTCCTCTGCAGCAATAGGCTTTCCCCCATCTCTTAGTTTAAAAAGTGCGCTGCAACCTTTTTAATGTTAAGTGCCAGCAGTCTGGTTCCACTTTGGTTTAGGTGGAGCCCATCTTTCGTGTATAGGCTCCCCCAATCCCAAAAGTTTCCCCAGCTCCTAATAAATCTAACCCCCTCCTCTCTACACCATCGTCTCATCCACGCATTGAGACTCTGAAGCTCTACCTGCCTAGCTGGCCCTGCGCGTGGAACTGGAAGCATTTCTGAGAATGCCACCATAGAGGTCCTGTATTTCAATCTCTTTCCTAGCAGCCTAAATTTGGCCTCCAAGACATCTCTGCTGCCCTTCCTTATGTCATTGATACCTACATGTACCACGACCACTGGCTCCTCCCCAGCACTACTCATAAGTCTAGCTAGATGCCTCAAGAGATCTGCAACCTTCGCACCAGGCAGGCAAGTCACCATACAGTTCTCACGCTTATCACAAACCCAGCTATCTATGTTTCTAATGATCGAATTTCCTATTACTAACAACTACCTTTTCCTAATGACTGGAGTTCCCTCCCCCAGAGAGGTTACCTCAGCACGAGAGGATACCCCAACAGCACCTGGAAGGAGGATCCCAACTATGAGAAGCTTGCCCTCTGCTCCCGTTGACTGCTTTCCTTCCCTGAGCCTTTCATCTTCCTCAACAGCACAGGTGCTGTCTAAGTGGAGGTGGGACAAGTCTATAGTGTCCCTGAAAGCCTCATCAACATACTTCTCTGCCTCCTTTAGCTCCTCCACTTCCTCCACCCTGGCCTCCAAAGCCCATACACGGTCTCTGAGGGCCAGGAGCTCCTTGCACTGAATGCACACATACGCCACTTGTCCAGAGGGCATGTAATCATACATGCTACATTGAGTGCAATAAACTGGATAGCCCCCACTCTGCTGCTGGGCTTCTGCTTGCATTATGTTTTACAGCTACATAGGCTAACAACAAGGTTTTGTTTAAATCAAGAAGTGTAGATTATAGCTCAAGTTAAAGGATTTACAGACCGATAATTATACCTCACTCCCTTCACACTCCCCTTCACAACTCCCTCTCGAAACTCCCTGTTAGCAGCCCCTGGTTGCAAGCTCCCTGGTTGCTTGCTCACTGCTTTATATAGCCCTGGCCTTCCTGATTAGCCCCGCCCGCTGATTAAAGCTCAACCACTGATCAGAGGCTTAAGGATTGGCCAATGAACAGAGGCTTCTAGATGTCACAGCTTCCAACTGCCAGCCACAGCACATGGTCCTTCAAACAAACACACAAACAAACAGACAGACAACCAAACACAAGCTCAGCACACAGCAAGTACCCCCAAACACACACACACTACAGACAGCCACTTACCCCAAGGGTCCTGTATTTGCTCCTCCTTCACCTGGAGAACTCCCTCTCGAAACTCCCTGTTAGCAGCACCTGTTCGCAAGCTCCCTGGTCACTTGCTCACTGCTTTATATAGTAGTGAACGAGCAACTAAAGTAAGATGTATAATGACTAAAATAAGATGTATAATGAATACACTTGTATATAAACTAATTCTATCCCTCCCTTCTTTCTGTATGTTGCTTGTTTCCTCAGTTTAAATCTTCAGGGCAAGGATTGAGTCTTCCAGTGTCTATAGAAAGCTGTTAGTATATTGGGGACCCAAAAACAGGTATAAGTTTATTGTTTAACATTCTTGCTCACAAAAAATAAACCCACAACATTTTTGTTATAAAAAGTGTGTGTATTGGGGTGATGGTCCTTGGGATTTTTTATTTATATGTTGATTTCATTTATACAAGAGGTAAAAATTGCATTACAGTTTCTTTTTCATTAAACCAGTTAAACTGAAAAATGTCATTTTTTTAATTAAAATTTATTTGGACAGCTATTATGTTTCTAATATGATGTTTGTGCCTCTTACGTTAAAGACATTTAATATAAATAGAAAATATAAATGACAGCAGAAAAATTATTGTTAAGTTACATATACACTAGTATTTGACTTTGTGCTGAAGAAACCTATTACTTTCCTGTGGGGATATGATGTACCTCTGGATTCAAGATCAGTATGAGTCAGATGCATTTTTGATGTAGTGATCTTCTTTGTAAGAGCCACAGTTTGCTATTTTAATATGCTATAGTATCATGAATTCTCACGGAATAACTGACAATACATAAATGGTTGACGAATGTCTGTGAATGAGAATTCATATACATTAAAGGTCTGATCCAAATCCCATTGAGTTTACAGGAAAGACTTCAATGGACTTTGGATATAGCCCTGAGTAATCAAATTTGCTATAAAGCAAGACAACTTTATCAAAGCATTAATACTAATTTATGGAGTATGTTTTTAAGAGTTAATAAGTCTGGAGAACATTAAGGGAATTGGTTCCTTTTTGTCCCTGTAGTGAGTTGGGGTGGCCTCCCACTGATCCAGAAGTAGAGTGGCCACTCGCAGAGCCCTGGTGGGTGGAGCCAGGCTGTGCTCACCCCTGCCACCAGAAGTCAGTGGGTGGGAAAGGAAGTACAAAAGCCAGGTCTTCAAGTTCAGTTGGGCTGCAGCTGCTGAAGGAGCCAGAAGCCTCCTGACCACTCCCGAACTGGGAGACTGCCACAGAGACCCCTATGGCGTTGATGACAGGCCGACACTGCCAGAGCCACACTGACCAAGCTGAGGAGGAGTTGCCAGGACTGCTGCTGGTCTTCTACCCTGATGATGAAGAGGATACCTTACAGACCCAGGTATACACCGAGAGGGAGATAGGAAGTAACCCAGAGGAACTAGACAACCTTCTGGTTGAGAAGTTGGTTGCGACTGGGTCAGTGTGTTATGGCAGGACTCCTTCACCACTGTTAGGGCCCTGGGCTGGGACGCGGTGGAGTTGGGCAGACCCGTGTCCCCCATGCCATCCCTGTGGTGCTGATGACTGGCCGACACTGCCAGAGCCACACACCATGGGGTGACAATACTCCCCCTCAATAGGCCGGTGGGCCTACATCCACCTACTGTCCTCCGAATGAGGACACTTGACTCTACTCCTGCCTGAGCCCCCATAGATTGTGTCTGGTTGCTCTGCTCCTATCATATACTCTTTGGATCCTCTATCCTGGCCTGAACCCAGAGGACTTGCTGCCCCATCCTGACTAAGGGCCTGGGCTCTGAACTATTTGTTTGCTGCTCAGCCCTAAGTGCAGGCCCAATATCCAGACTTTGTATCACCCCAACCTGACTAAGGGCTCAGCTTATTATTTGTTTACTGCTTGGCCTGGAATGCAGGTCCAATCCATGGACCATTCACTGCTCCGATTGTGGGCTAGAGACACTAACTGACTATCGCTCTGTCCAGACTGCCAATCGGAGCTACAGGCCGAGACTGACTCAGGTAATTCCCCAACCATGAGCAACACCCTGTGATGTAGTAAGGTGGAGTGGCCTCCCACTGACCCAGAGGGAAGAGGCCACCACTAACCCACTATAATCCATCATAAAATTACATCTAACAATAACTGCTGTCTCTACATTATTTTTTTTAATTAAAGCTTTGGTTCTATTAGTCTCTTCCAAACTCCTCCTCATAAACTTTTATTGTGGGGGATTTATAACCTCATAAAAATTACCTCCATGGTTGACAAAGAGTAATACAAGCAAGAAGGGATTGTATACAATTCTGGACCATTTTGCAGTTGATAAAGAGCTATGGGATTTCCAGCAAAACCCTGTTCAACTTTTTTTCATATTCATTTGATCTGTTGCAATTTAAAGTAATTGTGTACAAGCTGAAGAATGAAAGCCCCTCGTTGATAATACATGTTAATCCCTTTGGCCAAATCTTGTGATTCTTGCTGAAGAAAAACTCTCTCAGAGGCAAACAGACTTTTGTCTTTATTAAAGATTAAAGGTTTTGTCCAGTAGTCCATGTAAGAATACATGTCAGCTATGGTACTCTGTCATCTGAGATATGAACCAAAATCTAAACAAAGGATTCAGAATCCAACACATTTCCAGATCATAGCTACAATGGCATGCTGAGTGGGGTAAGAAGTATACCTGAATATCATGTGACAGAGCAATCTTCTGTGTAGATGAAACATACTACTTGTAACATGGAAGTCTAATGGAAAACTACATTGCACTATACTTAAATCAGAATATTGATGCCACTGGGACCATATCTCTTTCTCGTCAAGTGCAAAAAGTGACTGACTACTTAAAAGCAATTGGACCCAGACTGAAAAACCAATTGTCCTGGTCTAAGTGCCTGATATTGCAATTCTTACTCATTTAGTCCTTGCAGGAAATCAACAAGACTAATTATGTCAGGACTACTTATGTGAGAAAAGGTTTCAGTATCAAGACATAAATACAAACAAGACTGAGATCAGATTAATAGGAAAGAGGAAACACTTTAATAAAGTAGTTGGTGTTATGACTTTATTCTTTGTGGGGAGCATCCTAAGCACAAATAATCAAGTTAGTGCTTGGTGCCATGGTCCTGCTAGAGGATTCATTGCTATTCCTGAATACTAAAACAACAGGGGATGATTAGAAATAGCCTTCTTTTATCTTTGGCAGCCTAGAAGATGGCACTTGTTTCTCCTTGATTCAGACCTAGACCTTTATAACTTCCAGACTAGATTATTTTTTCTGTGATTTACTGTGAAGGCTACACCAATCCTGTAACTGGTCCATAATACAGCCATCCATCTCCTGAATGTAATGAAGCATACTGGTGCTACACACTCTGCACTGGCTCCTGATCTAATTTCAGATGCCTTTCAAAGTGATTCTTATTTTCAAATCCCTTTATGGACTTGGATGTCCCAGTATCTGCTTTGCATACCACATCCCCTACTGGTAAATGTGATTAATGGGGATGTTGCAACCGACTCTCGGTACGTCAACAAAAGGTGCCCAGCTGTTAAACAAAAAGGATTTTACTAGTATAGTATATTATAATATCCATATTGTTCCTGCCTGCTAGTTATGTGGGTTGCTTGAATTATCAATAAATAATTCATTTCTTCAAGGTTTATAAATTATTTTCCTTTTGTTTGAGCAAAAAAACCCCAAAAAACCTATTTCTGGAATTTGTTCTCTAATCTATCATTCTATTTTATTCCAGTAAAATCAGGCTTTGTCTGAGACCCCGGGAATAAATTAATTAAATATCTGAACTTTTTATGTACCAGAATACTGATTTATATTCACTGTACACTTCTTAATGCATGCCAAAAAAAAATTTGAGCATGGTAATGTATAGTTTTTTCATAGTTAGCTCAAGGTGTTGATTACTTTTGTAATAGTAAAGCTCATACATGCATTACAATTTTGTTCCATCGTCTACATGATTTTACCTTCGCACAAGATTTCTTTCGGGTTGACTTATGTTTATACATCGGAGTAATATGTCAGTTTTTAAGAGAAACAGTACAGAAGGTTAAGAAAGCCATCAGAGTTTTGTCTGTTCTGTTTGTTTGTTTTTGGCCCTTGAGAAATTTTATATCTTTATTAATGCAAATATGAAGAAAAAGGTCAAATCTCAGGGGTGTTTTTAATTACTGAATATTTTAACAACTGAGAAACCTATAATAACCCACTGAAAGCAGAGCTTTTCTGAATTAACCAACCAAGTTTCTTTTTTTAATCCATATAAAATTATTTGCCTGAGTGTGCCAATAAATATTTTTTAAACCTTGCCAATTTGTGTTAGAAGAGATTGTGTACTCCCAGGACATAATCTCTTTCATTTCTGTTAATAAAGAGAGAAATAAAATAAACAAGTAGGAGCACTCTCAGCAATAAACAGCTGTCTCTAAATATTTTAAAATGTGCTGGATATCTCAATTCAGCCGTTGTTCATAGACAAACTATGCTCCATGAATATAATGAAAAGGGGCACATGGGAAATATTTTCACATATGTAGTAAGTGAGGTTCTAAGGAAGTGATGTCCTATTAAAAATAGAGACGAGTGAACCATTGGACTAAATAAGAACCACCCCCACCCCCAAAGGCTTTGCTCATGCTGAAATGAATATAAAATCTCTTTGAGTTACTACAATGTTCCTGTAGCTATTTTTAATTTCCAGTTTCTGATCCGGAGATAAAACTGGAAGAGTCACAATAATTCAGTAAAGTCTGTTTTCTCGATAGCTTGGTCTACCCAGTTTACAGTTGGGAGAATGAACCTATCATGTTAGCTGAATGGAGTATGTCAGAACAGACCAACCAGTCTGTATCCCATTGATGCAGAGGAGAGCACGTTCACCTATCTGCCTTTTTACAAATTATCTAATGGATATCAAATTAGAAAAAAGGGGTGGATAGATGGTTGTATGGGAGAGGTAGAAAGGTCCTTCTGAGTAAGTACTTAAGTACTGTGCAAAGAGCATAGAGAGAAAGAGAGCCAGTCCAAACCCTTTGACAAGTCCCCAGACTTTTGGATGGTGACCTGCACTTCAACTCTGTGGAGGGTCACTGGTTACTAAATAACAACACTGTAAGGTCAAATCTAATTCATTGTACTCCATGTCAATGAAATCCATCACAACAAATATCTAAAAGCCAGTATAACATGACTTAAAATATATGTGATCCATTCTCTAATGCAGAGTTTCCCAAACTGTGTTCCGCGGAACACTGGTGTTCCGCATGATGTGAATAGGTGTTCCATGAAAGAATCGTAATTTAAAAAAAGGTCTTTATTTTTTTTTAATTTTAAATTTGTGTAACCCCCAAGGAGATTACATGGACCCCTGGGTCTCTGTCTGCCGGCAGACTCATAGTCTGCCCAGCAACCACTAGGGAGTGAGAGGCCCTCCTAGGAAGTGGAGGAAAGGGGAGAAGCCATTTTGAGTGAGTGAAGAGCCAGGCCAGAAAAGGGGAGGACTAGCCTTGTGGGGAGCTGGTGAGTCCCAGGTCTTCATTCAGGGTTCCCCCTGAGAACTGGTCTCTAGAGTCCTGACAGCAGATCCCTCAGTAGGGTTTTTCCTTCCTCACTGGTGATTCCCCATTTGTACAGTTTGCTGTGAAACTTCCACAGCTGGGCTGAGTTCACCTACCAGCTCCCTAGGTGAGACCAATCCCGACATGGTCAGCTCTGCTCTGTCCCCTCGTCCAGGGAAGCAGCCTGCTGAGTGTGTGTCTGGACACGGGGCTGGGAGGCTACAGTTTGGATGTTAGTGTTGTTGTGTAACGTACACCTTGAGCCCTGCACCCTTTTGTAGTGAGGGGAAATCCTGGAACCGACGCAGTCTGATTCCTGCCTGAGGATACCTGCCAGCAGAGAGCAGCCCCTCTTCAATGACTGAGTAGTACAATCATCTTCGAAACTGAGGATCATTCATGGAGACTGTAAGTGCCCCCATCTTTTAGTTAGTTAGTCTGGTAATTTGTTTTGGGGACCCCCTAGTCCCTGAACTGTGTCCACAAGCCAGGGAGTGAGGGTTTGAGGATTTTATAACCTGCTGCATACTACACCCATGTAGGAACTTACCTCCTTCTCTCCCTTGTGAGTCCTTTGGACTGTACTGAACACAGTCAGCCACACTGCTACACCACTGCAGAGAAGAATTTTGTGGTTATAGGTCACCAAGGGCCCCAGCACAGTATGCATACCAATGGGACACTAGTTTTACATTTGATACATAGTCACAGGTATTTTCAGGGCACCGGTGACCCTAAAAATAGTGTTTTACCCTGTTATATTGTGTTTGTCTCCTATTTAATGTAATTCTTGTATTGAATATATTGTATGCGTTGGAGTTATTTCTTGGAAGTCTCCAACTATTTGGTCAGTAAGTGGAGATTATTCTGTAGTTAG
Source organism: Dermatemys mawii (assembly GCA_007922305.1). Taxonomy (NCBI): domain Eukaryota; kingdom Metazoa; phylum Chordata; order Testudines; family Dermatemydidae; genus Dermatemys; species Dermatemys mawii. Next base: position 42,081,987 of record ML677348.1, read on the forward strand.
AATTTTCCTCCCAAGCTGCCATGGTGACCCTGCCAGGAAGGAGTGAGGAGAGTGGAGGCAACCCCAAATAATTTCCTAGGAAAAAAGAAAGAAGATACACCCTGCTTAATGGGTGGGGGACCAAAAGAACCCAGACCTGTCCATCAAAACTTGTATTTGGATTGGCATTAAAGGAGGTAACCAGGTGGAGAGGAGGCGCCTGACATGAGGATTCAACTTTCTAGCATTATTCGTAATATTAAGCGAATTTGTGATACAAAAGATTAGAAACACCAGTCCCATTAAATCCAGATTTGTATTTCTGTTTATAAAAATAGGTTTTCCTAGTAAAAATCTAGTTTGTTTGGTGTTTGTGTATATATAAAAAGTGTTTTTTTAAGTAGAACACTGTTTTTAATTTTGACTCTTGAACTTGATTTTTGTACTACTTTATGCACGTTTTCCAGTTAGAAATTGTTAGTTCATTTTAAATTTGTATTTTTGCTTTGTTTTATAAAATAAAATGTATTTGAGCATAAATAATGCAATTTTTTATTTGAAAACCAAACGACTACAAAATAATATTATAGGAATTCCATAAATATATACCAGGCTAAAAAGTGTTCCATAGCCAAAAAAGTTTGGGAAACACTCCTCTAATGTATTTTTCCCGTTTATCTAACACGTTACCTAGGACATTGAGTTTTATTTTTGGGGTCACAAACAGGTGCTGAAGGTCATGCTCACACTGTGCTTTCCATTAGTTTTAATGGGAAGGGGTGCCTCGGACTTCCTTCTATGGAAATGTTTGAATATAACTGCACTAAAGATTCACACTTTCTTCTTCCTTTGGTTTTTGCTATAGTTCAGTATAGCATGGTCCGCAGCATGTTCAAATAGTGACAAGAAGAATACTATGCATTAAATGTGCTGCAGCAACAATTTTACCCACTATTCAGTTTACAATTAGTTATTCTAAAATTTACCACTAAATAACCATTAAACATATTTCATTTCAGTCACAGATGCCTCCATGTAATACACACTATTACTTTTTTACTTCTTCCAGGCTGACTCACATCCTTTTGTCCTCTGTTCCCACATAGACACGGTGCCCCAATCTTTCACACAGCCAGTTAATATGGGGTTTGACAGTGTCTTTTCACCTGCCAGAAACCAGAGGTTTACCAAAAAGTGTTTCAGAAAATAAATTAAATTAGTTATTTATGATCATATAGGCAGCATTTATTTACGCAAAGTATACAGAAGTGTAACGCCAACTGACCCCAGTAGCATAGGCACTGACTCCATGGGTGCTCCAGGGCTGGTGCACCCACGGGGAAAAATTGGTGGGTGCAGAGCACTCACCAGGAGCTCCCCACCCTGCCCCCGCCACCCCAGCTCACCTCTGCTCCGCTTCCAACTCCTGCCCTGAGAGTGCCACTGGATCTTGCTTCTCCCCCTCCCTCTCTCCTTCCATCCCTCCCAACGTTTGTGCCACGAAACAGGTGTTTTGAACAGCAAGCCCTGGGAGGGAGGGGTGAGGAGGGGGAACACAGCGCAGTCAGGGGAGAAGGCAGGGCTGGGGCAGGGCAGGGACTTTGAGGCAGGGGCACAGGGTGCAAGTGCCCACCGGCGCCGGGAGAAGTTGGCGCCTGTGCCCAGTAGTCAGGATCAAACCAGGAACCTCTGAAGCTGAGTGCATGAGCTAGAAGCCACATGGTTTTTAGCTAAGTCTGTAGCAGACTCATTAATCTCTAAGTGGTCTAGATGCCTCCAGAGGAGGACAGAGCACCACACAAAGTGGTCATGAGTAACATACTTCCCTAGCTGAGGAAGCACTTCCCAAACTTCAGAGACTTACAAGTTGATATCCCAGACAAGCCCCGACTTGTAACACCAACAGACCCCTGTCATCAGCAGGAGGACTGGGACCTCTGAAACTTAGTGTAAAAGCCTCTACTGCAAGATCAAAAAACCCACAAAGCTCTTACCTAAGGCTGCAGCAGACTCATTAATTTCTAAATGGTCTAGGTGTCACTAGTGGGGGACAGAACACCACCCGATGCAGACATGGGTTACAGAAGCAGCAAATATAACTGATTTTATACAAAATAAAACTTTTAAACAGAAAATGCAAGCCAATGATTATTAAACTGGGCCCAAAGAAGCCTCAGATCTAAACATCCCATATTTTTTGTGCATTTACATTATAGATTCAAATTTATGGCCCAGATATATCTTAATTTGCAATAAAAAGACTATCTTGTACAATATCCTATTAAGCAGATAAGGAAAAAAAACAGTTACAAATTGCAGTGCCTACCACAGAGGACTTAGGTATACAGTCAAAGAGCTGTTAATTTTCTGAGTTCTATCAGCAGTTGCAGTTTCCAACTACCCCATACACTTCAAAACTAATTTACTCAGTCAAAACAAGACCACAAACTGTTCCAAATGCAAAACAAAACTATTCCTCCACAAATAGATGGCTCAGTCCTGCTATCATTGAAGTAATAAAGGAGGTTTTTTTTTTCAATGAGAAAGACATGAGGTCCCAAAATACCAGCAAATACTATTCATCAGAGTTTACCCCTTTGCTACAATATCTTATACACTTTCTGTTTGTAAGGTCCCCTTTACCTTTCAAAAATATGTTTTTTTTTAATATTATATCTTACCTATAACAAAACCTTGCAACAAATTAAACACACTGGCATCATTAGAACATACCAATGTAAGCCTTGCTCTTTAATGACTTCTACACTTTAGAAATGTAATAAATACAAATGAAGTTAAAGGTTGCACGCTGTGAACATACGGCTGCTATCTTAAACCTGTGAACATATTGTTACAGTTTGGGTTAGACTTTGCTGAAACTGGTCAGTTTAACAGCCCTTACCCTCCATTTGGGTTAAAAGAGAGAAACAATGGAGGCCTCAAACAAAGACACAGGCTCATGTCTCAACTCAAAGCAAAAAGACAAGTGAACTGGTGCAGAAATTAGACTTATATGGGTGGATTATTTTTTCTGGGTATTATTTGGTAGAAGTGTGTTTGTATGCGTGGGGGGAGAAAAAGAAAAAAATCCACCGGAGAAGGAATGAGACGACAAGGACACTCCAGAAGAGCCTGAACAAGCCCTGGGAATGTGACCCTGAGGAAAGACTAGAGAGACAGAATAAAGGGTTTTTTGGTCTTTTTTTTTTTTTTCAAACAGTCTATGTTTTACTGCTGATGGACCAATCAAACAAAATAATCAATTTTTAAGACAAAAACCACAGCTTTGCTGATTGAAGAAAATTAAATTATATTTTAATTGTCTATGATCTTATTATATATTAAAAGGAGTTTTTCAGTAGAGATGATTTTATTTAGATTAAAAAGATCCTCTGTGTTTAGAAAAAAAATGTTTTTTTTTCTTCAAGATATATTTCCTTCTAAATGTTCTATTCTGCAAATTCTGTTTTTCTATCTCTATCTTTTTTCATAGTAGATCATTTCTTATTTTTTATTTTGCACTCTAGATCTATGGGGTAACAGTACATGACATCTCTCTCCTGTTGTTTTTAACAGGAGAAAATGAATCCAATTCTTAAAATTCTGTTGCTCCACTAATTTTGCTACACTGGGACCCAAATTTGCCAAAAAGGAAGAATAATTTTTACGGTTTGGATAATTATTATGATTATTCACTGTTTATCATGTAGTGAGGGATTGGTCACATGGTATTCCTTCTACTCAATGACTGCATGACTAAAACTATTTAAGAGGCAAAAGAGGTAATAACTCCCTTTCAGTGTGACATCATAAAACTGAGGATTTGCCAATCTTTTCATGATTTCACTTAATATATGTATTTTTCACCAGATTTATACCTTATTCCATGGACTTCCACACGGGTTCTTGTGAACGCATTAGACACAGAGTGACTCCACTGACTTGAATGGAGTTGCTGTTGCTTTATGCAAATATCATGAGATAAAAATCTTTTCCGATGTTTTCCTTACTTGTCCAATAGTAGAAGTCAATTCAGCTTTGAAAAATCTGTCATTAGAATATAACAGCTCAAGAAAAAAAATGCTCGCTTGCCTTTTACCATAGTAATAGGTGGGAAAAACAAACACACTAATGCTCATTCAAAAATGAAAAAGACACTCATCCTAAATGAGAGAGGAAGTCAAATTTTATAGGTCTACATTAATTTAATTATTCACCAGTTATATTTATTTCATTCATTTTGCCTTTTATTCTTCAATTTACATATCTGATTTTTTTAAGCTGAAAAATATATTTAATATGTTTTAAAAATATATATGCATATATACATATTAGAGTAATTCTTCTACAGGAATAATTTTGTATATTGCTTGTTTGTTACTTTCGCCACCTTTGTTTTCAGAATTAATGAAATGTATGAACACCGACAGTTTTAAAGCAGATACTATATATTCTCTTCAAATTCCATGTCAAAATTGGATGGAGAATCAGCCTTTTAATGTGACTGGGAAAAGTATGAGAAAAAAAACATGATGCTTAAATGTTTAAAATCTGTTCAACCACAGGAAGAATGTAGGGGAGATTCCAAGAGATGAGGCTTATAAATTGATATACTCGGAATGACTAGGAGAGATAACTAAGAAATAGACTGAAAATGACAAGGGATAAAAATAGACGATGTGATCTATTCTTAGTATAATATAGGAAGCCAAATGTAATTCACCATTTAATTAAGGGGCTGGTAAGCAGAGAAGGCCCAGGGCAAACCATTTATGAAGGAATTAAACTTTCTGATAGCATGCCAATCACAGAAATATCTCCCTTTCTTTATAAAATAAAATAGAAATATGGAGGAAATGGAGTCAGCAAAGATTACCTGTCTGCTAAATCAAACAACTTAGTGTTAAAGGGCAGGCATATACAATTTTATTTCCTGGACTGGCTGTAGCCCTCTGTTATGAAAGTCAACCTAAAGCAGGGCACAGTAGTCTTCCTGCTCACCAGTCTTCTGGAAAGCCTAGTGTGGAGGCCCTAAGAAAATTTGGGTCAATGTTCACCCCAGATGAAATGGTTATTGAGGCTGGGGGTAGGGGGAAACTAACTCAATAGGCTGCATCTGCCACATCTGAAGGGAATTAAGCTAGATAAGCAACCCCTGACTGAGAATAGATCCGAGCTGAGAAGGAACAGATGAGGCCATGATAAAGCCAGGAAGTTGCAACAGAAAAGTGCTCCAGTGTGGAGGTCTGCAATCACTCCCTAAGAGGCAAAGGAGGTAACCAGGGGGAGAATAGAAGCCCTAGGATCCTGGCCCTGAGGTAAGTGCATACCAAGAGGTAGGTGGAGAAAGAGCCTGATGTAGCTGAGGTAGGAGCAGCCCAAAGAAGCAAACTTTGGGGATAGTGCAGACCTTGACAGCTGTATGTAGGGTCCCTGGGCTGGAACCCAGAGTAGTGGGTGGGCCTGAGTTCCCCTACCAGCCATTGGGGAGATAGGCACAGACCAAACAGTGTAACACAGTGGTGGGAAATGTGTGGTTTGCGGGCCGCATGCAGCCATCAGGGTGAGCTGATTGCATGTCCCTGCAGCCCTCCTCTTCCCACAGCTCCCACTAGCCAGGAATGGCAAACTGCAGCCACTGGGAACTGCTGGGGGCCATGCCTGAGGATAGTCACTATCCACAAAATGTCTCATGGCCCGCAATCAGCTTACTCTGATGTGTCACATGCAACCCGCAGGATACAAGTTGCCCACCACTGCTGTAGCAGAAGACTGTCTAGGACAGTCATCCAGTGGGACTTTGATATCCCAAAAGGGGAAAGCTGGAGAGCCAAGCCACAAAGAGAGAACACACTGAAATCCAGAGAGAGAGAGAGAGAGAGATTCAAAAAGGTGCACTAATGAGCAACAGAAGGGAATATCAGAACTGACTGGAGGTAATCTCCAGAGCAGTGAGGGAGAGGTACTCCTACTGGTGAGTGTACTCCAAGACAATGAGGAAAAGACCAGCTTTACTGCTGCTTTTTACATACTATTCCATTTGTGGAGCTGCAGACTATTTCTCTTCTTAATTTTGTGTGTTATTTTGACCTGTATATTTGATAAGAATCTGCCTTAGTTTTGTACCTTTCACCATGGTTCATTTGTCTTATGTAGCTATGTGCTAGATTTTGAAGCAGTTTTGTTTATTTTTATCTGTCTTTACCATTGACAGGGTAGTGTTTTAGTTTTGGTTTAGCACTTTCATAAATTTTGTATAGTTTAAAGCCAGAAGCGACCATTAAATCACCTAATCTGACCTCCTGTATATCATAGGCCATTAAATTCCACCCATTTTTTTCTGGGTTGAGATAAATAGCTTGGATTAAACTAAAGAATTTCTGTCCTTAGTAGACTCAGTTGTTGAATGTCTCAAGCAGAGAACAGGAGAGGTAGAGGTGCCATGAAGGCTTCTGTAATGACTTGGAACTGTCTAGGTGAGATGTGCCCAGATGACCTATGCACTATCCTGCAAATAAAGGTGGGGACAGGTAAGATTCCTGACAATGGGATCTGGGCATAATTTCTTCCTGACCTCAGATCTGATGATCAATGAAACCCTGAGCATGTGAGCATGAGTCAATAGTCAAACATATGAGAAAGAGGATCCTCTGTACCGCTTCAGAGCAATGGTCCAATAGCCCAATGCCCCATATCCAGCTGTGGCAATTCCTGAAGTTTCAGAGGAAGGGTGGAAAGAAGGATCCAGAATACATTAAGGGGAAAATCATTCCTGACCCCTGCAGGTGACCAATGGAATTTCTGTAGCATGAGACTTAATTATAGGCAATTACTTAATGCAGAGCTGTAAGTATTGAGGATCTTGACAGCAACGCAAAGCTTCCTGTTCTCTCCATTGCCAATGAAGGAAGGAAACAAACAGGAGGATTTATAGATTTATGGATGCCAGTTGCAGAAGGAACAGATGAGGCCATGATAAAGCCAGGAAGTTGCAACAGAAAAGTGCTGGAGTGTGGAGGTCTCATTGGCATCCATAAATCTATGAACATCTACCCTAACTCAGACACACACACACACAGAGCCCTTCATGCTTTAATTTATCTTCTAGGAAAAAATTATATGGTCTATCTTTTGGAAAGATTGCTAGTCTTGACACAGAGTGGTAGTGAGTTCAGCACTTCCTCTGGTAAGCTGTTCTAATGTTCAATTATCCTGCCTACTAGGAACTTGCATCTTATTTCAAGGCTGAATGTCTTACTTCAGCTTCCATCCTTTGAATCTTGAAAATATTGAAAAGCCCTCCACCATTAGCTATACTTTTCATGCATTAGTACCTATGCACAGTGATTAAGTTACTTTTCCATCTTCTCTTTGATAAGCTGAATATATTGAGCTCTTTCAGCTTCACATCATATTTTCCATATTTGTGACCTTCTTTGAACTCTCTCCAGTATTTCCACATCTTTCTTGAAATATGGGTATAACAATTGGACACAGTATTCTAGGTTTGGTCTTACTAATGCTGCTTATAGAGGCAAAATTACTTCCCTGCTTATACTTTATATTCCTCTTTTTATATAGCCCTGTTTACTACAGCACTGAACTGAAAGCTCACGGTGAGATGATTATGCATGTTGACCCCTCTACCTTTTTTGAGTCATTGCTTTCCAGAACAGAGTCTTCCATCCTGGAGTTATAACCTGTGTTCTTGTTTCCCAGATCAATTACTTTGGTTTTGGCTTTATTAAAACACATTTAGTTGGAAAGAGACTGTGACATATTGGACCTCAAAATAGCACCCTGTGACCCCACATTTATTGATTTTATATGGTTATCATATTTTGTGCCAGGACAGCCTTGTGAGGTATAATATGAATCACCATGATCTGCTAAAACTCATTGTTCTGACAACATATAGAAATCATCATTGTATTTGGCAGGGGTTCCCAAACTTGTTCCATGGCTTGGCCAGGGTAAGCCCCTGGCTGGCTGCAAGATGTTTTGTTCACCTGAGTGGTCGTAGGTTTGGCCACTCACACCTCCCACTGGCCACGATTCGCCATTCCCGGCCAATGGGAGCTGTAGGAAGCGATTGACTGGCCCGTGCTGGTATATGGAGTTATCAGATTTTGCCATATGGTTGCTATTGAAATGTGTTGTGAGTTATGGAGATGCCCACAGTTAGCAATGGAGATGACCTACACCCAGACAGGTATTAAGTTACCATCACCAGCCATTGATAAGTAGGGGAATTGTAAACAAGATATTTACAATTCCATAAGAGACAGTTGCTCAATCTCCACGCAATGGGAATTGGTTAACTGTATGACTCAGCATGGTGTCAGGACATATGATACTCGACTACATGTTTCAGCCTATATTTTTCCAAGCACATTATATGAGAATATAAAATAAGGCACAGTGGCAGGAGTCCAACTCTCTCTTCCCCCACCTACGCTGAAGGCATCAATAATGTTTGGAGAAAAGTCTTTGGACTGGGAAGATTTGTCCCAGGCTGAGCAGAGAACTCATCCTGTGTATTAAGAACTGTGAACTGCTTACAATGCCTAGTGGGATGAGAAAAACGAATTGATTCAAATCTTGCTAAGTCTGATAAAGTTTAGGATTTAGACTGCGATTTTTACCTTTTATTTCTTATGTAATCAACTCTGACCTCTGTGCCTAACACTTCTAATTACTTAAAATCTATCTGTAGTTATATTTATTTTAATATTTTATCATTACCTGTGAGTTTGTCTAAAGTGCTTGGGGAATCTGCTCAGGTTCCAAAGGCTGCTGCATATCCACTATCCTTTGATGAAGTGATGAACTAAATAATGAACTTGCATTATTCAAGAGAAGGTCTTGAGCAGTATAAGACAGTACATTTCTGGGGTGCAAGGCTGGGGCTAGGGGATTTGCTGGTATCTCACTGTGTGTAGTTCCTGAGAGGCTGTGAGACCCTGCATATAACTTTGGGTGTGACTGCACATGTTAATGTCTGTGTGAGAGAGAAGACTGAAGGGGTTGCTTATCACTAGCAGAGCAGTGTGAGAGGTATCCTGATTTATAGAGTTAAAGGGGACACAGTGATCCTCCAGTCTAGGTTATATCTGGGGGTGTCACAATGACCATTTAACCAAGCAATTCAGATTCCTCTAAAGTAAAATGTTCTCATTATTTTGTACCCCAAATGTTTTAGTGTCATCTGAAAATTTTCCCAGTAAATGTTTGATACTGTCATCTAGAATTCTAGACTGTGATTAAAAAATACTGAGTAACATTGGATTCCTGGAGGTCTCTTCTAGAAATGGCACCACTCATTGATAGCTTCACATTAGCAACTGCATTTTGAGGTCTTTCTGTTTTGGGTGGTGATATTTGCTCTGAAAGTCAGAAGGCTTGTGGTGTTTGGGTGTGGGAATCATGTTAATGAGGAATAAAACTTTACCATTTGGTTTAATTTTTGATTTTGTAGTTCTTTTGTAGGGAATGTATGCTGCTTTGGCTGATGCGGCACCAGATAGTCAATGTCCTTCATGGAATAGAAATTGTTGAAATTCCTGGGAACATGTAATATTTATTTTAGAACGGTCAGTTTCATGTTTCTATCTGCTTTTGTCCCAGCTGGTGTTTGTGTTGGACTCCTGACTCTTCTGCCATAGAATGAATTACACCATTGGATAGTTTAAGCAGTAACTTTATCTGTAAGTTGTAATTATCTAGTTATATATAATTACTCCAAAACATTTTCTTACCATACTGTGATAGCCAGATGAAATTTCTTGATGCATTTTAATCAGGCTGACATGTGTTTAGATATGTATAACTTAGGGTGTGTTCAAGGGTTTCTGTTAAATTGAACTAAATGTTATTAGTTAAAATTATGATTCTAAAGATGTTTTTCTTCAGTGTTTGCTAATCTTGTTATATTGCTTTTTATCAACTTATTACAGTTAGATTATATGAGTTCATCAAATGTATTAAATGTCATTAAAATTTCCAATGTTCTCAATAGTATACCAACCTACAAATAAGCAATTCAATACTTACAATTAAGATAGGGAAATAATCATTAAAATGACTCTGAAGTTGTAATATATTGTGCTATGGTAGCACACATCTGTCTAAAATGAACAAACTCTCAATTATGACTGCAAACATCAAGAACACAAGAAATGTTTTGGGAGATAAACCTAATTGCATTTCCAATCAGAGCTGTGAAATGCAGCTATAATGGTTATGACATTTATTGAAAATGAAGCTGTCTGCTAAATCTCAGGACGCAATAAGCAACTTGAAACCCAAGCAACTATGCCAAGTCAGTTTAATAAAGTCATTTTCCTTTATGTTAAGAAAAAAATATTAATCCATAACTGAAGAAAAGAAATAAAATTAGTGAAAGAAAACTATAGAAATGAACTCACAACTTTAACTTCTGTATTGAGAAACACCTACAAAATTTCAATGATATATACTAAGGAAAAGATTAAAGGTTTACGTGCCATAATTTTTGCCTGTGTTCTGTTGACTGGTCCCAGTAATCACATTCCAAGTTTACTGAGGATATTGCCAGGTTTGCTTCATAGTGCGTGCAGGTACATTTAACTACCAGCATTCCAGTGGAATATAGAAGAATAGAAAATCAAAAGGCATCTTGCCCTTGTGTTACAGAAGCTGAAGGGAAAGGGTCATGATATTAAAGGATAAAACTTAAGCTGACAAAAGAAAAAACATTCAGAGTTAAGGCTTAATGGCATATACTGCATCACTGTGTATCACAAAATGTCATCAAAAGTGATATAGAATTATGGAAATATTGCAATATTGTCTCTAGCTTCCCAGTAATAACCTAGCAAAGCCCTGAATCTATCAGTTTTTTGCTACCCACTTCTCACTCTCTACTGGTTCAAAAATATAATACCTCGTATGGTTTTGGATGCCAGCTCATTGCTCACATAGAATGACTATTTGCTATATCAGGGATCAGCAAGCTTGGCACGTGGCACCGCAGGGTAAGCACCCTTAGCGGGCCCTGCTGGTTTGTTTATTTGCTGGTTCATCGATTGCTATATTGTTTTTCAAGATGTTCTGACCGAAATAAACTACTTTGCTGTATATTCTTGAACAAACATTTATAGTACTCTTTGTGACATTGCACCCTATAAGGCTTTATGGAAATATGCTTATGAATGTATATATGACATAACTGAAATATGTTTTATGCTACATATGCCATGTAACATATTTCTGTAAAAGTTATAATCTATTGAATCTATTCATCCTATTTGTATGTACGATTTTTGTGTTTGAATTGATGAATATTGGTGTATTGGTTTGATTTTTAAGTAGCCTTAGGAAGGCATTTGGGCAGCTTCTTTAGAAAGGAATTTGCAAGTTACATGCCCAATCAAGAAACACTTAATGGACAATAGATCTTGAAAGGCTCCATTCTACATAAGAAGTCTACTTCAGGACGTTCAAGGTAGCATGTGAACCATGGCTGTTACCTGTAAGTTCTGAGCCATGCATGGACATATGACTTGCCCATGTGACTACAAGGTGGAGGGAGGGGTGTCCACCCACAGGAGAAAGTCTATTTAAACCCCTGGGAGAACCCTCCTTTTTATCTTCAGCTGGCTCTAGAGATAGCCTCTCCACCTCCAAGGATACATGAAAGAAACTTGAACAAAGGGCAGTAACCATGGGAGTGTGAGTAATTGCTGGACCTAAACTAGACAGAGACTAGTATGCAAAAGGAAGCTTACTGGAACATCTCTGAGGATGAGGTTTTATCTGTATTCAGTTTTCTTACTCTATTAGGCATAGACTTGCATGTTCTATTTTATTTTGCTTGGTAATTCACGTTGTTCTGTTCTGTCTTTTACTACTTGGAACCACTTAAATTGTATTTTCTTTATTTATTAAAATCCCTTTTTACTTATTATTTAACCCAAAGTATGCATTAGTACCCAAGGGGGTGGGGACAACTGTGCATATCTCTCTATCAGTGTTATAGATGGTGAACAATTTACAGGGCAAAATGGATTTATTTGGGATTTGGACCCCATTGGGACCTGGGCATCTGAAGAGACAGGAACACTTCTTATGTCACTTTCAGTTAAGCCTGCAGCTGTTAGGGGACGTGGTTCAGACCTGGATCTGGGTTTGCAGCCAGCTGGGTTTGCAGCCTCAAACCAGGCAGGATACTGAAGTCCCAAGCTGCCAGGGAAAATGACTTAAAAGTAGTCTCAGCACATCAGTTGTCAGTGATATATTCGTTCTGAACAAGATGATAAGCAGACTGGCTGTGCTACCTATTACTGAGGTTGCCCAACAGTTCCTGTTATAATACTCTCTGCTTTCAGTTGCTTATAGCTTTGCCAAATCTCAACTGTTTGGGTGAAATTTCCCATTCTACCTGAAGTTTTTTTTCTTCTTCAGCCATAACGGTTCAGCCATTTCTGAGAAGTAGTCTGAGGAATAATATGCTGTTTTACCCATGTTAAAAAATTATACTGGCCCTTTCTTTGAACAGCTCTAGCTCAACTATGGTCTGGAACAGAGATCTGAAATTTGGCACAGGGGCTGGCTTTTATGTCAGTGATGTACCTTGTACCATTCCCATATGGAAGTGCATATGCATTGTGATATAATATTTTATGATCCATTATAGCTGGCTAGGAATTATTTATAGAAATAAAAACCTTTGTACAGAGAGAATACCCTGTGGATAGGGCACTCACTTGGAATGTGAGAGACCAAGGTTTGAGTTCCTGCTGTACATAACTGCTGGAGTTGTTTCACTTTGTAGAAATAATTATGTATTCATCAGGCCAGGGAGGAAGAAACCAACTCTATAGTGTGGTGGTTATGGCACTTGCCTGAAAGGTGGGAAACTCTGGCGCAAGGTCCTACTCTGAATTAGGTAGTGTAAGGACTTGATCCTGGTTTTCTGTTGTTCTAGCTGAGTGCCTACCCACCATACTATTGGGTATTCTAGGATGGGACACTCTTTTTCTCATTTTAAGCACCAAAAATTACTGGTAACTTTTGCCTTTAATTTCTATTCCTCAGTTCCTCTTCTTAAAATGAGGGTAATATCATCCCCTCACCTCACAGGGTTGTTGCAAAGATAAATTAATTCATGTTTGTAAAGCAATCAATATACCCATTGTTGATGAGAGCAATTGAAAAGCCTTCCAGGAAACTGATAATTCTCTAAAGCTCTTTCTCAGCATATCTATTGTATCAAGCTTTCTGATCTTCCTGACTTTTTCTATGGTTTTGCTGCACCAAATCCATCAGAGCCTGCAGTCTCTCCTTAAAGTGGGAAACATACTTAGGGTTACCATATTTCAACATTAAAAAAAGAGAACACTCCACGGGGGATAGGTAGGAGGGGGGCGGGTAGGGGCTTGCCTCCCCAAACAGCCTGGCCCAGTCCCCTTTCTGCTTCCTCCCACTTCCTGCCCCCCAACTTCCCCCCTCAGAACCACCAACCCATCCAATCACCCTGCTCCTTGTCCCCTGAGTGATCCCTGCTGGGACCCCCCCAACCATCACCACCCTGGGACCCCACCCCCATCTATGTCCCCTGCTCCTTGTCTCCTGACTGCCCCATCCTGAGATCCCCCACCCTAACTGCCCCCCCCCCAGGAGTCAGGACCGCACACCCAACCCAACCCACCCTGCTCCCTGAAACAAAGACATTATTTTAAATTAGTCAGTCACAGAGATTTAGTGTGTTCATAACAATATTCATTGCTTTTAGAAAAAGGGAACACTAATTTACTTTGTGTGATCTCCAGGACAATAGACATGTTTATGAAATGTCACCAATTTTAAAAAATGTTTCCAAAGATTTTAGGCATTACAAAGGATTTTATATCTTACTAAAGTATTGATTTTGCTGGAGGCTCTCTTAAAACTAATTCATCAGATAGTCAGAAGCAAAGAAAGGAAAACTTTGTCCAGCTATCTGGAAGAAGAAAGGGATGGACAGAAAGGACAGGAAGACTTTGGAAGCAAGTTTTTTTTTTTTAACTATAGTTCTGTATTTTAGATAATGGTGGTCTTTTGAAAGATGAATTTAAAAAACTATATGTTTGAAGATTCAAACATTTAAGGCTAAAGACTGTGCATCTAAAAATCTATGCAAGAATTTTTTAGAGATGTGATTTTATAATGTTCACAAACCCACTAATTAAATATTTTTAAAGCAAATTTAAGTTAAGGTCCTGTAGACTGACATGTTTTAGTAAATATTACAATAATAACCAACTGTTTTTGTCAGTAAATTCAGAAACTGACAGTATATACGTTGGGATTGGCAAATGCCTGTTAAATGGCTTCATTACCCCTTGAATGGCTCTTTAACAGGTTCAATGTTGTGTTAATAGGTTTGGCAAGCTGGAGGCTTTTTGACTTTTAACTACTAGATCCCCAGACTTACCAGGCTGCAGCAGCTGGCTGTGAGAGCCTGCAGGAAGGATTAGAACAGGGATAGGAAAGTTAGCAGGGTTTACACTAAGACCCAGTGGTGCCCTGCGTCTGGCTGCTGAAGGCTCCAGCAGTGAGATTGGCTCTATGTCAGCCGTGCTGCATTGACTGTGGATGGGCCAGAGAATAAATCCCAGACATTTGCAGCTATTTAAAAAGTCCTCCCCGACAGCAATTTAAGCCCCAAAATGCCAGACATATCCAGGACAAAATAGACACATGGTAACTCTAAACATACTCCCCTACTGGTTGTTCTGTTTCTTCAGTATTGCTTTCCCAGGAATCATAGATTAAATTCAAGGGTCCCCTGACCTGTCTCTTATACAAGAGATCAAAGGCAGAAAATCCTGTTCTTGGGGAACGCTTCTATATGCAAACAGTAGATATGGAAACACCACGTCCCAGTCACCCTTGCGCCTGGCAACATAAATCCTAAGCATGGCTTTCAAAGTTCCATTGAACCTTTCAGCTAGTCCATTAGTCTCAGGATGGTAAGGTGCAGCCTTTATGTGCTTCACCCCACACAATTCCCACAGTCTCTCAAACACCATAAACATAAAATTAGTACCACGGACTGTCAGCATTTCCTTGGGAAAACTCACCCTGCTAAAGATAGCAAACAAAGCTGTGGCCACAGTCTCAGCTTCACTGTTAGATAATGCTATGGCCTCAGAGTATCTGGTAGCAAAATCCACCACCCACCTTTTTCATTCCTAGAAGGTCTGGATATAGGTAACACAATGTTCACAGATACTCTGGCAAATGCCTCCCCTATAATGAGTAAAGGCTGTAGGGCTACCTTGCTAGGCCCCTTAAATCTCTTGCGCTTTTGACATGTCACAGCTCCTGCAGTAGTTTTTTTTATTAAGTTTTACATAAGCAGCCAAAAGAAGTGCTGCCTTAACCTGTCACAGGTTCTTTCTATTCCTAAATGATCTCCAAATGGCCCATCATGAGCTAATTGAAGCAGGTCTCCCCTATAACTCTTTGGCATAACTATTTGTACTTAGCTACGCGAATTAACATAAAGCCATTTACTTATTCCTCTACCATTCACAGTACATTTCAAAGAGAGATGAATAATGAGATATCCCCTGTTTACAATTCATTTACATGTTTAGGATATTCTTTTGACCTCTGAATTATCAGAATACAGCATAGACAGGAACTGTTGATTATATTGTCCACACTACTCATACATATGTAAATACACAAAAACAAAAACATTATCTCCCCACATGTCTCATGAGGGTTATTGATTTTGCAGAATGTTTAACCCTTTCTAGCCATGTGTCACGGAGTCATGAACAACAGATAAGACAACGTATTAAATAGCTGCAGGAAGGATCAGAACAGGGATAGGAAATTCAGAAGGGTGCACTGTCCATTCTGTGTACTGAATGAGGCATAGGTGCTATGAAAACATACTATGTGACCATGTGATTTAAAGATTGTATCACACATAATGTATGAGCACAATGGGGCCAAATTAAGGTTGCTTTTGCTGGCATTTCCTAACTTTTGAGTGCTTGAGATTGCAACCTTCATATTGTCTTTTTAGCATAGACATTTTGTTTGTATATTATTTAGAGTGGCATTTTAATTTGTTATTAACATGTCTTATTAATTGCTTTGACTATAAAGTTATCTGAGATATTCACATGAAATACACTCTGTGGCTCTAAATAAAATGAGGAATACTTGTAGCACCTTAGACACTAACCAGTTTATTTCAACATAAGCTTTCGTGGGCTATAGCCCATTTCATTGGATGCATAGAATGGAATAAACAGAAGTAAGATGCATTTATACACACAGAAAGAAAGGGGAAAAAAAGTTTTAAATTACCATACTAATTCTAAGCTGTTTAATTTGGCTCTGATTCTCAATGTAACATCACCAACCTCAAAGTTGGAGTGATGGAGCTTCCAGAATCTGATAGGACTGAAGCACAAGGTCTTTGATAGAGGTTTTTAAAAAATATGGTGATTGGAGGTGAGCGGAGAAAGGTAAATTCTAGGACAAGACCACACAAGGTTCTAAGGTGGCTCATTTTAGATTTGTATTAAATATGATTTATATCCATGTCTGAATACAAATTGTATGGGCTGGTATTTATATCAAATGAACAGGGAGGAATATTTTGTATTTATTTATATTTTCTTTTGAATATGAACAAGACACAGGAAGTCTGAATTGTCACCCTGTTTGTAGATAGCAAAATTTAAACTGTTCATTACAAAATATGAAAAAAATGGCATTATTGGGAGTGGGGGGGTCCAGTGAGAAGTGGTCTTTCCCATGGAAAATTTCTTTTTCACAAAAAAATAAAAAATGTTTGGTTGAAAATACTATTTTATTTTTTAAAAAAAGTTATGATGGAAAATTGTTGATCATCCCTTGTCAGTATCAAAGAGAGTTAGCTTTAATGATTATGTCAAAGAATTAGGCAGGTGCCTATTCTGCATCCAGTTCTGTGAGGCACTGAGTTTGAAGTCAATCGAATCTGCTGGGGGTAGTAAACCCCTCACAAAATCAAGCACCTTCCTATCCTTTCAAATGAACACTGTATGTTCTACAGTACAGCACTCTAAAAATATAAAGATTGCTATGATTATTAACCTTGGGCTCACAAAGCAACTGTCAGTCTTGAATGTTTATTTACATGCACCTAACTATTGATGTAGTCGCCTATTATTTTCAGAGTTTATTCTTGCTCATCTGTTTCCTCACCTGCTGCTGTTGGTTCAACAAGAGCTAATCTGGCCCATCTAATTTACATCTCTTATATAGTATCTAAGTATTGGGCTATCCCTCTGATATAACTTAGAATTTTTAAAAAAACATTTAAATTATGTTTTAATTATCTAAATAGATTATGCATCTGCTTTTGATTACAAATACTAGGAGGCTGTTGCTTGATTAGTGATGATATAGCAATTTTACATTTGTTTCAGCTGATAATGATAGCTTTCTTTTCTATTTTATCTGTTTGTGATGAGTGAATAATTGCTAACAGCTGGCTTACACACCAAGGATATTCTTGAAAAAAGCTTTGAACTACAGAAAATTTACTGGTGTCAAAACTTAAAGAGGTAAATGAATTTAACTGAGTTGGAATTCTATGGCTTTGTTTCAGAACTCTGCCACCCTTTGACATCTGTTTTTATATGACGAAAAATATATTTGGCTGTGAAGAAATCTTCATCACCTCTGATGTGTCCATCACATATGATTCCTTTGAACTACTGCACTATCTATCCTTTTCTGGGCATCCAAAGACTGAAACAAATTAATTGTGTCTAATTCATGATATATTTAATTTTCAGAATTCCTGTGAGGGAGAGTTCAGAGTCTGTCCCAGGACTAAATTTTCCTCCTGGTAGCACATAGCACTGCTTCCATGATACTAGGATAAAATGAACTGTTACTTTTTATTCCTGCCTTCTTCAATCCACTTTTTGTCTCCCATATATTGCTCAGAGTGAAAATCAGAAAATTTAAAACAAGAAATCTGTCATATCCTGAGGTTACATTATGTCTTTATGCTCATCAGCAAGGATATTTACTGAGGTGTTTCTATTAAATTGCTTAGAAAACCCTCTAAAGAAAAAAAAATGGCTGAAAATAATAGAATTGAACATTGAAAGTCATTCTTGAATTCAGTATTCAGATCAAGCTGCAACCCCACTCACAGTTATGTATCAGGATGGCTCGCAACTGCCTCCATAAAAGTAACAGGATGGAGGAGGATAGGTGTAGCAGTTAATTTAAAAATTAGGACACCATACATTTGGAAGCAAATTATACATTTACCAGTTTCTCAAGTGCTCAGTGCTTTGTCCTTAAAATGACTGAATTCCTAAGACAAACAAGATGGGTGAAATAATATCTTTTACTGGACCAACTTATGTTAGTGAGAGAGAGACAAGCTTTTGAATGACACAGAGCTCTTCTTCAGGTTTAGGAAAAGTACTCTCAGCATCACAGCAAAGTGCAAGGTGGAACAGATTGTTTAGCATAAGTAGTTAGCACATATTTTAAGGGACCATTCAAGGTAGAATGGCCTGTTAACTCCTCTGTAGTCATGGGACAAAAGTAGTTTACAGATTCTTGTAATGTGCCATAAATCTAGTGTCTTTATTCAATCCATGGTTTTCGTGTCTAGCACAGTTATGACTTTAAGCTACCAGGCTTGTCTTTTGAAAGTATTGTGCAGCTTTCCTTTGAGGATGAAGACAAATAGGCCAGACACAGTGATTGCTTTGTGGAAAGCGTACACCCACAGGTGATAAGATGTTTTTGTGTTTTATCATTTTCATTTATGAGTTCATTCAAGACTATAGTGTTTGTCTGGTTTCACTCACATAATAGTTGTTGGGGCATTTACTGAAGTGGATGAGGCACACATCATGTTGTGGTAGGCATTTGTAGGATCCATAGATCTTGAAAGATATATTGTGGGAAGTGTTAATCATTGTAGCAGTGGCGATATGTCTACATATTTTGCATCTGTTGTTCTGTCAGGGTCTGGTGAATCCTGATTTCTGTGGGGAGCTTGCTCCTGAAGATCTTGGAGAGGTTGCAGGGTTGTTTGAAGGTCAGAAATGGGGATTCAGAAAAATTATCTTTCAAAATGGGGTCCCCATCAAGAATGGGTTGTAGTTGTTTGATATAACCCTGTTTGATATGTCCTGTTTAAGTAGAAGAGCCCTCCTCTTCTTCCACACCGAATGTCCCAGTGAAATCTTCAATGCATAAGACTTCCTTCCTCAGCACTATCCTCCCTTCTCCTGTTGGAAAGAGAAGCCTGTATTATATATGGTCTATAAATATAGTTCTTTGACTGTTCCTATTCTAGCAGACTTTGTCTGTAGTGATGGATAGTCAGGTCTCCCACTTCTCCACTCTGTTATAAAGGCTCCCTGTGTTTTGTTTGTTTGTTTGCTTGCTTGCTTTCTCTTTTCTCCAGCCAGATACAAGTTTACCCCCACTCTATTAACCCAGGGAAAAAGAAAGGTTTTACCCTTTTTTCAGGAACTCCATCCTTGGGCCCTAAAAAACAGAGGCAAGTTCAGCTTGTTTCTTAGCATAGACCTGTCTTCTCTGAGTCCCTTTTCTGTTCCTAGTGACATTATCTTGTCACACAAGCAGTCTGGGGGAAAAAAAACCCCACAATTTTGTCTATTAAAAGCTTGCAGAATTTGCTAATGTTTCCTTATTTAGCTGTACTCTGAGAGCTCAGGGCATAAGGCAATTTCAGTGGAAAAATCCTTGCTACTAAAAAGCTAAAAAAAATGTTTTAAAAAGAGGTGAGACTTACTAACTAATGTCTGTTTAACATTACAGCTGATCAAATTATTTCTACACAAAATTCCTCGCAAATGTAGACTTTTTTTTTTCTGTTTGGAAATCGTTGTGAGCTGATCTTAATTTCTAGGGGACAAAAAGCTTAACTACGCATTTCATAGGTTACATGGACAATGTGAGGTGCCTTATTTGCAAACTGTTCAGCTGAACTTGTCACAATCCTTTATTCATGCTGTCTGACTGAATAGCGATATAACCCTTCTGTGATAAATAAAGGGATTCATTGATCTCCCAAGTCACCAGCAAAAAGACAATCATAAGTGTGATAAACGAAGTGGAGAGGGAAGCTCCCTTTTATGGATACCCAGCCAGACAGTAGCTATAAAATCCCTGTTAGTAGCTGTTCTCTAATTGCTCTACCTGTAAAGGTTTAAAAAGTCTCACTGCTATGCATAGGTGGAAGGAAATGAGTGGGCACCTGTCAAAAAGATCAATGGGAATGCTAGAGCTTTTTAAATTTAAATTGATACAAGACTCCCCTTTTGTCTGTCTGTTGTTCTCCTAAGGAGAAGCAGACATGGAAACAGCTATGCTGTAAGACGCTTTGGGCCAGGTATGAATAATTTAAAGAACAGAATTGGACTTTTGTGTCCTTAAAGATTTGTGTGCATGTTGTTTAATTAGCTGGTGGCAACATCTAATTTCCTTTGTTTTTTCTCTCTCAGCTTTTCCCCAGAAGTGGGAGGGAGGTGAAAGGGCTTAAGGGTGCCACACAGGAAGGAATTCCCAAGTGTGCCTTCCATGGCTCTCAAAGGGGTTCTGCACTTGGCTGGTGGCAGCATCTACCAATACAAGGTCAGAGAGAAGCTGTAATCTTGGGGTTTAATAGTAGTCTCGAGTCGCCAGTATTAATTTTTGGAATCCTTGAGGACTCCCACCTTCTGCACTCGAAGCGCCAGAGTGGGGAATTAGCCTTGACACCCTCCTTGACTCATAGCAGGCCTCATACTTCTGGAAAAGTATATCTTGCAGACTTAGCCTGGATTTCAAATACTTTAGGACAGGGAAAAACTTTTTTGTTATGTGTATATGCAGCACCTAGCACAACAGGGCCCCAGTCCTTACTGGAGATTTGATAAAAATAATACTAATAGTTGTTGTAGTCTCCAATAATTCAATCACTTTAAACAGACTGCACAAGTTTTAATTCTTCTTCCATTTGTAGTGCATATAGTTCCATTTGGGTAACTCCGATCTCAGGCAGCATGGAAAGTGAGCCATTTGATCAGAGAAGAGAGTCGGAGGCCAGCCAGTAGAGTAGTATACCTGAACTTTTAAAATGAAAAGTAGGTATCCTCTTAAAAATCAGGGGCTCCACTGGGACAGGGGAGAAGGTGCTCTGGCTTGTATGAAACCAACTGTATGATCAGGACACAGGGTGAAGTATACAGTTGGATGAGAGAGAGAGAAAAATGGTAAAGAATGTTATGAAGGGACAACATGGCCTGGATAATCTGGATTTTCAAATTTGTCCATACAGATGTTTTCAAAAGTGAGTAGCAGTTGTTGGGTGCCAACCTGAGACACTTTCCAACGGGTCAGTGTTCAAACAAAAGGTACCCAAAAATCACTTGTTACTCTTGAAAATATTAGACCCTTACTTTTAATATTAACCTTTAGACATTCTTCACTAGCAGTTAGATTCAATGTTTAGGTTCTGACAGCATGAGCATTAAATACGTAACTAGACACTCAGTGTAAATGAATTGACAGATGCTAACATTTAAGTAATTTAAGTGTCTTCTACCCACTTGTGAGAATCCTGTTTTCCAAGTACCTTTCAGTGATTAATTTCTGTAGTATGGGAAAAGTCTTCTTCAAACAGTTTTCTTTTACATTAGAAACTGAAAAGATGATAAATGTGAAGACCTTTTAAAACATATCTTTTTGATTATGTTTTAAACTTGTGTAATTTCTCCCAAGAAAATCATCATTATACTTTCTAACAACCCCATGTTTCTTTGCCTCAGGAGTTATTGTTAAACCAAAACGTAATAAATCAACCTAAAATTATTTCCTGCTGAATTCCATTTGAAGTATTAGAATAAATTGATTGAACACAATATCAACTCTTTGATAGTTTGATTTATTGCTCAAGGGTATTTATTTTCTACAATAAATACATACACACAAGAATTGAGGTCACCACTAAACACTTGAAATTGAACTGCAGTACAATGCTTACAACGACTTTTAGAGCTTCATAAAACAGCATGAAAGACCAATTCTAAAGGACCAAAGAAAAGGCCATATAATATAGTCCTTGTGCTAATAAAACACACAAAAAGTTTAGGTGGCATAGAGCTCAGAGTACAAATGCCACTCATTTAGTGATCTTTAAATGGAAGGCAAAGTAGGTTAATAATTGTGTGCCATTGATTTTTTGTACACAAGTTTGTGTGGCTTTGTTTTTTTGTATACTTGCATTCTTAATTCATTGACTAACAGGTAAAATAATATAATAAAGATGCAAGAGAGATTAAAAGAAAAAATGTTTCTCTAACACTGATGGGTCAGAAAAGAGAAAAAAGAGAAATATAGGCCCAAAACAAGAAATCAGATCAAATATCCCTACATTCTTGAAAATTAAAATCTGATACACCTTTTCAATATTGGTATCTAATCATTAGAAACAAGAAAATAACACACAACTTATTCTGTGTTTTTCCTCTTTTTCTGTTTGTCCACAATTAATCATCATTTCTCAAATGCATTTGTTATTTGACAAAGGATTTTGTTTGTTTTTCATGATGATTTTATTTATTCTATGGCTTGCCATTCAAAAAGGGAGCTGAATCATTTAGCTGTGACTGACTGCTTAACATATAATGCTATTGTTTCTCCTCTCTGATGATCAGTTATCTGAAACCCCAGAGGATGAAGATATAACTTAATTTGTTCTCCAAAAGAATTTATGCTAGTAAATTTTATTAAACACAAAAGGGGCACAGACAGTTGAGATGCATTGTTAGATACAAAAGAACATTAATGGAATTCCCACTCACCCTTCCCACCATTATTCGTCAAGCTCAGCTAAACATATAGATCAAAAAAGGATAACCACATTTCTATAGACATTTACTTTAATTCCATTCTAATAACATCTTTAAATATACATTTCTGTAAGTCTATTTTTCACAATACTGATAGGTTAGCAATTTTCTAACTTTAGAAGGGGGTTCTTTATTTCAGTAGAAAAAATGAGTAACTTACAGATAAGAGTAATACATTATCTTAATATACTTTTATTGACAGATTTCAAATTCCCACAGATATAGAGTTTGAACACAAATAGTCCTTAATCTTTTATTCATTGGAACAGGAATGGGAAGATGGGTCTCCCAGGGAAGTGACCTCTTCTTAGTGTATGTGCAACATGGCTAAGGTGCACATGACCAGGATTTGTCACCGAATTTGGCCCTCTGGGTGGATTGTTAGCTTCCCTGGCATAGCAGGGTACTGATGGGGAGCATGATGAGAATGCTGATCCATGCCCTAGAGCTAATCATCAGTGTCACAATGATGTTAGCCCAGTGAATATTTTAGTCAGGGATCAGCATCATTGGCACGTGGGACCGCTTACACCCTTAACGGCCCCGCTGCTTTGTTTACTTGGCATTTCGCCGACCATGGCTCCCACTGACCGTGGTTCACTGTCCCACAATGTGAGCTGCGGGAAGCGACAGCCAGCACTGTGCCACTTCCCTCAGCCCCCATTGGACCAGGATGGTGAACCGCGGCCAGTGGGAGCCATGGTCGGCGAAATGGCAGGTAAACAAAGCAGCGGGGCCCGCTAAGAGTGCTTACCCTGCAGTCCCGCGTGCCAGTGTTGCTGATCCCTGTCAGCATACTCTATAGCTCAGTAGTTTAAAACACTCACCTTCCATAGGTGGTGAAAGACTTGGGTTCAAATCTCTGCTCCAAATCAAGGAAAGTGTAGATTTGAACCTGTGTCCCAGGTGAGTGGTCTAACCATTGGTCTATTGCTTATAAAAGCACAGGGATAGCACCACCACCTCCTTATCTTCAAGCTAAGTGGGGGAATATCAAGTTTGAGAAACCCCCTGGGACTTAGGTGCCAAGTTGCTCAGCACTGGCAAGACTTAGGCACCTTTGCACATGACCACCAGCAGAAGTTTAGTCACCTAGGAGGCTTTATCAATGGAAGCTTAAGTGTCTTTACAGTTAGATGGAAACTGAGTAGGAGTTTTTAGGATCTAAATTTGGACTTACGTACATAAAGTAGCAGTTAGGTGCCTACTTTTCTTTGTGGATCTAGCCCATAGTGTCTGGTGGCATCTTCTACAATAAAAGCAAGTCCTCTTGAAGCATGGGTATAAGGCATTTTCAATGAGGATGACTCCAAATTTGGGGGGAAGGGGGAAATTACACTGAACAATGACTCATCACTGTGAAGTCTCCTGTCTCTTTGTGTGGTGTTTGTAGACCTGACTTGATATCCTGGCCTACAGACCATAATTAAATTCTGAAATTGGCCCTCTCTATTAAATGAGTTTGATACCCCTAGACTGATAGGAATAGCAAGGAAAAAGAGATAACATTCTCATATGTTATAGGTGGCGGGCAGGGGGCCTGGAACAATTTGTGTAGTGGGGATGCTGAGAGCCATTGAACAAAACTGTAATCCCTATATTTGATGAAAACCACTTCAAGGCAGGAAATGCTGCCGCAGCCCCAGCATCCCTAGTTCAATCACCTATGATGGCAGGAGCTGCAAAGAAGAAGAGTCTCTCACAAACAGTGTGTAGACTGCATGATATGTCTGGGGGATTGTCTATTTATGGATACAGTGGGATGTGTAATTGCTTGGGGAAGGAGAGTGGTGGCTGAAGAAGAGAGAAAGTGTGATGGGGACTGGAGAGAGAGGGGCTGAGAGGGAAAGAAAATTAAGATGATGCTTTGATGCTGGGAGGGGCTAGTGCTGTTGGCATTACACACATACCATGAGGCAGGGGACCCCCTCCTCACACTGCGTCCTCCCCATCTTCTGCTTCCAGGCCTGATTTGTAATAACCCAGGTTGCTGAGCTGCCATCTCTTTTTCCTGGGCTGCTCAGGTTACCTAACTGCCATTTCTCCTTTCAGAGTGGTCAGCCAGAACCACAAGGTCTCACTGTTCTGTAGGGGGTCCACAGAGTCATCCAGACCTGCTCTGGATGGACATATGGCAACATGGTAATCAGAAGTACTAAAACAGTATTCCAACTCCCCAAAGAAGTACCAGAATGTTATTCAGTGTGTTTAAGCACAACTCAAGGTCTGCAATGCTCAAATTAGGAGATCATAGTGACGCCTTCTGGTATTAAAATCTAAGAAATTTATATCGGCTGACTCAAAAATCAATAGGATATTTTTCTCTATTAAATTCTATCATATTTTAGAGTGATATCTAAAGAATAGATGCTTTGGGGGAAGGGACTGTCTTGTTATGATGAGTATAAAGTGCCTAGCACAAATGAAGCCCTGACATCTGCTCAGAGGTTTTACATGAACAGACATAAATAATAAACATAAAAATAAAACCCTATTGGTTTAATGTTTATTAAATGATACATTATTTTTTCATAAAGATCTGTGCTATTTCAGTCTGGGAAGGCTGCAGGGTGAGTGAACTCAGTCCACAGGATATGGAGGCATCTGAAATCACACTCATGTGATTTCATCATTGCCCATATAAAAGAAAAATTGAAGGACTTCTGACAAGTCCTCTAGCCATAAGAATAGGTGTATTCAGTACAGTTTTACTGGCAACAAGAGTAGTTCCTGAGGTGCAGGAAAAACTATTTTTGAACATAAAAGTCTGTGGGCAAAATTCCCCTGTCAGATCCACAGAGCAGATCTTGACTTAGGCTTTGTGCTCTCTTTAGCATACACACAATTTCCATAGACATGCTACACTTTGAATGAAGGGAGAATAAAACATCACAGTCTAGAGTTGCAGTGCAGACCACTGAGCAGGATTTTACCCTCTTTGCTGTAGATCAAGTGTATTTTTATTTAAGATGTGTGCTTTAAAATTCTTAAATGTACACACATTTTGAGCACAGCAAAATGGTAACAGTAGTTCACATCAGAAAACATGAAGATGTTTAAAAATACCTACTTTTGAAATGAAGAAAATTCCCAATCCAATTACCTCGTTAGCAGTGGCGGCTCTGTTTCCTGTGCGGCAGTCAGGCAGCCTTTGGCGGCATTTCTGCAGGAGGTCCATAGGATGCGTGGCTTTGGTGTGCCTGCTGCCAAAATGCCGCTGAATCTGTGGGACCAGCTAACCTCCCCCAGACATGCCACCG
Source organism: Dermatemys mawii (assembly GCA_007922305.1). Taxonomy (NCBI): domain Eukaryota; kingdom Metazoa; phylum Chordata; order Testudines; family Dermatemydidae; genus Dermatemys; species Dermatemys mawii. The sequence goes on from ML677348.1 coordinate 42,108,151, forward strand.
AAGGCTGCCTGACTGCCGCCCTGAAAGGGAATGGCAGCAGGCCATCCCAGACACGTGCTGGTGCCTGGGGCCGCTACTGCTTGTTAGGAATCCCTCTTTGGGAATGAGTATTCCTTGTGGAGAGGCTCACAGCACTATAAAGTGCATGTGGCAGTCAGACTGGGCTACCTGTTGCATAAAAAAACATTTAGACAAATGAGTCAATGTCTGAGAACACAATAAAAAAAAAATCAGAGTTTCACCATCTCCGTTTTTCTTCCGAAATTTCTTTTTCACTTAATGACTGACACTTTTCCAAATAATTGGGAAAAAGTAAAAATATTTTCCCACATCAAGAACCCAGCTTTGTCAATTACGATGATACTGTACTACCCATCTCCACAAGTTCAATGATTCTTTGTCAAGAAAAGTGAATAAATCCAAGCGTTCAAACAGTAGAAAGTGTGTATTAGGTTGAAGGAGATTGCAGATTTAGGTCTCATATAACTAGACTTGGCAGAATTTGATGGTTTATTTACATCATTGCAATATTCAGGTTTATTTTAAGCATTGTTATGCATTTAAATTTTCATAGCTGTGCACAATTATGGGTTTTAAGCATTATTTTCTATGTACGTGTTCATGTATGTGGGAATTTATGGGGGCAGGCCAGAAAACAAACAGTCAGACAACTTTATTTAGTGACAGTAGATATTGAGATTCCAAAAGATAAAGCCTGATAACCCTTAAAACACAAATTGTCAATATCACATGTCTAAATATATAATTGGCAGCTACTAAAGTTAGATTTTTTTTAAATTTAGCAGGTCTAGAAAAGTTGAATCTAAGATTTTTGAGCACTGTAAGATGGTAACAATAGTTCAGGTTGAGGAATTCACTAGCAGTTAATCCTGATTTTCAATAACTCTTGGAATACTGGCAAAATTCCAAAGGACTAGAACAGCGATCAGCAACGTTGGCACGCGAGACCACAGGGTAAGCACCCTTAGCAGGCCCCACCTCGTTGTTTACCTGCCGTTTCGCCGATCGTGGCTCCCACTGGCTGCAGTTTGCTGTCCCGGTCCAATGGGGGCTGCGGGAAGTGGTGCCATGCTGGCTGCCGCTTCCCGCAGCCCCCATTGGACCAGGATGGCGAACCGCGGCCAGCGGGAGCTGCAGTAGGCGAAACGGCAGGTAAACAAAGCAGCGGGGCCCTCTAAGGGTGCTTACCCTGCAGTCCCGCATGCCATTGTTGCCGATCTCTGGACTAGAGGGAGCAGAGAAATTGCCATCTAGCATAGCAAAGGTTAAAAAAAAACCTTTTGGGTTAAGCTAGCCCTGCCCTGTTATACCTGAAGCCAATGCCAGGCCTGGAGAAACAGAGACAGTTGGGGGTTGACTGGAGAGGAGGCAAAGATCTCTGTCTGTCTATCCAAAGGAATGGATCAGTGACCTGCCAGCCAGCACAGCCACTTCAGAAAGCTGCAAATAAGTTCCAGAACTTAAGCCCTAGCACTTGGGACAGCTGGACTATTGTGGACGTGACCCAAACTTAAGAGACTAGTAGGAAATAGCCCAGGGAAATGCGTCTTGACTCTCCACTGGGAGGGAGACCCAGCTGTCGTGTACAGGAGTTGATCTAGACATGGACCTGGTAGAGAGGGAGGATCCAAGTCCCCTCTCTGTCCTCTCTGGCTTTGCAGACTGAAAGATTAGCTATGTAGCCTATAGGTCACCCGGACACAGCAGACCCTATCAAAAGTGGTGAAGAGTGCAGGCATACTTCCTAGTCCCTTCTGAAGGGAAGTAAAACAAATTAACAATCTTGAAATGAGATGGAACAGTGTTCTAAGTGTAGATATAACCTAAAGTAAAAAAGAAGTGCTGGAGAAGTTGCGCCCTGGCTACACATGAAATGCTGAGCATCTGCGGAATCTGCCTGAAGTACAAAGCTTCGTAGTGGAAAGAACCTATGAATAACCTTCAATTTCATAGGACAAAGTTGGAACTTGTCATCTGTTGGAAATGGGCCACATCCACCCTGATTGAATTGGTTAGCACTGACCCTCTCAATTGGCAAGACAACTCCCATCTTTTCATGTGCTGTATATTATATGTGCCTACTGTATTTTTTACTCCATGAATCTGATGAAGTGGGCTAAGCCCAGGAAAGCTTGTACTCAAATAAATGTGTTACTCTCTAAGGTGCCACAAGGACTCCTCATTGTTTTTGCTGATGCAGACTAACATGGCTACCGCTCTGAAACCTTTCTTCACAGAGACACACTTGAACAACAATTTTATATTATGAGAAGATATGTGGACCTATGATTTCAGAGAGCCATTGGTTTCTCCCTCCTGCCTAGGGAGAAGGAGATATATGAACATGACATAAATGCACACATGAACCCCTGGAAATGGAAACCACAAAGCTGATTTGAAGAAGTCTTCATATCCACAGTACAATTTGCTGTCAATGGGAGCTGCAAGTGTTCAGCAGCCCTAATTGACCTGGTGTCTAAGTTCATTCAGCAGAGTCCTGGTCTAAATCCCATATTCATTTTTTTAAATGTACATTTAAAATGCTGGTAAACAAAATTACCCCAGATAATGTCCAGCACCCTATAACTCACTATAACCTGACAGGATGTCTTGGAAATAATGATCCCAGGTATATTATCTGGGAGATTGAGAAAAATATTCATTATGAATAACACAACACAGAACATATCTGAGATTATCTTTCTGTGCTTTTATTTGGATTTTCAGGTTAAGTGGCACTACAGTATTAAAGTGAACTAAATTCCTGACTCACAAGCTATCATGGTAATGTAAGGTAGCAACAACTTTATTTGAGGTTCAATGATTTTTTTTCCCCATAAGAATTTAGTAGCAATGAAAAATCAATACTCAAAGACTCAGGATGACAATTTAAGTGTTTAAAGTCTATCTGTGGTAACTGACAATTTTTAGACCATTAAAAAAGATTCCAGTGATTGTTTTTGTGTCCTATGTTCAGTTCAAGAAACATGAAATATTTACTGTAAACCTTGGGCTTAGTTCTTCATTTGGTTATATGAGTTTTCTCAATTGAAATCTAGGTAATGGAATGAAAAATGAGCCCCCTTAACTCTAATTCCTCTTACATGATCTTTAACTTAACTAACAAACGATATTCAGGACCAAAATGAGCACTGCACACCTAACTGGGAACACTAAAGTGAGTGTGGAGACCTGAGGTTGTGGCCATACATTTAAACATGCAATTGAGTATTCAATATAAAGAGGCACCTACATTTAAGAAGTGTATATGAAAATGTATGTAACTGTAACCTAGGTCTGTGGCACAGCTATATTCTTCTCCCTTTCTCCTCAGCATTAAAGATTCATTTATAAGGGTGCCAGGTGCCTCAACCCAAGGAAACCCCTCCTTGGGCAGAAAACACAGAGGGCTTGTCCTTTGGGAAAATATTTAACACAAAACCTCATAAAGAGAAGTGTCAGAGCACAAATAATAAAATAACTATCAGAATTCCCAGAATAACAGAATAGTAATCACGGCTTTATTGGATACAGGGAACTTGTGATAGGGGACAATGTAAACGTGATAAGGATAATGAAAGACAAAATTAATAATACATAAATTCTGCACTTTCCAACACTTACAGTTCAAACCACCCTATGTCCCACACTGCCTAGGAAAATAGTGAGTTTAGGCACAGTATTTGATAGATGGTGCAGCACTGAAATTGGTTGCTGGCTTAAAACACAATATCAAAATGAATAAACAAGGATGTTCTTACAAAGTATTGACACCAAGAATAGTAAGATCATTCCCATGGCTTTCTGGTCTGGATTCCAATGTGCAGTTGGGCTGGCTCTTCATCTTAACTCTCTCCTCAGCCTCTTGGGTTTCTGGTCTCTGCTGAAATGACACTGTTCAATATCCCAGAAATCCCAAAAGGCTCAATGTCTTCCCTTGAGTAGAAATACGGTGGTTAGAAGGATCCTCCCTGTTGCTTCTCTCCCTGTTCCACTCCAAAACACAGCCAAAACTGAAATAAAAACAACTTTTTTATCTCTGAGTTCTGTTATTATTATTAGTTCTGTTGGTGTTGCTAGCCAGTTCTATCTCTGCACTGGACCCTAGGTAATCTGGGAAATGGAATCCTAAACCTCTGTCACCATTGCTGAGGCAAGTCCCCTAGAGGCTCAATGTAGTATTTCAAGAGCATTGCCTCAAAAGATGTTACGTAACTTATTGAAAACCACTCTTTTTTTATTTCCTACAAATTAGACACATAAATGAAGCTTTTTAACTTGAAACTATACTGAAAAGATTATTTTTGTTGTTTCAAGTTCTCTTTATTAAATGTTTGTATAGAAAAAATATAAAGAACAAAACTGATTTTGATAGAATAATGTTCTGTTATTTGGTGTGATCTAAAAATGACAGAAGGCTGAGAGAGCTGTATAATTCATAAGTGCAAAAGCACAGAAAACAAATTGCCATTGTGGGGGGTCATCCCTCTGAGCGCCAACAAAATTATTATATCACATCATATCTAGTCTTTCTGTGCCAGACTATTTTATGCATGTTTTAGATGACTCAGCAACTGTTGGGTACTAAACAAATATCACACCCACAGAACACACACAATTGTTGACTATAAACTGTCTCTCTTTTAGCAACTATCAAAGGTGTAGATAATCCATTTCAGAAAAAAAAATGAAGAAATATGATGGATCAACAAGGCTAAGAATACAGAATTTAGCTGTTGGGGCAAGAAACAGGACTCCAGCAGAAAGGTTTGTGTATTTCAAAGCCTCATTCCAAACTTTAAAATTTTAGAACAGATGAGGAAGATACTGTATAAAATTAATTAGCAGGCTCTCTCTACTAAGCGTGTATCCATTTCTTTTATTCCACTGTTGGATCTGCCTTATTTGAATCCACTAATAGCTATTGAGGAAGAACAGATAACTAATGAACTACAGGTGTAACTGATATTACACCAGACAGTACCCAATTTTCCATGTGTTATATATAGCACTTATTCTTGGTCCTACTTTGCTTTTATTTCTGTGGCTAACAGTACAAACAAGATTCAACCATTTGAACGTTTTCCCAGAAAAGTGGCCACCAGATGACAGTGTTTCCAGGAAATCTTGTAATGTTGATATACCAGATTTGTGCCAGGCCAGATCTATATTCCTATCTAAAATAGCATACAAAACAGTACACAAACCAACTACTGTATAAGATTAGTAAGAAATTTGCCCCATACAAATAATGGTATAACACGTCCATGAGGATCCTAAAGCATCTGATAATGAGGACTTTCAGAAACTAGGTGGGCCTTTTCTCTGATCTGGTAATTGTCATGGGGTTTTTTAATATAAAAATTTGTCATATAAAATAAGGTGCAAATGAGGCATATCTGAATACACAGAGAATCAAAACTTTTTTTCTGTTTGATTCAGAGTAAAATAATGTCTCTTTACTCATGCAAGTAATTTCATTGACTTCAGTCAGGCTACTTGTGTAAGTGCATTTGGCTCCAGATATGCTACCTGTAAAACTGCTTTTGTTTTCTTAGTATATATTTGCAAATATTCTCTCCCACTTGTTAAAATTAGGATAGGAGTTGGACAGACAAGATCTATATGTGGTTAAAATTGTCATGACTTCTCAAAGATAATAACTAATGTCTCAGATTTTTCCTCAGTCACCTCCTTGACTATTCTAGGATGCATTTCATCAGGCCCTGATGACTCGAAGACATATAATTTGTCCAAGTAAATCTTAACTTGTTCATTCCCTCTATTAGCCTCTTCTGATCCTACCTCATTCTCACTGGCATTCACTGTGTTAGATGTCCTATTGTTTTTCCCCTTAGACTTGCCTCCAATGGTATCTTACTTACCAACTCTCTGAGTTTGCTAAAGTCTGCCTTCTTGAAATTCATTGTCTTTATTTTGCTGTTCTCCCTCCCATCATTCCTTAGAACCATGAACTTTATCATTTCATGATCAATTTCACCAAGTTGCCTTTCACTTTCAGATTCTTAACCAGTTCCTCTCTATTTGTCCTAATCAAATCTAGAACAGCCTCTCTCCTGGAAGCAGTCTCCACCTTCTGAAATAAAATAAAAAAAAGTGCTTCCAATACACTCCAGGAACTGATTGGATAATCTGTACCCTGCTGGGTTATTTTCCCATCAGATGTCTGAGTAGTTGAAGTCCCCCATCACCACCAAGTCCTGTGCTTTGGATGATTTTGTTAGCTGTTTTTAAAAAAGCCTCATCCACCTCCTATTCCTGGTTAGGTGGTCTGTAGTAGACCCCTACCATGACTTCACCCTTGGTTTTTTACTACTTTTATACTTACCTAGAGACTTTCAACAAGTCTGTCTCCTATTTCCATCTCAACCACAGTCCAAGTGTACACATTTTTAATATATAAGGCAACACCTCCTCCTTTTTTCCTTGCTGGTCCTTCCTGAGAAAGCTGTACTCTTCTATATTAATATTCCAGTCATGTGTATTATCCCACCAGGTCTCTGTGATGCCACCTATGCCATAGTTGTGTTTATTTACTAGCATTTTAAGTTCTTCCTGTTTATTCCCCATACTTCATGCATTAGTATACAGACATCTAAGATATTGATTTGATCCCCTCCCCACTCCAATCTGTCTTGTTTCTCCTTTAACCCTGATATAACAGCCCATGCTTCCCCCAAATTCCAAACCTTCTCCCAGGTATCCATGTTCTTGACTTACCTGAGGGCTTTGGTCACCTGCCCACTTCAAACTTAGTTTAAAGTCCTCCTCACTACATTAGCCAGTTTGTATCCAAATATGCTCTTCCCCTTCCTTGATAGGTGGACCACGTCTCTGTTTAGCAGTCCTTCAGTAATAGCATCCCATGGTCAAGGAAGCTGAAGTCCTTTTGGTGACACCATCCTTGTAGCCAGGCATTCACCTCCAGGATACATCTGCCTTGGCCTGGGCCCCTACCCTTGACCGGAGGATTGCCTGTGCTCCCAACTCCTTCACCCATACTCCTAGAGCCCTGTAGTCACTTCTGATCTACTGAAGGTCATACCTTGCAGTATCATTAGTACTCAATGGATGAGTAACGTGGGGTAGTAGTCAGAGGGCCAGATGATCCTCAACAATCTCTCCATAATGTCTCAGATACAGGCCCCTGGCAGGCAGCAGAACTTCCCAGGATGCCATGTCAGAGGAAAGTCACAACCACCACTACCCTATGTTTCCTTCTGGGAGTGATGGCTGTGATCCTTCCAGCCTTGGGGGTACATGGTTTCTCCTCCACCTCTGTGGGTGATTCCTTATCACTCATTGTCAGGCAGCATATCAATTTTCCAGCAGAGTGGCAGAAGGCAGATATTCTGGCCACTGGATCAACAGTTTTCTGTTCACTGACTGACCAGAGCAGGGACTGCTTCAGGCTAATGAGAACACCTGACTCCAATTAACCCACAAAGAGTCAGGTGAGGCCATTAATGTGACCACCTGACTCTAATTAAGGCCTTTCTGGTACTATAAAAAGGGATCAGTCCAGCCTGCTACTACTGAAACATCTCCTTGAAGGGAAAGGCAGGCCTCTAACAGGACAGGAGGCTATTCTGTCCTGAAATAATCCCAGAGGGACAACAGAGACTGTGGGAGTTCTTTCACCAACCGCTTTGCTGGCTTGTGATGAAAAGGGCTCAGTAGACTCTAACCCTGGCCTAGAGAGAGAAGGGCTATGTGGAGGGTCGCAGCCAGCCTCTGAGGCTAGCATAAAACGCCTGGAAGTGCGGGACCCACGGGAACAAGGTGAGAGCTTTGCCACAGTAGGTAAGATCCCATGGGAAGCAAGTCTAAGGGGAAAAACAGTTTAAAAGTTAGAACTTTTTGAAGGAGACATTACATCACATTTGTTGGCTCATAGTCATCCTGTAATCAACCAATGCATCCAGTTATTTCTCTTCCTCCGTCACTTCCAACTGATAAGACCCCAGCTTATATAAAAAAATTCTTGTTGTTAGTCCCTAAATGCATGGTCTTTCACTATTACATTTCTTCCCATTTTTATTACTCCAATTCGAAAGGTCATCCAGAGAGTCTTGCATGATATTCTGGTCCTTCTCCATATTGGTAATACCTCCCAACTTTATGTCATCTACAAATTTTATTAGTGCACACTCATTTTTTCTGCCAAGGTCAGTATAAAAATGTGAAATAAGATTGCTGTCAGGGTAGTAAAGCACTGGAATAAATTGCCGAGGGAGCTTGTGGAATCTCCATCACTGGAGCTTTTTAAAAGCAGGTTAGACAAACAGCTGTCCGGGATGATCTAGATAATACTTCGTCCTGCCTTAAGTGCAGGGGATTGGACAAGAAGACCTCTTGAGACCCCAATTAATCTATGATTCTATGAATACTAATGTCAGGATTCTTTTGTCCTTAATATATTAAAAAGAAAAACTCCTTATTGTCCTTGAGTTTGCTGGCCATAGATTTCTCTCTTTGTTTCTAATAGTGGTTTTCTATAGGTCTTTACTTCTGATTTATATTCAGCATTATTAACGTCTGCTTTCTTCCATTTATTATATGCTATTTTTAATTTTGTTTATAGCTGTCTTTATTTCCCCTTTCAACCAGATCAGCTTTTAACCTGCACAGCCTCCTTCAACTTTGAGATTGTGGCTGTGATGGCATCTAATAAGGTTTTCTCAAATGATTCCCAATTATCATTCACATTTTTTTTCTGATTAAATTCTTCCTCCCAGCTGATTTGGCTCATATTTTATTCAGCTTTTTTAATTGGTCCTATTATATCACCAAGTATACATATTACTGATATGGATTTTATTCTACTTACACATTACAGATGATCACTTGAACTAAGTTGCCATTTATTTTTAGTTCTGTGATCATTTCCTCTTTCCGTGTTTATACAAGATCTAATACAGAATTCTGCATTGGCAGCAACACTATTTGAGTTAGGAAATTGTTATTTATTATGTTTAGAAATTTCAATTATGTTTTAATACTGGCAGCCTGAGACCTCTAAAATATGTTACTCAGATTGAAACCCACCATGATCTCACAGGTTTTTTTTCCTTACACATTGCAAATAGGTGCATAAGGAAGTGTTCTTCCTTTTCCCTAGTGTGATTTGGTCATCTATAGCAGCAGTAATTAGTACCCCATCTTGTGTTTTATCTGTTAGGACATTAATCCATCAGTATTCAAGATTGTTTCCTTCTGAGTTATCAATGACTCAGAAACAGGTAATGACATTTCTGACATAGAGTGCCATTTGCTTCCACTTTTGCTCACTCGATCCTTCCTAAATAGGTTATAACCACTGATTGTACATTCCAACTGTGCAAATCATCCCATCTGATCTCAGTAATCAGATTTATGATCATAAATGAACAATGAGCAATTCTAATTCCTCTGTTTATTACCCAGCCTCCTAGCACTGGTGTATAGGCAATGAAATAATTTATTCTCTTCATGTGCTTTGGCTCCTTGATTAATTTTGGTTCCTTGATTAATTTTCTTGTCAACATCTTAGTTTTGTGAAAACTGAGTTTTCAATATATTTTTTTCACTGAAAAATGCTGATTCATGAAAACTGAAAAGTATCTATCCAAACTAAACATTCATTTGGAAAATTTCTCAGATCCAGAACGATATCTCTGGTGAGTTGGAGCTGTCTTCCAGGTTCAAGTCCCTGCTCTGCCTGATCCAGAGTAAGGCTTTAAGCCTGGGTATTCCACCTCCTGGGTAAGTGCCATAGCCATGAGGGTAGGAAGGGTTGCCCTCATGTTCCTTTTAGAAACAATGTCAAAGGTTTTGGTTTCTTTCAACATCAGAACAAATTTTGAAACTGTTAGTTTTTTGCAAAAGGCAAATCTTATTTTCCAGCTAGTGCTACTTAAAATGCAACGTTCATTTCCCATAATATGAAAAAAACAATGTATAACACAATTTTGAAATAAAGCTACTACTCCTAAGGGAATTGTCATATAACTGTCAATGGTTAAAAAAAATTACAGGAAGAGTCACTGTCTTGTAACACTGAGGAAGATGCAGCAATATCCCTAAAACTCTGGTTCAGTGTAGAACCAGTGTACTCCTGTATATAACATTACCTGCCTTGATTCACAAGTGATGGCCAACTGTTCAGAGTAGGGTGGCCCATGCCATGAGCTAAGTGTCAATCTCAGAACAGTTAAATTCAAAATAACAAACTCAGAATTTGGCTGTCTTCACCTTTAAATAAACAAACACAACTCCAAAGGCAAATGCTTACTTGCCTTTGCCCTGGGTTAGCAATTGATTCTTATTGATCAATGGGTTAGCAATGGGGAGTTCCTCTTCTGTCCAATATCACACTGCAGTGTCCTCAAGAAGAAGCAGGCAAACCTTAACTGGCTTGTTGGCTTCCACTTGGTCAATGTCTCCTCCTGGCCATTCTAGGCCTGTGGAGGACTAGTCTTCTTGGTAGCCTAGTTGCAGTAGTTTTTCTTTGGGTATCAGGGTGCCAACGTGCCAAGCGGGCTTGATAGACCCTGTCACAAATAGTAAGTCATTATCCAACATGATCATCACTTCCAGACTTGATCACTGTAACATTTTCTACCTAATCATAAGGGTCAAAGCCAATCAGAAACTTCAGTTTATAGAACAGACAGCAGAAGCCTCTTCTTGAACATAATTAATGACAAGAGTCAGTGTTCTGAGCCTTCCTGTGGCTGTTTGCTTCCAGATTCTAGCCCTTGTCTATAAAGCCAGGATTCAGCAAAGCACTTAAGCATGTGTTTAACTTTAAGCACATACTTTGAAGTCAATGGAACTTAGTAAAAGACCTGATTAAATGCTTTGCTGAGCAGGGACTTCCCTGTGGAGTGATAGAGTAAATGCAAGAGCTGGAGCATTGATTGTTGAAGCTGTGTGTCTCTTTGCTGAGGAGAGAAACAGCAGAGGGAGGAATGCAGGACAGAAGAAACAAAGAATTCTCATACACAGCCAAAGAAGCCCTCATAGCATGACACTGGAGAAAAACATTCAGAGAGATTTGGGGGTGTGTGCTGGCTGAAAAAAATCTTGGGACTGTGAGCAAAGAAACTGTCTCCAGTTGTTTAATTCCTCCTGTGTTGAGGGAAACAGGACTTTGTGAATTCTTTATAAATAAACAGGAGTGGATCAAAGAAATCCCTGACTGCACCATCAATTTCTTCTCCTAATGGAAAAAACTTGATATATTCCAAAATGTAGTAATTGTTCAGGTCAAGTAGGAGTTATATTACAATATTTAAAAGCTTTTAAGAATGTACTGTTTTTATAATACAGCATTCCATGTGAGCAAAATTATCTAACTCACAGGTTGCAAGGCACCTTGAGTTTTGTTTGCTATAATGTATACTGAATATGCTGTGGTTGTATGTCATGCCAGATGACATGATTCTCAAAATTTGCTCTTTTCAAAAACAGCATGCTTGTCAGTCAAGTACCTTAAAGCTGTTTTTAAGTGTCCAGACACTGGAGGCAGAGCCCAAAATACACAGCAGGTTCTTATCCTTTGTTCAAGGTTAATTATCAACTGCATATTATTAAGGCACAATAGACAGCTCTATACCTGACTCATTTTAACTGCCAATGAACTTTATAAAAAAATCAGATTGACATATGTCAGTGAAGAGGATTTCTGACACATTAGAGAACATATAAAAAAAGAGAATATATCATATTGAATGTGGGGAAAGTTTTTGTTTGCAGCAGAAAATTAATCTGTAATGACTGATCAGACAGCCAAATGGCTATACTTTTCAGCTCCCTCAGGCAATAGTGGAATGGAGCTCTATGATCCACCCCCACTAGTTCTTCACCATTTCATACTAAACTCTTCTCTGAATAATTCAATACCTCTCTCAAATTTATAGTTTGGAACTAGGCACTTTTCTGGTGCACATGCTGTCTCTGTCACTTCCTCTCAGGCTCATGCTGGCCTTTGTGTCATGAATGACAGAATGTGATTGAGGAGTCTGTGGGTGCAGCATGCAAAGCTTGATTACAGAGAGTGACCATAGAATCATAGAATATCAGGGTTGGAAGGAACCTCAGGAGGTCATCTAGTCCAACCCCCTGCTCAAAGCAGACCAAAAACCAACTAACTTATCCCAGCCAGGGCTTTGTCAAGCCTGACCTTAAAAACTTCTAAGGAAGGAGAATCCACCAGTGCTTCACCACCCTCCTAGTGAAAAAAGTTTTCCTAATATCCAACCTAAACCTTCTCCACTGCAACTTGAGACCATTATTCCTTGTCCTGTCATCTGTTACCACTGAGAACAGTCTAGATCCATTCTTTGGAACCCAGTTTCAGGTAGTTGAAAGCAGCTATCAAATCTCTCCTCATTCTTTTCTTCTGTAGACTAAACAATCCCAGTTCCCTCAGCCTCTCCTTGTAACTGATGCGTTCCAGCCCCCTAATCATTTTTGTTGCTCTCCTCTGGACTCCCTCCAGTTTATCCACATACGTCTTGTAGTGTGGGGCCCAGAACTAGACACAGTACTCCAGATGAGGCCTCACCAATGCCAAATAGAGGGGAATGATCACGTCCCTCGATCTGCTGAAAATGCCCCCACTTATACAACCCAAAATGCCATTAGCCTTCTTGGCAACAAGGGCAGTGTTGACTCATATTCAGCTTCTCATCCACTGCAACCCACTAGGTCCTTTTCTTCAGAACTGCTGCCTAGCCACTCGGTCCCTAGTCTATAGCAGTACATGAGATTCTTCCGTCCTAAGTGCAGGACTCTGCAATTGTCCTTGTTGAACCTCATCATATTTCTTTTGGCCCATCTTCTAATTTGTCTAGGTTCCTCTGTATCCTAGCCCTACCCTCCAGCGTATCTACCACTCCTCCCAGTTTAGTGTCATCTGCAAACTTGCTGAGGGTGCAGTCCACACCATCTTCCAGATCATTAATGAAGATATTGAACAAAACCAGCCCCAGGACCAACTCTTGGGGCACTCCACTTGATACCAGCTGCCATGTGGTCTTTTTTTTTCACTTCAATTATTAACTGTAATTATAGTTTAGAGTATACCAATGGTGACTGGTCAACTTTACAAAGCATAGTGGTTCAATATGCCTCACAGGCTGAGGGATTATCTAAGCCAGTGGTTCTCAAATGTTAGCAACCCGAGGACTCCCATTTTGATATAAAACTTTTTGGGCACCCCCAAATCCACCCTCACTCACTTTCACCAGGCTGGGGCAGGGGATTGTGGTGTGGGAGGGGGTACAGGCTCTGGCCGGGCGGTGCTTACCTCTGGCAGCTCCCAGAAGCAACGGGCACATCTCTCTGGCAGCAACTCGTAGGTGGGGTTGGAGGACAGGGGCTTCACGCGCATTGCTCCTGACTGCAGACACCACCCCGACATCTCCTATTGGACACAGTTCCCAGCCAAGTACTTTGGAGGACAGGATTAAAATTCAGAATGATCTGGTCAAACTGGAGAAATGGTCTGAAGTAAATAGGTTGAAATTCAATAAGAACAAATGCAAAGTACTCCACTTAAGAAGGAAAAAATAACTGCAAACATATAAAATGGGAAATGACTGCCCAGGAAGGAGTACTGTGGAAAGGGATCTGGAGGTTATAGTAGATTGCAAGCTAAATATGAGTTAACATTGTAGCACTGTCACAAAATAAGAAAATGTCATTCTGTGATTTAGCAGATGTGTTGTAAGCAAGACACAAGAAGTAATTCTTCTACTCTACTCTGTACTGATAAGGCCTCAAATGGAGTATTGTGTCCATTTCTGGGTGCAACATTTCAGGAAAGATGTGGACACATTAGAGAAAGTCCAGAAGAAAGCAACAAAAATTGATTAAAGGTCAAGAAAACACGACCTAGGAGGGAAGAGTGGGAAAAAATGGATTTGTTTAGTGTGGAGAATAGAAGACTAAGGTGGTAGGGGGACAGGTTAACAGTTTTCAAATAAATAAATGTTGCTAAAAGGAGGAAGGTGAAATATGGTTCTCATTACCTCTGAGGATAAGACAAGAAGCAATTGCAGCAAGAGATGTTTAGATTGGACATTTGTAAAAAAAACCTTCCTATCTGTCAGGATACTTAAGCACTGGAACAAATTGCCTAGGGAGCTTGTGGAATCATTATAACTGGAGATCTTTAAGAGCAGGTTAGACAAACACATGTCAGGAATGCTCTAGTTTTTACATTGCCCTGCTTTGAATGCAGGGGACTGGACTAAATGACCTGTTGAGATCCCTTCAAATCCTACACTTATATGACTCTATAATTATATGTTTAATTGATTTTCATGCAGCACATGCAAATAGCTTATTGTGTTTTTCAAATGATTAAAGCCACTTGGCCATTAATTCCATGTCCTATAATATTTCCTCGTGTAATTATCCAGAAGTGCACTTTTGGTTGTCACATTGCTTAATTACAGACTGAGCTCTAATTTTTTTAAGGACTTGTTAGGAACAAATATTTAATTATATCATTCACTCATGCATGGTAGAGAACTTTGTAAAGCTTCCTCACAAAAAAAGAAAACATTAAAACAATAATTCACATAAAAATGCAAAATACTACACTTAGGAATTAAAAATGAAATACACAAGTACAAAGTGGGGAATAACTGATTAGGTACTAATGCTCCTGAAAGGGGTGTTGAGGTGCTGATGGATCATAAATTGAATGAGTCAAAAATGTGATGCTGTTGCAAAAAGTAGCACGTGTTATTCTAGGATGTATTAATAGGAATATCATCTGAAAGACGCAGGTACCTGTCTAGTTGACTCAACTTTACTTAGCACTGATCAGGTCTCAGTTGGAATACGGTGCCCAATTTTGAGCATCACACTTAATGAAATTGGAGACTCCAGAGGAGAGCAACAAAAGTGATAAGAGGTTTAGACAACCTGATCTATGTGGAAAGGCTGAAAAATTGTTTAGTCTAAAGAAGAGAAAACTAAGGAGGGATATGGTAACAAACTTACATATGTTAGGAGCTGTTATAAAGAACATGATCACACGTTTTTCATGACCATACATAGAATAAGAAGGAATCAGTTTAGTTTTCAGTAATAGATTTAGGTTAGATATGAGGAAAAAAATCAAACTTTAATGATAATTAAGCAGTGGAACAGGCCATATAGGGAGGTTATAGAATCACATCACTGAATGTTTTTAAGAATAGGTTAGACAAACATCTTCCAGGGATGGTCTAAGTCAGCCCCCATTGGACCGGAGTGGCGAACCACAGCCAGTGGAAGCCGAGATCAGCTGAACATGCGGACATGGCAGGTAAACAAACTGGCCGGGCCCTCCAAGGTGCTTAGCCTGCGGGGCTGGGTGCCAAGGTTGCTGATCCCTGGTCTAAGTATACTTGGTCCTTCCTCAACATGTGGGAATGGTTATCTTGAGGTCCCTTTCAGTCCTACATTTTTATGATTCTATAATACTCTTTCTTGCTAGGGCTTTTTCTCCTATGGACGAAATTTTCCATAAACCAAAGTTCCAGTCTTCCTTCATGTGAAGTAAATGCTACCTACCCAATATGCGAGTTCAAATATTCAATTCTTTATACTTCTACCTCATTTTCTGCTTCCCATATAGTATTCCACAACCTAACTAGAATTACTTTATTTAGACTGGAGTCCTCCTCTTCCAGGCTCATTTAACATAACCTCTGGTTACTTAAGGATGACCAGACTGGGTCAGGCCAATGGTTCATCTTGTCCAGTATCCTGTCTTCTCATAGTGGCTGATCTCAGATGATTCAGAGAGAGTGAACAGAAAAGGGCACTTTACTGAGTGATCCATCCCCTGTCATCCAGTTTGAGCTTTTATCGGTCAGAGATTTAACATTGGTTTGCATCCCTGACCATCTTGGCTAATTGATGTATCTATCCTCCACATATTTATCTAATACTTTTTAGAACCCAGTTATACTTTTGGCCTTTACACCATCCCTTAGCAATGAGTTCTGTGGGTTTATGTGTGAAGTATTTATGTGAACTGTGTTTCATAAATACTGTATTTATGTGAACTGTGTTTCATAAAAACTGTGTTCATGTGAAGTATTTCCTTGTTTGTTCTACATATGTTGCCTATTAATTTAATTGGGTGGCCCCTGGTTTGTGTGTTTTGTGAAGGGGTAATAACTTTCTTATTCACTTTCTATACACCATTTGTGATTTTTTTAGACCTCTATTGTATAACTCCTTAGTCATTGTTATGTTACCTGGACTGATTCACAACTGTGAGTGCCTACTTTAGGGCAGATTCTCAGAAAATAAAGGCAGACACCCCAGACTGATGTTATGTTCTATAATTTGATTTCACCATGCCAGGTAAGAAATGTGAACTCCTGGACCACTATAGCAGACTCACCACAGAATCACAGACAGTCCCCTTAGACTCTCCAGTCCATCTTGCTACCCGAACAACCTGAACTTTATGATAAAAGGTTACTTAAACTTAAAATCACACTATATCAGGTTTCATCCAGTCCCAACAGACTAGTCATTTACCCCAGATCAATTGGTACACCATAGATTTGGCTGCCAGAGTTAACTATCTATAGGTTTATTTGCTAAGAAAAAGGAATTAAATTTAATCAGAGGTTAAAGCAGTAAAAATAGATGAACAGGTGCATCACAGTCTATAATTCCAAAAAGTAGCAGACCTGTAGTAATTTGCCAATTTCCCAAAAGTTTCCCACAACCACTATTCCCTCTATATTTTCCCACCCATGTGTGGAATGGATTTTGCTGTGTGTACAAATATGGAGGTGATGTGTGGTGAGGATGGGGCTGAGGGGTTTGAAGTGTGTGTGTGTGTGTGTGTGTGGCTCAGTGCTGGGGCAGAGGGTGCAGTGTGTGGGGGTGAGGGCTGTGGCTGGGGGTGTGGGATCTGAAGTGGGACCAGGGAAGATTGGTTCAGGATGCAGGAAGGGGCTATGGGCTGGGGCAAAGGGTTGGAGTGTGTCAGGGTGAGGGCTCCAGCTGTAGGTACAGGATCTAGGGTGGGGCTGAGGATGAGGTTTTTGGCGTGCAAGTTACCCCGGGGCTGCAGCAGGATGAGAGGAATCCCCCTCCCTGAGCCTTCCTTTCCTCACAACAGCATCTGGGCTGGGACCAGGGGAGAGGCATCTCTCCATATGGCAGCCCTGGAACCAGTGTATGGGGGGTGGAATGGGGAGGAGAGGAGTGTCTCCTAACTGCACCTCAGTCTGGGGATGAGGGAGTTAAGTGTGTCACCCTTTGTGGCTTCCTCCATGGTTACACAGGTCTGCAACTTAGAGGGAACTTAGCCCAGGGCTACCCGGAATAATTCTATGGCTCTTCATCTTCTCGTTCATTTATTCTGCCTTGTTAGAATCCCAACAGTCCAGAGATAAAGGATCTTTTTTTGAATCCATATTTCTAACTGTTTTCACAGAAGATAAGCAAACTGTCTCTCTACCCATGTGGGCTTTTCCTTTCATGGGAGTGAGGAATGAACTTTGAGTCTCTGACTTATGGTCCTCACCATAATGACCACTCATTTTGGAATTGACACCTTTTCTGATAAAGTCCTTTGTTAGCATTCCCCAGGGCTTCTTTGATGTCTCAGTTATTTATTTACAGGGGTATCTGCAATGTTAATGTTTGTTGTTCCATTATAACAGAAACAGATAAATGAAAACAATTCATTTAACATCCCATTAATTTTAGATAGTTTAAGCACCCAAAACTCTAATCACTTTGATTTCCATTATGACGCAAGTGAATTGACCTTAATACACTGTAACAGGATCTGGTCTCCCAAGGTCACAGTCTTATTTTTTTCCAGCTTGAGTAGGCCCATTCTTTTTAATTTCTCCTCATATGGAAGCTGTCCCATACCCTTACTAATTTTTGTTGCACTTCTCTGTAGTTTTTCACTGTTCAGATATCTGTTTTTTGAGATGGGGTAACCACAACTGCATGGAGTATTAAGTGTGTCAGTGTTCAATGTGATTTAGATAGTGACGTTATGATATTTTCTGTCTTATTATCCATCTCTTTCCTAATGGTTCCTATCATTCTGCCAGCTTTTTTGACCGCTGTTGCACATTGAGCAGATATTTTCAAAGAACTATCCACAATGACTCCAAGATTTATTTCTTGAGAGGTAACAGCTAACTTAGATCTGTATAGTTGGAATTATGTTTTTCAATGTCTTCAAGTATCAGGGGGTAGCTGTGTTAGTCTGTATCCACGAAAACAAAAGGAATCCGGTGGCACCTCAAAGACTAACAGATTTATTAGGGCATAAGCTTTCATGGGTAAAACCCACGTCCTCAGATGCATTTTTTTAGCTCTTTTCAATCTGCTTTGGACTTACCTATCTTGAGTAATTTTGTATAGTTTTCAAACTTTTTCCACTTCATTGTTTACTCCCTTTTCCAGATCAATTATAAATATGTTCAACAGCACGGATCAGTACGGACACTTGGGGGACTACACTATTTACCTCTCTGCACTGTGAAAACAAATATTTTATTCCTACCCTTTGTTTTCTATCTTTTAACCAGTTACTGATCCATGAGAGGATTTTCCTTCTGATCCATGACTGCTTACTTTGCTTAAGAGCCTCTGCTGAGAGATGTTGCCAAAAGCTTACTAGCGGTCTTTGTACTTTATGTTCACCAAATCACTCGTCCACATGTTTGTTTGAACCCCTCAAAGAATTCTAATAGATTGGCGAGGCATAATTTCCCTTTACAAAAGCCATGGTGACACTTCCAAAACACAACCTATTCCTCAGTGTGTCTAATAATTCTGTTCTTTCCTTCTTTCCTTTCGCTGTTCTTTGTCTGATACTGAAATTAGGCTTACCAACCTATAATTGCCAGGATCACCTCTGGAGCCTTTTTTTTAAAAAAAAAAAAAAAAAGATGGAGTCACATTAGCTAGCCTCCAATCATTTGGTACTGAGGCTGATTTAAGTGATGGCATATATACCACTGTTAGAATGTGCAGTATTTATATGAGTTCTCTTTCATTTCCACCTCCCCTTCCCAATATCAGAGAGTCAATACCACATTTTCAGCTGAGTTTTCTCTACTTCCAGATATGTCCACTTTTGCCTTTTCCTTTTCCATCCTAGCTCTTAATTGACGATGACACTGAGTGTGCAGAAACATCTTGAAAGAAAGTCGTAAAGTTTTTCTACAGTTTCATTATGAATTGTTGGAGGCAGTGGTTTGATCTGTGTTTTCCCCTTAAAAGACTTTACAAACAAATTTAAGTTGCCTGTCTGAAGCTCCCCAAACATTTGATACTGTTCTGATTTGTTTTCATAGACAAGAACTTTTGACTTCCAGGTATGAGGTGGCTGGCAGACACCTGCTAAACATAATCAAATTCTTGTGTACATCTGAGTTTTTGCAAGCTCTGGGAGGCAGATCTGTTTCCACCTAGGTTTTCTGCCAGACTTTATGCCCTTTTCTTTTAAATATAATTTGTGATACTTTTCATATCACATTTATTTATATAAATTAGTCCCCCCAAGAAATTTCAATAGTTTTTACAATATTTGTATACCTGGATTAAATTTGTTCATTATTTCACAAATTATGTTTATATTGATGAAAAATATAAATACTATATCTTTCAGCTCTGAAAAGGGCTTCAGTCCCAGGTCAGGGGGTGGGGGGCTGCAATCTGACCCCCGCCATATAGGGCTGAAGGCTTTGGGCTTTGGCTTCGGCCCCAGGCAGTGGGGCCTGGTCTTCAGCAAGTCTAATGCCAGCCATGATGACCCCATTAATACATGTTGCAACCCACTTTGGGGTTCTGACCCAGTCTGAGGACAGCTGGTATAAGCTACAAATAAATTAGATTAGCTTGAAAAAACTTCAGTCCTTTCTCAATATTAAAATACACACTGACTCATAGGTCCAATGAGTGTTTTATGTGTACCACTGATCCACCACTTTTTCTAAGTGGGGGTAGATAGGTGGAGAGTAAGCAGTAATATAATGTTCAGTATGCTCAGTATGGTCCCAAACTCACACTGGTGGAGCCATTGTAGGAAAAAAACAGACATTAAGCCTCTCAAGATTTCTTATGATATCAAGTTTAACTCAGACTGATGACATATGCTTAATCTTTCAGAATCATTTTCCTTTGTTTTTAAGAGAGACAGACATTTCTTTCTCTATTGAATATAAAAGTCCCAAGATATAGCTTACTTTTAAAAAACAAATACTCATAGAAAACTAAAAGTAGAAAATTATGAATTCAGTTGTGCTGGCTTTAAGCACAAGTTCCTATACACTTATAAGGCTGCAGAAAACAAAATTGTGGGATATTGTAATGAACCTGCAGATTCATTATGGCTTCCCACATGTCCCCAGGTTAAGAAGACCCTTGAGACTGAAAATAAGCCATTGTCAGAGAACCAGATCAGCATGTGGCCAGTAGAGGGCACTGTGTTATTAAGAACAACCAAGAAATGAGGGTAACATCTTTAGAGAACAGATGGTAAAGGTCAGGGAAAGAAAGACAGAAGACCAGGTTGTGTAAGCTGAAAGTTGGAGACTGCGCACTGTCCATGAAGGGAAGGGTGGGGGATCAGTCAGCAATCTCAAGGCATGAGGCAGTCACTAAGATGACAGAGGAAAATGTGGAGGAACCCCTAGTGAATCTAAAGAGAGCAGGTCAGAACTAAATGGATGAACTAGAAGGGGCACTGTTGTTTTCAGTCCTAAGCAGTCTCACAAGCCAAGGTCACCATTATAACTCTCTTAAATGGTATGTACACCATATTGGAGATGAAGGGATTAAGGAGCTGCTTTGGGCTCAGGCAGCTCAGCCCTGCCACATCCACAGTGAATGCTCAGGCTGGAGATTAAAAGGGGAGAAGAGTAGCTCACTTGCAGGCAGTCAGTGGAGGTAAGCTGACCTGCGCTCTGAAGCTCTGCAAAAGGAGCACTGTTACTGGCGTAGCTGCTGGGGACACTAAATATTGATGCTGTACCAGATCTGCTGAAGGAAACAAACTCTGTGCATTTACAAGGTCAGACATTCTTCTTGATATATTTTGTTTATTCCATTTTGGTTTTCCCTCTTATGTGGGGAGTCTGGTAGGAAGTGATCCAGGGAGACTATTGTATAGTACACCAGGATGCAGGACTGATCCCTCTACCTTGGGGCCAGGATCTGGAACCTAGTAGAGGGTGGGCCTGGGTTCCCCTAACCACTCCCTGATGGGACTGGAGGCAAAAAACCTATCCCTGATACTAGAGATTCAGGACTAGGAATACCCCATATCCCAGGAAGTCCCAGTTCTGATACTTTGATCAGATGAATCCTGAAGCCCCTTGCTGGACAGTGGAACTAACCTTTGTTGGTCTTTTTATATACCCTATGGCGGGGGTGGACACAATGTGTGACCCTACTGGAGGGCTAAGTCACAGATGGAAGCAGATCAGTTCAGAATAGGAGCAGCTATTAACTGAGACCACGAAGCACCTGACTCCTGGTGATGCCAGTGAGAAGCAGACATCTTCACATCCTCTCTTGCACTACTCCACATGGATGATTTAGGAATTTTTTTGTTTATATTCCATTGTAACTGTTTAAGTCATTATGCCTGGGGGATTTGTTTCATGTCCTTTCTGCTAATAAAGTAACTACTCTTGTTCACTTGAAGTCTGTAGATCAGGGATTGGCAACGTTGGCACACAGGACTGCAGGGTAAGCACCCTTAGCAGGCCCCGCTGCTTTGTTTACC